>CM068720.1:3412500-3772904 GCA_035079005.1 Fraxinus americana | reverse complement strand
TTTTATTCAAGAAATCTGATTATTCAATAAATTTAATTTTTAATGCTAATAAAGTATTAAATAACATATAAATTTTGAAATTAATGAATCTTGAAATATTTATTTCCAGATATAAAAAATATAATCTAAATTAAATTTGGCAAGTCCTTGTTTTTGTCATTATACATAACTTGTGACAAGAATTAACTAGCATCAAATCACAACCAAACATAATCAAATTGTAAAAAAAGGGAGCATTAATCTCATGTTGACATGGTAATAAATATTTTGAAATCAATCTTATCGAGTTCATGTTAGTTCTCACAATTCCTCCCAAATACAATTTTGATCGTCTAAACATGATTATTATCATCAGTGTGGCTACTTCCATAATCTTATCTTTAATAACATAGCCTCGAGTGTTGTGCTTTGCATGATTGTTATGTACTTGACTTACGACAATTGCTTCTTGTTGCCAAGGCATTGCACGAAACCAAACCTTCCAACATTGAACAAACAAGTTTATGAGATTATCCTTCCATCATAATCAAGTTCCTTGTTCTATTTGTGCATGTTGACAAATTTGGAGACCAATTCTCGATTTTTCAGTCTAATTGGTCATGTAAGTCCAGTTTTCACAACACGAGATAATTAAAGACGTGAATACTAGTAAAAATAACACACAAATATAAGAATGGGATGAAATCAACCCTCATCATAACTCGATTATATATATATAAATCTGCAAAATCAACCCATTAATTGTAGAAATCTATGATCAATTCCAATCCAATAATTGGACATATAAAAAAAACTAAAAATTTGCTCACTGAATAAATAATTACTCAGGTAATTGATCATTAACTACATTCAGATTTCAAAATCTATCTACCTATCTATATATACTCTCATTGAGAAGTATTTGGGTCATCTTCTCCACTGTCATTAGCCTCAATCTGTTCTTGCTGCTGTGGCACCAATGGATGATGAACTTGCTGAGCGTGCCCAGGATTTATATTCAAACCACCTCTCGAATAAGATGTCAACATTCTCAAATTTGTATCAATTTCTAAATTCCAGCGAGGATTAATGTAAAATCATGTTGTCTTGTAAATAAAAGCAAAGGGTTGCTGCATGGGCTTCTTAATATTAAAATCAAGTCCATCTATCATGATCCAACCTTAGAGAACTAACTTCTATTTTAACGCCATTAAATATGTTTGGATGCTTACTTCGTTTCCTGAACTTGACCTCTTGGTACTCAAGGTGATCCAAATTCTTATTTTATCCTCTTCCCTACTTCTCTATTTGTGCAGACAGATTAGTTAATTTTGGTTTTAATATAATTGAATAGAGCCCATCTTTCCATCAGTACCTGTCCATCAGATAAAAGAAGAATGCCCAACTTTCCATCAGAAATGGCCTTTAATCCCATCTTCCGCCACCTCTGTCTATCTTCCATTGAACGCTCCTCCACGCTCGACACATTGCTCTGGCTCTATAGCTGCTGCCAGAAGCCCTGAGAAGTAGAAATGACATTATGTTAACAGAAGGGTATTATTTGCATATGTAAAATGCAGCAAGAGACGGACCTTGTGAGCTTAATGAACATCGAATGATCCGATCAATCCTCGAAAGATCTAAGCTCTGCATTAGAATATTGTTGCGGTAAAAATTAACAATCAATCTAACATACAATTGTCAAATTCTAATTCTGAATTGAAGAAATAAACTTCTATCAAATAACTTGGATATTTTATAATACATGCCAACACTAAGGAATAATAGAGCCTCTAACTCTGGATAGACTTCTTGACAATGTCTATTTATCCGTATGTGACAAAGCAATTAGCGTTGAAATTTGATCACTGATTCTAAGTTCGCCTTTAATTTTAATTTCAAAGAAAGATGAAGTACCTCATATTTTGAAGCATTAGATGATCAAAGTAGAAACAACAATGGCTTCACAATCTTTTTAATGGTGATGTACACTGCAACAAAGTCTTCACATGAAACCACATTCCTTTCAGGCATTTCATCAAACACTCACTATATCTCCCAAAACCTCACACTTTATGCACAAAAATACCAAATTCTTTATTTCAGATTAACTGAACCAAAAATTAAAAATTTGGAAACAAAACCAAATCCATATCATCAACTAGATGCAAAACCAAATAAATTCCATAACAATTGGAACCAAAAACCAAACAAATTTCGAACTGTTAGGAAATAACTTACCGAACTGCTCCAACAGGCTCAGCCGATTTCGAACGAAATTGAGGCTCACCCATGGTAGAACTAGATACGCCTGGTTGTGAGAAATGTTGTGGTGGTGCTCCACGATCGAGAGGGTGGCCAGATGTGGAAGTAACTGGCCAAAAACGGTGACTGCACCAGCGGTTTTGGATGGAAATTGGGGCTGCTTTCGGCGGTCGGTGGGCAGGCGATGGTCGGAGGTAGTAGAGGGAGGTGAGGGAGTGCCGGTGTTGTGGGGGTCCGGAGGCTTAGGTGGCGGGTGGTGGAAGTTATTGATGGAAGGATGAGGTGGATCCAAAGCTCAGGAAGACGTTTTGAGGGAAATGGAGAGAGCGGACCTTTTCCGCGTTTTTGATTTTTTTGGAAGGAAACGCCCAAAACGTCTTTTTGAATTTTCAGTTGATTTTTTTTGTTTGTTTTCGAAAATTCATTTTTAAAAATGGGAAAAAGAACGCGTTTTCACTGTTTTCAAAAATCGAAAATAGAAAACGATCCGAAAATATCAAAGAGAATAGCCCCTTAGTTTTTCTTTGTATACAAATCACCAACATTATAATGGCGTGATTTGTCTTCAAATATTGTCTTGCTTGAATTGAATAGCTTCGTTCTAAAGCCACGTGATAAGTGTAGTTTTTCTGCTTATTCGAGACTCTAAATTAATGATATTTTGTTGTCTTTTGAATTAAATTCTATTCAATTTTTGTTAAATTGTCATTTGTAGGTAAAACTTTATGTTTAATGAAGAATTGAAGAAAAGAATGCAAAATAGCGGAAAAATGGCAAAATCCAAAGTACGAGGATTAAATTGGCATGGGCTATGCAAATAAATTTATTTTAAGGATCAACTTGCAATACACAAAAGAATTAAAGACTTGGAAATTAGAATTAATTTAATTTGAGTTTCACTTGGAGATGGGGACTATAATGGGAATCCTAATTGCCCTAGAATTGGCCGCTGATTATGCCTTATAGATATATATACCTACAGACGGAGGAGGCGGAGTGACCGGAGCCATTGAGGAGAATTGAGAGAGATTTACACGTACAGAGCTGCAGTCCCAAAGAAAGTTGAGGCAGAGATATTATACACGCACACAGTGAGTTGATCTTGGAAGATTATATATTACAGTACAAAGGAGTCAAATTGCAAATTTAGAGGAGAAGAAAAGTCAACAATTGTTGGCTGTTGGAAGAAAACAAAGTCTGAATCTTGGAAGATTATATATATATATATTCACGCAACAGTGGCAGTTTGGGAAGGAAGACGTCAATTTCTTTTCAACTATATACACGAGGAAAACTGGGCAGCAATATAACATATATATTCGTGCAAAGAGACGCTAAAAGGAGAGAAAATTGAGGCTGAAATTACTTATTTGGTGACTTCTTTCCACTTTCCCATGTCTAAATTCAACATTATGATTGGCTAAATATTTTTATGTTAGGATTGATGATGGAACTTAGGTTTTTATTATATGTTTAGTTTCAAGATTTTCATGCCATTTTAATACTTGTTAATTAATTATTCTATGTTTAATGCTTTAATTGTCTGCGCAACAATTAATTGATTTAGAGATAATATTGAGACCGAGATGTGATGTATAATTCTAGCTCGTGCAATAATTGACTTAGACGTTATAAGAGGTCGAGAGATAATTATAATCTATGCGATCTTTATTGAATTCTTATAGATTAATGCGTTCTTATGTGTGTGAATTTACATAGAGATATAGTAAGTTTGGGCATATGAATAGAATTAGTGTTGCTTGAGAGAGATCACTAAATACAATAGGTTAATTCGATCGTTGGCACGTATGAATAAATGGCTGAATAATTTGGAATTAAATGTATGATAAATAACCTAACGAAATCGGAAATCCTAACTACCTCATCATATAATCTTTTCTCCAGTTTTAATTTGAATTTGTTATTTTAATTAATAGTTGATTATTTTATTTCGTAGAATTTCACGTAGAAAACAAAATTTGATTTGATCATTGGTTACCATTTTAATTTAAATTGAAACTAGATTAGTTTAAAAACTTTATAGCAGACACTAGTCTCTGAGGGACGATATCCGGACTTGATAAATCCACTTTATTACTTGTCACAATCCCTACACTTGCGGAATTTCACGAACACCACGAAAAAATAAGAAAAGAAAAAACTCCTAGCATCAATCAATAGCAACATGGTTGATACTAAGATTGCTCGTGGCGTCGAAAACTACTAAAAAATAAATAAGCGTGATTCCCCCTAAACAATAGAATATATTCACATGGAAATGAACATATTTACAAGTTATATCATCCGTAATCGCCGGAATCTCGAGAATTTTTTTGAACCAATCACATATCAGAGTAAAAGAGAGAATATAATCAACATTCAAGTGACTAAAACACGAGGTAAAAAGTTCACTGCGTTAACACAGCCAGTTATCCACGGTTTCTATAATGAAAAACAGGAAAAAGTTACACATTGATTCTTCAAAGTCAGTCATTCTATCAATAACGAATTTCTTTGAAAATTTATTCTTAATTTTCTGAATTTATGGTATATCACATTAAAAAAATCCTCCTATAATTTGAGTTAAGTTTTACAGACTCGGAAATACACAAGTCAAAAGTTTGCACAGAACTCAGACGACTTCTTAGCCTGTGCAGATGATGTTTGTGCATCCACATCCTTCCAGTCTGCCTTGCAACCCCACACCCGGATTGCAAGCCTCCGGCACATCGGAGAGGGTTGTTTTAAATAAGTGTTGTAACAGTTGATAATATCCGTCTTTCGAATACCCCTAAGCTCCTCGACTTCCTTATGGACATACAAATGATCCCGGTGTGACAAACAAAGGAATCAACAACTCCTTTCTCACTTGCTTAGCTATAAAGATTAATGGAATGTCTTTCTTCTCAGTCAGCAGGGGTGGTAGCTGATGGTTAACATCAATGCTATGTGTATAGGAAAAGTACCCGCCGAAGCCGGAGAAAATACACACAAATAGGTGGGCCCTAATTTTTTGGCAATATTTAATTCACACGGGTCCGCCTCCCATGTGAGTGGAATTCAAATTGGGGAAATTAGACTGCATACTCTAAAAAATGACAAATTAGATTTATACACTCAAAACAAATTAAAACCTCTATCAACCGTAATTAATACTCCCTAATTCCCCCAATTCAGTTTTGAGTTCTGCCAAGCACCTCCCCATCAACGCCGTAGCCAAGATCGAAGAGCTACATCTTTCTCTTCCTCAGGCGGCACATCACCTTATATACACACAGGAAACTTTCAAATTCTCATAATTTTCAGAAAATTTGTGCCCCAAAATAAGAGATTCAACTACAGTCTTCATCCCCATCATCATGTTCTATTCAATTTCTGCATATGAGGGATAAATTATATAATTTAATATTTACAAAATCTTCACCAAAAATCAACCTCCATATTTAAGATAAGTCATCACGAACAATTGCTTGGAAAATCAAAATAATCTAATTTACTGAAATTCTCCGATATCCATTCCACATCCGGGTTTGGGGAATCTAAGTCTTTGGATTTGGATTCGGGTTCGTGAGCATCTCGGTCCGTAGGATTGTCTTTGCTCAATTTCTCGAACATCCTCGCCCTCAAGTCCCTACCCGATTCGACCCTCTCCATCATTGGCTCCTCGTACCCATAATTCTCGTCCCAAGCATCCAAGTACCCCATCCCCGGGTCGTGAAACGGTCTGAGTCGGAGTGGTGGGTAGGCTAAAGTACCCGGGTCGGCTGATGGGAAAAGAGAGCCCCACCTGACGATTCAAAGGAGATGGCATGGAATTCGAGGAAGTAAACCTCTTGGAACATTTTAATAACCACACGATGAAAGTCAATAAGTATATGTCCACCATATGTTTGATGAAATGTCCAAATGGTGGAAATTTTTTTATTGATGACAAAGTTTGACAAACGTTTTTGCCTTCTATCTTTCCAAAGCTAAATGTGGTAAAATTGTGGTATTTGTCACTTTTTTGAATGTGTCACTTTTTTAGTTTTGTTACTTTTTTTTTTTTTTTAGTTTGTGTCAATTTTGAGTTTGTGTCACTTTTTTAGTGTGTCATTTGATGTCTTCCAACTTCCTTTTCTTTTGTGGTTTCTTTCTGCACAAAGAAGATTCAAAATATTAGTATTCATTTAATCGAAAAAATGACATTTTGTCACTCTTTGTTAAAAAAGTGACACTCGTTAAAAAAGTGACAGAGTGTCACTTTTTTAACAAAAAGCGACAGAGGTTATTATAGAACATACCAAATATGATCGAATCCCTGTATTGATTTCATCAAGTTGTTTCATATGGAACTCAAAATCATTCTTAGAAAAAAGTATTAACACTTGCAAACTTTTTAAACAAAAAAAATGACATTTTGTCACTCTCTGTTAAAAAAGTGACAGAGTGTCACTTTTTTAACAAAAAGCGACAGAGGTTATTGTAGAACATACCAAATGTGATCGAATCCCAGTATTGATTTCATCAAGTTGTTTCATATGGAACTCAAAATCATTCTTAGAAAAAAGTATTAACACATGCAAACTTTTTAAACAAAAAAATGACATTTTGTCACTCTCTGTTAAAAAAGTGACAGAGTGTCACTTTTTAAAAAAAAAGTGACAGAGGTTATGTTATGTTTTCCTAACATAATCAGCATGTGGATTTGCCTGAACATGTTGATTATTTTAATAACATGATTACTGGTGCTGCACGAATGGATGGTGGTGCTATTTTGTTATTTGTCACTTTTTTTGAATTTGTGTCACTTTTTGAGTGTCACTTTTTTTTCTGAGTTTTGTCACTTTTTTTGAATTTGTGTTACTTTTTTTAAAAAGGTAAAAAAGTGACAATTTTTATAAAAAAAGTGACATTGCGTCACTTTTTATATTTTACACAGTATTTTTTACTTCCTAAAAACCTTTCACATGATTTTTCAAAACATCCCTAATTTTAAGGGTATTTTTGTAAGTACCCCATTCAAATTCCTGTACAAATTCTGATTTTTTTTATATATGGTACCAGCAGGTTTTTTCAATGGTTTACTTATGCCCTTATTTGACAACTATTATTTCAACTCTTTTTTCTATATACTCATTTTTAATCACACAATAAAATATTCTATACGTAAATCCAAATTTTTTTCCTATTTTTTGACCACATATTTTTCAAAAAATTATTATTTAAAACTCAATTTTACCTAAATAATGATTGTCAACATGGGCTAGAAAAGCATTACTAAAAGGGAACAATACATAATTTCTATTTTTAAAGTTTACATTTCATAAATAACAAACTTCCTAAAATATTTCAAAAATCAGGTGCTAAATAAATTTATTAAATATTAAATTATAATATATTAAATATTAAATTATAATATAATATATATTAATTATTTACACCACCCCATGACACCTCACCCACCCCATCTCCTCACTACACCACCTCCCTTCATCTCCGGCATCGGTCCGGCCACTGCTACGGCGACGGTCCGGCACTGCTCCGGTGAGTTCTCCGACGACCGTTCCGACGATTTCAAAATTTTCAGAAAATTGAAAATCACACCCCCCAACCCATGGATTGGTCACAATCGGTCACAATTAATCGGTCACAATCGGTCACAATTAATCGGTCACAAACGATCACAATCGGCCACAATGAACTACCCGGTAGTCAAATCGCGATCTAGATCAGAAAAGTTCGCCGAGACCACCAACTTCGGTTGCAGCCTTCAATGTGACCAACTGTGACCAAATTTGTATTCAGTGTGACCGTTTGTGACCAATTTTGTGTTAATTGTGACCGATTATGACTTGATCATATTCAAGTCACATTCGGTCACAATTAACACAAAACTGGTCACAATTAGTCACAGTACAAAATTAAAGCCCTAAAATTCTTGTGAAGCAAACCCAATTTCACCCTTCCCACTAGTCTTCTTCAACAGAAGTGTTTGATGAATATTGGGCAGAACACCACCATTCGCAATTGTCATCGAACCCAACAACTTGCTCAACTCCTCATCATTCCTCACTGCCAACTGGATGATCCCTGCAAGAACCGGTATCAATGTCAGAATTCTTTATCCATGAATTCAGTGGGCAGGAATCTCGAAACTTCATAATATTCCAGGCCACAGTCCATTTGGACTCAGATGCAAATGATACAAACTTTATAACAAGGTTATAAAATGTCTGAACATCCAAAAACGATACTAGCATAAAGATGCAGGAATATTAATACAAAATCAAATATATTTCATTTTCTACTCGAATACCACATTTCTTACATCTACAGTTCACAACGAAAATGCAAGCCTATGATACAGGAAAAACGAAATAAAATTTTGTCATCAGATAAAAAATACATTCTATTCTCCACTTCCCGTCAACCAGAAATGAGGAACATTGGCGAAAAAAATATATTTAGTTTTGTTACAAGTACTCATAAGATCTGGTTTACAACCGCAGCCTGGACTGAAGGCTTAACCAAGCTCTACACCAAGAAGTGTTTGATGAATATTGGGCAGAACACCACCATTCGCAATTGTCACCGAACCCAACAACTTGCTCAACTCCTCATCATTCCTCACTGCCAACTGGATGTGCCTTGGAATAATCCGATTCTTCTTGTTATCTCTTGCACCATTCCCAGCAAGCTCCAATAACTCCGCAGCGAGGTATTCAAGAACAGCAGCGAGGTAAACAGGTGAACCGGATCCTACTTGTTCTGCATAACGATCTTTTTTTAGGAAACTGGCGACACGGCCGAAGGGAATTGGAGACCGGCCTTAGAAGATCTTGATACAGCCTTGGATCTGGGATTCCCACGGCTGCCAATTGATTTGGTTGCAGTTGTATTGCTCCGCCACGAGCAGCGGTGCCGGAAAGATACGGTAGAGACTGGGGGTTAGGTGGGTGGTAGAGAGAGAATGAGAGAGAGAAGGAAGAGAATTATAATCGGGGTTGGGATGAATGTTAGATTAATTTTTTATTAATTACAATTAATAATTCAATTTATCACCTGATTTGTGAAAAAAAAAAATTCATTCCCTGTTTTTTGAAATATAATCTTTAAAGACAGGTTTTGAGGTAATTTTCTCTTACTAAAAATTTAACAGCAATTGAACAGCAATTGTAATTCAAAATCGTAAAGAAAAAAAAAGGTGTTTTCTATTTTTCAAAACAAATGAAATTACAGTTTATGTATATTTGGTACACAATATAAAATGGTATGACACAAACTTTAAACTTTGTTTTTCCATATTGTTCGGTACTATGTAAACAAATGGCTAAAAAGGCAAGGCATGGTGCCATGGTGGGTCGTGGGTGAATAAGGTGCGCCCATGACAAATGAAGGAGGATTGGTTGATGAATGTGCTCTAATGGGAGTTCTTGGGGTCATCGGACTTCTTGATGTGGACACCATCCTGCTTCGACCGCCACCACCATGTCGATTTTCTACTCATCTCCTCGGCCCCTTCTCTGCCCACTTGAGCTCTTGTTGCTTCACCGTAGATGGATATCCCATACAGCACCCCAAACTTCCGGCCTCTTCTATGTACCTGCGCTCGAATTGACAATACGAACATTAATTGCTGATATATCAACTGATATAGTATGCCTAAAATCGTAATAGACAAAATACCTAAAATCAAATATTGCAGCCGCCCGTTTAAGGAAATTATGAATATGTCACATATTTCAACTTGCACGTGTTGAAGATTAAATTTTTGTAAATTAACAAATTATCCTTCATCTATAATATTAAGTTTTTTAGATGAAATAGTTCAACCAATATTCATTAAGCCCTTATTTGATGGGGATTAAAATCAAATTTTTAATAGAGCTCGATAAAAGTTGATGAAATGTGTTGTTAAAAAATTGTGAGTATCATGAAATATGTATTTAAAATTAATTTTCGACTTTAACTTAAATTAAAATTTAATCCATACCAAACATGGACTAATTTTATTATTGTACTTGTATATTTCTCATACTTGTAACATGACTCTCGTGCTCTAAAATTCATTTTTTTCTCGATCTTATTTTCAACCATACATTCTTTCAATTAAATAATTTTGCATATAAACCTATAAATTTTTCATACATTTTTAACTACATATTCTCCAAATTCCACAAAATCTATCTTTAGAAAAATAATAGTTAGAAAGTATCAAATCGTCAATGAAGTCAACAACTTTGCGACGTGAAGATAAAAAGTAGAAAATTACATTTATTTGTTATTAAAAATTTAAACTTTAAATGAGATTTCTTCAAGATCATACCAGATTATGCAAATAGTCTATGCCAACGAAGAATTTGTTCAAAATAAAATATAAATAAATAAAATTTATTCCCTTTTCACTTAGAATTATTTTTCATTTTTACGTTGAATCGGAGAACAACGAGTTGTATATTTTAGTTAAATAATAATAATAATAATAATAATAATAATAATAATAATAATAATAAATTCATACCTTTGACTAAATCTTCTACCCAAGCATTCTATGCACTTTCGACCTTCTGCCATCTCTCCCATGCCAATATGTTCACACATTGCCTGCAATAAACTCTTCCACATACCTACAAACAAACATATTTATCCATTAATTCATATTTTAAATAATTTCAATTTGATTGAAATCAATCATAATAAACAATGATTAGACCAATGTAACACAAAATATTTCGAAAAATACGAAAGAAAAATATTATAATTACCAGGCAACGATGTCGAAAAAAATAGATATAAGTAGAACAAACAGTGCAAGTATTGGAGTGAGGAATTCCAGGTCTTCTTCTTCCTCCTCTCTCGTGATAAGGGTTCATAGAAGTCAGACTATAGCCACTCACTTGACTCACGTCATCATAAAACATACCTCTACCATGATGATGAGGAGGAAGAGTTTCTCCATTAGTATATACACCATGATGACCTCGTACACAGTGCAAATCGCCCTCGTCCGCACGATGGTGGCTCGATACATGGTGATTATCTCGGACAACGTGATGGGGTGACCGTGGAAGATTTTGTTGGATGGACGAAGATTCGAGGGCTTTGCTGAAATCCAGGCTGGGAATTTTGGCTAAAGTTATAGCATTGATTTTCTGGTTGCTACGGGATACGGAGAAGGGATCCATTGGTGGGGTTTTTTTCTCTTCTGAATGCAGTTGTCTAACTTCAGCAAGATCTTGAAAAGTTTGATTCACAGAGTCATCAGGGACTCCTAAATACAGTTCTTCAAGCTCTTTTTTTGCCTTTGCCAGTGTTGACCTGTCTCCCATTTTTCTTTACTGAGTCAAGATGTTAGGATTTGATGCCATTTGTGACATTTAGTTTCCTAACACAATGGGCAATGATGAAATGGGCTTTAACCCAAATATTGTTGGAACAGATAAGTAACCATTGCCCGATAATGCAAAGCAACTGGCCCATAAACCCCGGCCCAAACCTAGACCCATTTGAGCTGCTCTGGCTAATTACAAGTGGGCTGACTAGAGGGCAGGTTGTTGGGCCCATAATCTGGACCACTATATACCAATTGAAGCCTTCATTCCTTAGGCGTGATTTTCATTCTCTCTGTCTCGTTTTCTGCTACCGGCGATTTTCTTTTAGGGAGTTCTTCGTGTTTTCTCTCTTCCCTATTTCTTTGTGAATCTTTGAATGAGATTTTAGCTTCTGGTTTTAAATCAATAATCTGTGTGATTATTGGCCCTGTGTGGTTGCTTTGTGCGAGAGAAATGTTGTCCGGTTTTTTGGTTGCTTGTTTGTCCAGAGCCATTGAAGTAACCGGTGTGGTTTAGGTTAGGGATTTGGTGTGTTTTGTGGCTGTTGCTTTGTACAGAAGGGTACAATGTCTTCGTGAGAATTCTGAGCCCAAAAATTGCAATAAGAATCCGTTTCTTGTTTTGTGCAATATTGTTCTGTAATCTCAATTTACTGCTTCCGTTGGTTTATTGCCTTACAAGTGGTATCAGAGCGTTAGTAAGGCATTCTTGAGTCTTCAATTGGTGGCCTTATCACTGGGTAATTGATTTCCAGTTGAATCCCCAAAATCGTTTTTTCAATTGCAGAAACCCTAACCCTATTTTTTTCCCTCCTTTTTTTTTTTTTTTGTTTTTGTCTACTAATTTCTTTCTCTGTCTGTGTTTCTTGCGATGACCTTGGTTCTTGGTGAACCTTGTTGGAATTTGGAGCTTGGCCTCGAGCTGACTGAGGGCTAATCCCTCGAACTGCCTGTGACGGTTTCTCTGTGAGCCGTGTCTGGTGATATAATTCTAATCCATGCTTTCTATTTTTAATTGTGATTAGATCTTGTTTACTGATATCTCACCCATGTTCCCCCTATTATTATTTGTTCTTGGTATTAGAAGTGAGCCTTGACCTGGGGTTTGAACCTCACGGAATCCTGGTGACTTCTAACACTTGTCTTAGTTTTGTACCTTGATTTGAAATCAGTTTTATGTGCTGTAGCATTATTCTTTGTGAATTCTTGTGATTATAAGCCTGTTTTAATCTCACTGTTAATTCTTTACTGATTCTTTGGGTTTATTAAACTGCTTATCATCGCTGTTATGTTGTGATTCACTTAGTTAGTAGTCTGTTTTCAGTATAATGTTTTCTATTGCTAATTTGCTTACACTGTGATTTGTGTGACTATTAAATTGTCAATTGAAATATCTGTTTACTGTTTTTCTGTGGGACTGTGACCTCAAAATTCTTTGTGTTGATTAAAAACTTCAAATGACAATGACAACTTTTGAACTTGGAGTTTTTAATGGAAAAGGGGATTTTCCCATTTGGCAGCAAAAAATGAGAGGGGTCTTAGTTCAACAGAAAGTCTCTAAGGCTATAACTGGTGAATTTCCTGCTACTATGACTGATGATCAAAAACTTGAATCTGATGAACTTGCTTATACATCTATAATTCTTCATTTGTCTGATCAAGTGTTGAGGAAAGTTGGTAAACTTGATAGTGCTAAGGCTTTGTGGGATAAGCTAGAAGAGCAATACATGTCTAAAAGTCTGCCTAACAAACTTTTGCTTTTAGAGAGGTTCTTTAACTTTAAGATTGATATGTGTAAAGACTTAGATGATAATCTTGATACTTTTAATAAATTAGTTCAAGATATCGCTAACACTGGGGAGAAGGTGTCAGATGAATATAAAGCTGTTATCCTGTTGAATGCTATACCTGATGTGTATAAGGATGTTAAGTCTTCTATTAAGTATGGTAGAGATACCTTGACTCCCGACATAGTGATCAATTCTTTGAGGAGTAAAGAATTAGAGCTTAAGGTTGATAGAATCGGGAAGAATTTTGAGAGTTTGTCTGTGAGAGGTAGACCTATAACTAGGCAAGTCAGTGGTCAGAGTTATCAAGGGAACAATCATAACAATTCTAAGAAGAAGGTGAAAT
This sequence comes from Fraxinus americana, assembly GCA_035079005.1. NCBI lineage: Eukaryota > Viridiplantae > Streptophyta > Magnoliopsida > Lamiales > Oleaceae > Fraxinus > Fraxinus americana. Next base: position 3,759,214 of record CM068720.1, on the reverse strand, counting down.
GGGGACCTAGGTCTAAGTCTAGGAGTGGACTTAGAAAGTGCTATGGGTGTGGTAAGACAGGACATTTTATAAAGGATTGTTATAAGAAGAAGAATGAACAGAGAGAGAAGAGAGTGGATGAGGGGAATGTAGTTGAACCTCTAGATGAAAGGACTGTTGATGTATATGTGGTGACATAACCCACTTCTGATGTGAATACTGTCGACTATGTGGATGACAGTGGTCAGGATAGTGAGTGGATTATGGATTCAGGGTGCACTTTTCATATGACCTCTAGAAGACCTTGGTTAGAGAACTTTAAGGATCTTGATGGTGGAGAGGTGGTTATGGGTAACAATGTAGCCTGTAGTATTAAAGGAATTGGTAGTGTGACTTTGAAGTTTGACAATGGATATACCTTTACCTTGGAAAGAGTAAGGTATATCCCTGATTTGAATAGAAACTTAATTTCTATGGGTAATCTAGATGACATAGGCCTGCAAGGCCGGATTGGTGATGGTACTTTGCAAATAATTAAGGGTTCCTTAGTTATTTTCAAAGGGATTAAGAGAAATGGTATATATGTCACTAGAGCCAGTGTAGTTCAGAGTCACATTGCTGAGTCCTCTAGTGCTGAGATTGATGCTACCCTGAAGTGGCATAATAGGCTAGCTCATGTGAGTGAAAAGGGGTTACGCATTTTGAATAAGAGAGGAGCTTTTGGAAAGGATGTGATTTCTAAGGTTCCATTTTGTGAGCACTGTACTTTAGGAAAACAACATAGACTTCATTTTAATAGTGGTCAACATCGAACTGCATCTATCCTTGAGTATATTCATTCTGACCTGTGGGGTCCATCATCTACTACCACTCAAGGTGGCAACAAATATTTTTTATCACTGATTGATGATTTTTCAAGAAAAGTTTGGATTTACCTTTTGAAACAAAAATCAGAAACTTTTGAAAAGTTTAAAAATTGGAAAACTTTAATTGAAAATCAAATGGATAAAAAGATCAAAATTCTAAGAACAGACAATGGTCTGGAGTTTTGTAATACTGAATTTGATCAACTCTGTAGAGATGATGGGATCCTCAGGCATAAAACTGTTCCTTATACTCCTCAACAAAATGGAGTTGCTGAAAGAATGAATAGGACTATTTTGGATAAGGTTAGATGTATGATGATTAGTTCGGGGGTTCCTAAAGTACTTTGGGGTGAGGCTGTGATGACAGCTGTGTATATTGTAAATAGAACTCCTTCTAGTGTCTTAGATGGTAAGGCACCTGAAGAGGTATGGTCAGGGAGATTATCTGATTATACTACTTTGAGAACCTTTGGATGTTCTGCTTATTCTCACCAAAGTATAGGTAAGTTGGAGCCTAGGTCTCAGAAATGTGTTTTCATGGGGTATCCTGAAGGAGTGAAAGGATACAGACTTTGGACTAAAGATGAGAAGGGTTTTAAGATGATAACCAGTAGAAATGTGACATTTAATGAAGGTGATATGCCGTGTTTGAGTAAGAGAGTCTCTAGTGATGATCCTAAGAGTGATGAGGATGAAGAGACTAGTATGCAAGTAAGAGTAGGTAACTCCCCTGAACTTGTTGAGGAGGAACAAGTTGAGATTGTAGGTGGTGAACATGACTTAGTAGGTGATGTAGTTGATCCTCTAGGTGATTATCAACTTGCTCGTGATAGAGTTAGGAGAGAGATCAGGGAACCCACTAGGATGGGTGATTATCATTCCTTTGCTGTTTTATCATATCAGGATTTAGTTTTCAAGGAGCCTAAATCTTATGAAGAGGCGTTGAGTTGTCAACAATCTAAACGGCTAGGTGCTATGGAAGAAGAGATGAAGTCTCTTGTGAAGAATGATACTTGGAAGTTAGTTCCTAAACCTAAGGATAAGTCTTTGGTAGGCTGTAAGTGGGTTTACAGTATTAAGGAGGGTAGTTCTTCTAAAGAGCCTCTTAGGTTTAAGGCTAGACTTGTTGCAAAGGGATTTACACAAAAGCCTGGTATTGATTATAATGAAATTTTCTCTCATGTTGTGAAATATACTACTATAAGAGTCATGCTTGCTTTAGTTACTCAATATGATTTAAAGTTTGAACAAATGGATGTTAAAACTGCTTTCTTGCATGGTGATTTGGATGAAATGATTTATATGGTGCAACCTCAAGGTTTTATTGATTCGAAAATGCCAAATCATGTTTGTTTGCTTAATAGATCTTTGTATGGTTTGAAACAATCACCTAGGCAATTGTATATTAGATTTGACAATTATGTGTCTTCTATTGGCTTTGTGCGAAGTGCCTTTGATCATTGTCTTTATTTTAAAAGCAATGATAAGAATGATGTGATTGTTTACTTGCTTTTGTATGTTGATGATATGCTATTGGTTGGACATAAAATGAGTGATATAAATGATATCAAAAAGGCTTTGAGTAATGAATTTGAAATGAAAGATTTAGGGCATGCTAAGAGAATTTTAGGGATGGATATTAAAAGGAATAGATTGCAACAATCTATTCTTTTAACTCAATCTGACTATGTGAAAAAGGTGTTATCTAAATTTGCTATGCATGATTCTAAGCCTGTTACTTTGCCGCTTGCCTGTCATTTTAAATTGAGTAAAGAGCAATGTCCACATGATGAGTCTGACATTAAATACATGCAAAAGGTACCTTATGCTAATGCGGTTGGATCAGTTATGTATACTATGGTATGTACTAGACCAGATGTTGCACATGCTATTAGCATTTTGAGTAGATTTATGGCAAACCCGGGTCCGGAACATTGGACCGCTTTAAAATGGCTTTTAAGATACTTAAAAGGTTCTGCAGACTTAGGATTGCATTTTAAATTTTGTAAAGAGGGAGTTGTGTTGAAAGGGTATGTGGATTCTGATTATGCTAGTAATAAGGACAATATGAAATCAACAACTTCATATGTGTTTACTTTGTGTGGTGCTTGCATTAGTTGGAAGTCCCAATTGCAGTCTATTGTTGCCTTGTCTACTACTGAAGCTATAAAGGAGTCTTTGTGGCTTAAAGGCTTGTTATGTGAACTAAAAGAATTGCATGATCCTGTTGTGGTTTATTGTGATAGTCAGAGTGCTATTCATCTATGTAAAAATCCTGTTTTTCATGATAGGACAAAACATATAGATATTAGGATGCATTTCATTAGAGATATAGTTCATAAATAATCTATTTTGCTTGAGAAAATCTCTACACAGTTTAATCCCGCGGATATGGGAACAAAGGTACTTCCTCTTTCCAAGTTTAAATCTTGCTTACAAATTCTAAGAATTGATTCTGGGTGAATCTTGTCTTTCTTGCAGGTGGTAACCTTCTTGGTGTTGGTGCGATGAACACTAATGTGTTTGGTGGTTTATGGCATTGGCATCAAGGGGGAGATTTGTTAGGATTTGATGCCATTTGTGACATTTAGTTTCCTAACACAATGGGCAATGATGAAATGGGCTTTAGCCCAAATATTGTTGGAACAGATAAGTAACCATTGCCCGATAATGCAAAGCAACTAGCCCATAAACCCCGGCCCAAACCTAGACCCATTTGAGCTGCTCTGGCTAATTACAAGTGGGCTGACTAGAGGGCAGGTTGTTGGGCCCATAATCTGGACCACTATATACCAATTGAAGCCTTCATTCCTTAGGCGTGATTTTCATTCTCTCTGTCTCGTTTTCTCAGTGAGGCTACTGGCGATTTTCTTTTAGGGAGTTCTTCGTGTTTTCTCTCTTCCCTATTTCTTTGTGAATCTTTGAATGAGATTTTAGCTTCTGGTTTTAAATCAATAATCTGTGTGATTATTGGCCCTGTGTGGTTGCTTTGTGCGAGAGAGATGTTGTCCGGTTTTTTGGTTGCTTGTTTGTCCAGAGCCATTGAAGTAACCGGTGTGGTTTAGGTTAGGGATTTGGTGTGTTTTGTGGCTGTTGCTTTGTACAGAAGGGTACAATGTCTTCGTGAGAATTCTGAGCCCAAAAATTGCAATAAGAATCCGTTTCTTGTTTTGTGCAATATTGTTCTGTAATCTCAATTTACTGCTTCCGTTGGTTTATTGCCTTACACAAGAACAAAAGGCAGGGAATTGGGCTATGAGATGAGTGAATTGGGATGCATAATTTAAGGGGGGAGGTGAGAATTTAGTAAAGATGATCACCCGTTTTCCCAAACAATTTATAAGGCCTATTTGATTGGCTTCTTTTTCCATGGAACCAGGAAAATTCGTTTTCCATCTTTTGCGCTGTTTGATAGCCTAAAATTTCCACGGAAAATATTTTCCTCCCCAACCCGCCACGTCAGCATTTTCCATGTTTTTGAGGAAAAAGTTTTCCCACCTTTTTGGTGAGAAAATTTTTTCCAGCCGACTGCTAATTTTTTTTTTTTTGGAAATGGAAACAAATATCATAATCAATTGTAAAAAAAATTTCACTTTAATGGACAATTTCCATGTAAAATAAAGTCAAACGAACACTAAACTTAGATGAAAAAAATGATTTTTTAGGAAACAAATTTTTTTTCCTTTTTTTTTACTTTTTGGTAATGGAAACAAATTTTATAACCAATTGTGGAAAAAAAATCACTTTCATGGACAATTTTCATGTAAAATAAAGCCAAACGAATAGAAAATTTAAAAATTTTCCGGGTGGAAAATTATATCAATCAAACACACTTGAAATCATTTTCTCTGCAAAACATTTTCTAGGCAAAACTTTTCCCTGTAAAACATTTTCTTTCCACCCATTTTCCACAATTGCAATCAAACGCACCCTAATATTATTGTTATTATTTATTTATTTTTGCTAATTTGTGAAAGCCATAAAGTTTCGCACGACTCTCTTAGAGTTAAAGCATCTTAAAGAGATTTTTTTTTTTAATTTTTAAAGAGTATATTATGCTATTTAGAGAGTAAAAATTTTTAAATATTCCAATAGGCTTTTTATATTTTATACTTAATTTTACTATTCACAAAAAATATATTTATTGTTGTTTTTATATATTTTATTTTCACTAGCTTTCCTTTAAATTATGAATTAATCTATGTGTACATAGATTGATCCATCCCCACTTCACTCACATTATGTCATCCCCTAGGTTTACACCTATGTACACATTGTATGACTCTTAAATTATTTTATTATTTTTCTCCATTGAAAATTGAAATACTATTAATGCATTTAATTATAGAGAAATATAAATTTAAAGAGTTTCTTCGAGAATAATTTTAAAGGTCGACTCTTTAAAATAAAGAGCATCTCATAGTTAAACAGTTTTTTGGATAATGCTCTTACACTTGCAGTGATAGACCATTTAACATAATCTAGATTGCAGAATTTATTGTGCAATTTCAAGAAAACTAAAAAATAACAACGCAATTCAAAATGACATAAATAGCCACAATATATTTTAGTGGAGTGGTAAATCAAGTAAAATAAATTTTAGTTAGAGTGGCAGATATGGAATTTCATCATTGTATTAACAAATTAATCCGCATAATCTAAATAATGACACTTATCATGTGGAAACGCCAAGTCGAATAAGGGACATAAATTGAGAATTATCACAATTGCCAAACATTTCCTTCACTTTTCCTCGGCGCAAATACTTGTTTCTACTCTACGGATTGGTAAATAGTATTATCTGGAATTTGAGCAATGTTACATAAAGTCGATGGTGTTTGAAAATAATTTAGGTGTCAATACATGTAGTACTAAATGAAAGATTTAGTTAACCCATTGAATCGATCCTTTCACGCAGTTAGACTAAATAAAAGTACACATAGCATTTGACATAATGTTCAAATATGTGAACCATTATGGGTAGCATTACTCAACATTTAATGTGAGTGATGGGGTAATTTATTAAATGAAGATGAACCTTGTCATCATTTTAATTTCCCAGTGATGATATTTTTTTATAGGCCTCCATATCAAAGCACCAATCCATTAAACTGGTCACTACATGGTGAAACACTCCATTATAAATCCTCTATTCAAGCACAGAAATAAAATGGAGAACAAGGCTCTCCCTTTAGCCATCCTAATAGCATTACTAGTTGGTGTAATAACAATAATCTTCAAATGGGTGGTCTACAAGAAACGGAGGACACTCCCTCCAGGGCCAACTGGCTTGCCCATCTTTGGGTGCCTACTGCAAATGCTTCTTAACAAGCCAACCTTCCGTTGGATTCACCGTTTGATGGATGATATGAACACCGAGATTGCTTGTATCCGTCTTGGTGGGACTCATGTCATTCCTGTCACTTCTCCTGAACTTGCACGAGAGTTCTTGAAGAATCAGGATAGTACATTCGCATCAAGACCTGATTGCATGTCGGGAATGTTGGAATATTCTAACGATATTTGGGGCCACAAGTAACAAATTAAAATGTGTAGTGCTATTATTTAAAGTATAGTCATTAAAGTGATCCACAAAAGACAAATTTTTGACTAATGGGTATTAAAGTTTCATGGAATTAAAGTGTAGAGACCGGATGTTTGTTTTATATTGTTGAGGGGCCGATTTAAAACAAATAAAAGATAATGAATAGTCATTATCTTATGAATATATAGGTTATGGTCCCCAATTGTTAGTGGTGCTTCTAGATTCTCTATATTCCCCATCAATGGAGATCAAAAGGTTGTAGAGGAGACCATGAATCAATTGGAAGATCTAACCCCATCATGCAAAGAATCATAATTTATGGATCTAAGGTATGTTTCCGGTTTTGTATTTTGATGTTCTCATTGATTTCAACATGGATGGTTAATTCGGCAATGTTTGATTATTGATGTTTTGGATCGATAATCACTTATAAGTTTTCTATCAAGTGGTATCAGAGCCGATCCATTGTTGAATCATTGAGAAATTGAATTTTGAAATTCTGAATTCTATGGTTTTTTGATTTTATATTATGAATCTAGAATTTGAAAATCTTTATATGGAATTAGCATGTAATAATTTGGGTTATTTGATCTTTCTATTATGGATCTGGAATTTGGATTGTTATTACATAAATTTGGCATATTATGTTATGGATCTAGAGTTTTGATATCTTAATTCATGAAATTGGCATGTTATTTTTATGGATCTAAGCATGATATTATGGATTCAAGCATATTATGTTATAGATCTAATATTTGGATTAATATTACATGTTTTTGGAGCATGTTATAATATGATTTTTGAGATAATTATATAGATCTATGATAAATTCGGATTTGAAATAAAGATTGGATTTTTTGGATCTGTTGGTTTTTGGAATTAAGGTTTCAGTTTTAAAAAAAAAAAAAAAAAAATTTTTTTTTTTTTTTATTTTGTGTAGCGTACCGCTGTCACGCTGCGCAGCCAGAACGTCTTTATTCAGACTGTTATTGCCGTAATAGCTGTTGTCATTGCTTTAAGAAATTTCCCGTATTCTTTGTTTAGTTAGCCAGCCGCTCTTAGGGGGGAGTCATGTCACACCATTTTCTTGGGGTTATGGGGGAGATGAAAGGTTTTCTTCCATTAAGGTTTCGGTTTTTTGAAGTTTTGGAGGCGGGGGCTTCTTGTGTAAATTGGATGAATTTAGGTCCTTGCCTGCAATTTAAGGATTAGGGTTAAAATTTATGTTTTAGCCCCTAAGGTTTTAAGTTAGTTCAAGTTGGGCCTTAAGGTTATGGGTTTTAATTACTCAACCCCCTAAAGTTTAAAATTCATCATATTGGGCTTTTTAAAGTTTTGGGTTTAATAATTCAACCCCTGAAGTTCTGAAATTAATTAATTTGGGCCATTTAAGTTCTGAATTTTGTAATTAAGTCCCTGAATTTTCATAATTGGTTTAAGTTGGCCTCTAAAGTTTCCAATAATTGTTTTTTGACTTCTAAACTTTCCAATAATTTATTATTGACCCATAAAGTTTTGAACTATTAAGTTTTGGGTCCCTAAAGTTTTCAATAATTAATTATTGGTCCCTAAAGTTTTGAATTAATTAATTTTGACCCCTAAAGTATTGAATTATTAACCCTTAGGCCCTTAAAGTTTCAAGATAAATACAATTAAGTATTCCGCGTTTCAAATTTTGGTATAAAAGACTCATTTGAATATATATAATATTCAAAAGTGAATTGATTGAAGCAATATGTTGCCAAAGCAACCTCTCTTGTGGAAATTAATTAACTTAGAATATTAGAAGGAATTCGTGTGTATGCTTGTTCATGCGGATATTAGCCGGCCCAAAGGAAGGTTAATATTTGGCCGAATTGTATGCACACTTGTGGTGGTAAATGTGTGACAATTATAAGGTTTCCATGTGAATAATAAATCAATCCAAAGATGGGTTTATTATTTGACAGGATTTATTGTCAATGTTTGATCACTACACCAAGAGTACCACTTACAGTTAATATTACTGTCCAAAGACTTGATATTAATGATGTGCTAGGTATCTTGAGATGGGACGTACCATTATTTGAATAACTTAATTGTTTATACGGATTCCAATGTAAACATGTTAATTGGGAATAAGTTCTCTATTCAGTTAATCCATCCACTTCTGCTATATCTGTCAACATCAACTACATTCCAATGCTAATTAGAACAAACTTCAAGTATTGGAAAGAGAATATATTAATTGTTCTTGGCTGCAAAGATCTAGATCATGCGCCCCGGATTGAGCAACCCGCTTTTCTTACGGAAGAAAGTTCATCTAATGGAAAAGGGAACTTTGAGAAGTGGGATCGCTCAAATCGCATGAGTCTAATGATCATTAAGCGCGGCATTCCGAAAGCCTTTGGAGGCACAATATCTGAAGAGGTAACTAATGCCAGTGATTTCTTGCCGAAATGAGGAACGTTTTGCGAAAAACGATAAGACTGAAACAAGCACGCTTTTGCAAAGCTTGATTTCAATAAAGTATAAAGGTAAAGCAAATATAAGGGAGTACATCATGAAGATGTCTCACATTGCTTCTAAGCTTAAGGCACTGAAGCTCGAGCTGTCTGATGACTTGCTCTTGCATTTGGTATTGATTACTCTTCTTGCACAATTCTGCTGATTAAGGGCAGTTACAACTGTCAAAAGGGGAAAGTGGACCCTTAATGAGTTCATTTCCATATTATGTGCAATAAGAAGAAGTGCTAAAGCAAAATAAAACTGGCATTACTCACTTGGCAAGTACTTCTAAGGATAATAAAGAATAACAAAGCTGCATTCGGTTCGATTTAAAATAAACAAAGACAAGTGCCGAAAATGATAAATTAAGTTGTAACTTTTGTGAAAATTTGGGATATATAAAGAGAGATCAGATTAAATATCACGCTTGGCGTGTGAAGAAAAGTACACTTCTCATTTTGGTTTGTTTTGAGGTAAATTTAATGTCAATACCTAGACACACACTTGGTGACTATATTTCGGTACTACTATTCAAATAAGTGTGTATATGCGGGGTTGTCTGATCTGCCAAAACAAATTGATGCTGAAAGATTCATCTATGTGGGGTGATGGCAAATTAGTTAAGGTAGAGGCTATATGGACTTTAGGTTATCATTAAAAGGCTGGTTATTATATGAATTTGAAAGAGACATTTGCGGTACCGTCTTTTGGACGGAATTTGGTTTCTATTTCTACATTGGACAAATTTGGTTACTCTTGTTCAATTTGAAATAGTCAGGATGATCTTTTTCTTACCTCAAATATTGTGGGCACCAGTTCTTTATTTGGTAATAATAACCTATATCAGCTTAATACAGTTGCCTCTTATAAAGAAATCTTGTATATGAATCCGCATGGTATTGAACATAAATTAACCAATGAAAATTCTACTTTGTTTTGGCACAAGCAATAAGGTCACTTCTCTCAAAAGAGAATGAAAAAAAAAAATCTTGTGTTAGAAGGAAATCAAAACAAACATAAGGAGATTAAGTGCTATATGACTTCGGACGTCTTAGAACTAATTCATATGGTTATCTGTGGACCATTTCCTTCTGTTTCTTGGAATGGTCAACAGTCATTCATTAAGTTCATAGACGAATTTTTCTCAATATGGCTGCATATATCTCATTTATGAGGAATCCCAAACATTGGACATGTTCAAGGCATAAAAGACTGAGATTGAAAATCAACTCAGTAAAAGAATTCATTAAGTCAGATCTTACCTTAGTGGTGAATACTATGAAAGATATGACGAATCAGGAGAACAACGTCCAAGGCCTTTTGCTAAAATTTTTAGAGGAATGTGGAATTATTCCACATTACATCAGGATCTTTCTAGTAAAGATCAGTGAAGACTGCAGCTCCAAATGAAGCGAATTTTAAGGGGTTACAATATTTTTAAATATCCCACTATCCAGTAAATTTTCAAACGGGAAATGTTCGGTTCCTTGAGGATGTAGAGTTTGTGGGGGGAGATAAGGTTATATGGGTTTGTCTTGAATGAATTATATGTATATAATTCTTCTGTTGCAATTGACAATGATCAGGTTCAAGGACAAATTCTTGCTCCAGATCTTGTTCGAGAAGCAATTTCGGATCAAGACAACATTATCAAATCCCCAATAAACAATCAACAGATTGTTCCAGGAATTCAAACTCAACAACCTCAAGTACAAAGTCATTAAGGAAATCCACTATAAAAGGGAGAAATACAATTTTGGATGACTTTATAGTCTTTTCCAAGAAAATAAGGATGCCATGGATTAGTGAAAGAAGATCTGATAAATCAACTTTCATCAAATCATGCAAAGGAATTACCCTCAAAAGTGGATTGATACCATGAATAAGGAGTATTAGTCTATGCAAGACAATAAAGTTTGGGATCTTGTCCCATTACCAGAAGGTGCGAACCCATTGGTTGCAAATGGATATTTAAAACCAAAAGGGATTCGATTGGTAATGTGGAAAGATATAAGGCTCGTCTTGTAGCTAAAGGCTTTATACAAAAGGAAGACATTGACTATAAAGAGGCTTTCCTTCCGGTTTCAATGAAAGACTCTTTCAGGACAATTATGGCACTTGTTGCACATTTTGATCTTGAGCTACTGGCGTATGGATGTTAAGGCGACGTTTTTCAATGGTGACATTGATGAAATGATCCATTTGATACAACCAGAAAATTTTGTGTCAGGAGACCCAAAGAATATGGTTTGCAAATTAAAGAAATCCATTTATGAGCTCAAACAAGTTTCCCGTCAATGGTACCACAAGTTTCATCAAGTAATTATCTCATTTGGTTTCGAGATGAATGTTGTTGGTGATTGTGTGTATCACAAGTTCAGTGGGAGTAAACAAATATTTCTGATTTTATATGTTGATGACATACTGCTTCCCACCAATGATATATGCATGTTGCACGAAACTAAGAGATTTTCATCAAGGAGTTTTGAGATGAAAGATCTTGGTGACGTCTCTTTTGTATTAAGGATTTGGATACATCGGGATTACTTTCGAGGTATTCATGGATTGTCACAAAAGAGCTATATCGATAAAGTGTTTAGAAGGTTTGGCATGCAGGACTGTAAATCAAGTGACACCCCTATTGCTAAGGGAGACAAGTTTAGTCTCAATTAAAGTTTCAGAGATAAATTTAAAGAAAAATGAAATACGTAAAATTCTCTATGTTTCAACAATTGAGAATTTAATGTATACTCATATTTATACAAATCTGGATAAAGCATTCATTGTTGAAATGCTAGACAGATATTTAAACAAATTTACGGATGGAAATTTGGAAAGCAGCCATAAGGTTATTCAGTATCTTTAGAGAACTAAGAATTACATGATCACATTCGAAAAATCGTACCAATTGGAGATCATTGGATATTCGATTCTGATCATGGAATATGACCGCAAAATATTGTCATTTGGTCGCATATTTTGAATGGAATTGAAAGACCATTTAAGTTAAGTTATTATGTGACAATAATAGTCTTGTATTTCAACGGGAACATGATGATGTCAAAGTCTAAAGACATTAAGTTCCTAGTTGTTAAGGAAAGAAATCGAGTTGTCGATTACAATAAAGCATATAAAGACAAACTCCATAATCATGGATCCATTTACTAAATGGCTACCACCCAAAGGTCTTTCATGAGCATAATGCTCACACGGGTGTTGCATCTTTTGATGATATGCCGGTTTAGTGGGAGTTTGTATTTGGATGTTGTCTATTTTAGACACATATTTTTGTCCATGGATATTCGATTTATTTCGTAAATAAAGTATTCGATTCGATTTCACTCGATTGAAGTTTATGGTTGATCTCACTTAAGAAATAAGGTGGACCAGCTTGGAAATAGACATGTTTGGATCACATAACATGTAATTTCCGTGCTACACTCCATGATTGATCTGTGTCATTTGGTTGTATGGGTATGCGTGACCATTGATGGGTTTAGTCACGTTAAATGCGACGAAACCGCTTTGATCCTATATCAATATGATCGATGGACGAGGTTGTTTGGAAATACCCATAATAACGATAGCAAAATTTCGAGCTCATAAGGTTATGCACATTTGAAAGGTTACATGTATGGCCCAGTGGGAGATTGTTGGAATATTCTAACGATATTTGGGGCCACAAGTAACAAATTAAAATGTGTAGTGCTATTATTTAAAGTATAGTCATTAAAGTGATCCACAAAAGACAAATTTTTGACTAATGGGTATTAAAGTTTCATGGAATTAAAGTGTAGAGACCGGATGTTTGTTTTATATTGTTGAGGGGCCGATTTAAAACAAATAAAAGATAATGAATAGTCATTATCTTATGAATATATAGGTTATGGTCCCCAATTGTTAGTGGTGCTTCTAGATTCTCTATGTTCCCCATCAATGGAGATCAAAAGGTTGTAGAGGAGACCATGAATCAATTGGAAGATCTAACCCCATCATGCAAAGAATCATAATTTATGGATCTAAGGTATGTTTCCGGTTTTGTATTTTGATGTTCTCATTGATTTCAACATGGATGGTTAATTCGGCAATGTTTGATTATTGATGTTTTGGATCGATAATCACTTATAAGTTTTCTATCAGGGAAGATTGAGTAGCAATGGGTACTTGACTGCGGCACTAACACCTAAGGGTGATCAATGGAAGAAAATGAGAAAAGTTCTTACTTCAGATGTTTTTTCACCAGCAAAGCACCGTTGGCTTCACGACAAAAGAATGGTGGAAACTGATAATCTTGTTCGTTATGTCTATAATCAGTGCAATAATTCTTTGGAAGGTGTTGGTTTGGTGAATGTACGAATCGCAGCACAACATTACTGTGGCAACGTTATCAGGAGATTGATATTCAGCAAAAAGTACTTCGGAAATGGTAAGGAAGATGGAGGGCCAGGTCCTGAAGAGGAAGAACATGTTTCTGCGTTCTTTACAATTCTTTCTTCTCTCTACGGGTTCAGCATTGCAGATTATATTCCATGGTTCGAGATTTTTGATTTTGACGGTTATAAAGGGATCCTCAAGAAAGCTATCGAGAGTGTAACTAAATTTCATGATCCCGAAATAGACAATCGGATTCAGATGTGGAAAAAGGGGATGATAGTGATCGAAGAGGACATTCTTGATGTCCTGATCAACCTCAAGGATTCAAAAGGTGCTCCACTTTTGACGATTGAAGAGATCAAAGCGCAAATTATTGTAAGAATGCCTCCTCAAATCTCCCACCCTCTTCAGCTCTTTCTATTTCTAGTATTCTAGCACCCGAATTTGAAGATTTTCATGTCCTGTATTCATAGAAAATCAAATATATGACGCCATTAGGATAGTAATAAAAAGTATAAGCAGCGGTTTTCAAGGGATGTGTAGTTGAAAAGTAAGTAAAAGTTACAGTTTCTACAGAGTGCATATAAAAATAGCATTTGACCAGTTTATAAGCACTTATAAGATTTGCAAAATATGCACTAATATAAATATTAAGTTGTTATTTGCAGGAAATAGTGATAGCCACGGTGGATAATCCATCAAATGCTATTGAGTGGGCTCTTGCAGAGATGATAAAACAACCTTGGATTTTGAAAAGGGCTTCGGAAGAATTGGACATAGTGGTCGGAAGGGACAGATTAGTTCAAGAATCAGACTTAAAAGATCTTAATTATGTGAAGGCTTGTGCAAGAGAGTCATTCAGGCTCCATCCTGTATCACCTTTTAACGTTCCACATGTATCTACTGAGGATGCAACTGTCGGTGGCTACTTCATCCCAAAAGGTAGTCACGTGCTACTGAGTCGTCCTGGTCTTGGTCACAATCCAAGAATATGGAAAGAGCCTCTCAGGTTTAAGCCAGAACGTCACCTCAATAGTGATGGCTCGGAAGTTGTTCTTACTGATTCTAAATTGAGAATGTTATCATTCAGCACTGGAATGCGAGGCTGTGCAGGTGTTTTACTTGGTTCCACCATGACTACCATGTTGTTAGCTAGGCTTATTCACGGGTTCACTTGGAACGCCCCACCTGATGTGCCAATAGACTTGACCGAGTCTGAAAGTAACCTCTTGCTTGCTAAGCCATTGCCAGCACTGGCAAAACTCCAGTTGTCTGAGCATGTGTATCAACAACTTGGAAATTAAACTTCATTGTATATTTGTTGGCACGAGGAACGTCTAATAATGTAGGACTTATTTCAACTATCATTCAATAAATAATTGTACCAAAAGAATCGTCGTGTTTTGTAGTTAAATATTTCTTTTGCTGTATATATAGGTTTTAATTATACCCTACAAACGTGTTAGCATTTTCATTGTTTCGAGAAGGTCTAACATTTTGACTTTTATTTCGTGCATAAATCAACTACTTCTTACATTTACTAGTGTACGCACGTGCGATGCACATGCTATAGTTTAATTGAGTATTTAATATCGTGAAGTAATTTTAAGATATTTTTTCATTATAAGTAAGGTAATATTTGTATAATTGTATAAATCGATTTTTTTCGTCAGTTAATCTTTCTTACAATGAAATGTTATAATGTATGTATGTTGTGACATTAGAAAAATGATTGCAAATTGATGCAACTCATTCTCCGAAAAAGGCACTTACGACTACTTGTGTTGATAAGTATATCAACACTATCTACCTCTTGATTATCGTAGGATGATATGCTTATTTACAAGAAACTATATTTTAAAGAGTTCAATTTTTCCTTCAACAACTGTAAAAGCATGAAAGAGATATCCTTCATACAAGTTCACAGTGTGGCAACTATTCGTGCATCATGGAACCTATTTGAAAAGGATAATCAAGTACTTAACATATTTATCATTGAAAAAAGAATAATAAAAAATAAACGAATTCCTTGTCAATATAAAATAAATAACATAAGAATTCTATGCAAACTGGCAAAGAAGAGTAGTGCTACATCAACAAACTCTTTTAGGCCAGCCGCCCTCCCAATAGGGGGCCGTCACGTGTAGAGTTGGTAAAAGATTATGTAAAATTTTTTGTACAAATAGATTTACTCGGTAAAGAAATAACAAAAAGTAAAAGTGGATTAACAATAACATAGTTTAACCTAGTATTGAAGAATAACTTGTAAAGAAATAAGGCAAAACTGATATCAGGTACAAATAGGCAATTACACAAAGCAAATGTGAATGAAAAGGCCTTGCTGAGCATGTTGGCACTCTGAGAAACTCATAACTGCAACTCAAATCTTCAAAAAGTATAAGCAGCAGCTTGAAGCTTATTATAGAATTAATTAACAAATGAATAGAAAGACACAACTTAAATAGTATTTTTGTACTTGGCATAAATTGAAAACAAAAAAGGTATGGCCTGCACTTAGGCAACCTGGACACATATCTTCATAAATGGAATTCCATTTTATAATCTGGCTTTAAAAGGAATACAAAAAACATTTATTGAAGACATTTGAAGGCAAAAAGGGAATCCTGCACTGTCTTTTTATCAAGTAATAAAGTAGTTTATTCTTTCACACAAAATAAATAGCAGTAATGAGAGTTGGAGTTTAAAGAGAAATGAACGGTAACACACTTTTTGATGAACCTTCCATGGATCCCAAGGGGAAGAGGAAAAAAAATTTTAAAAAAATTATGCAAGGAAATTTAAAATATAAATACTTTTGAATTACCAATAATGACATATTCATACTATTTACTGATATAATGAATGGACAGTTCCAAGAAAATTTAATTACATATAGTTTTAGATGTGAAAAAGAACTTGCTTTACCTCCTTAAAGCTCTTACCAGAAAAAATTCGTGGACATTCATTCATGCACAAAATTGCGAGTCATCCATCCAAATGTCAGATTTCAGTTTTGAATATCTACTCCAAAAGACTTCATTTGGAATTGCCTAAAACATCATTAATAGATCTGAAACACTCCGAACAAAATAAATTCACTTTATTGCTCCTGAAAAGCAACTATAATCTTCGTTCATTCTTCCCAGAGACAACCTGTGCACCTTATAGAAGTACCTAGAGCAAACAAATGAACGCGTAAAGTCAAATATTCGTCTAAAAATTGGTACTACAATCAAAATAACAGCAGTTTAGGGACTGAGCATGCAAGTAATTATTTATAACTTGATATCATTGAAAAAATTGATAAATTTAGATTGAAATATGATTTTCTTCAAATTTGAATTCAAATGGAAATTTAGTTTTTCCTTGCATATTTTAACTTCCAGTTTCACTTTAAATTGTAACTTATATTTCCAACTGGAAACTCTATTCAAAGTAAAAAAAACGTACATACATGAAAAGAATTGTGCGAGCAACTGTAGTTTTAATGAATTGGAACAAATACAATAATCACAACACAATATTAAATAGAAACTCAATCAACTAAGTCCAGCCCCCAAGCATGTAGAAAAAACCTTTCTTTGTCCTCTACGTCCTCTGATGTGCATGTAGAATCTGAACTTGGTTTGATGCCAGAGTGAGAAAATGAGAGTGTCGGGATGATATGAACAAAAATAAAAATTAGTACATAGAAAATAAATGTAGAAAACCATTAGATGGAATTACTTATCTTTTGTGTATAAGTATAAGAAAACGAAAGGATCGACAACAATTACACATTATTTCCATTTTATACCCAATTAATCAGTCACATAATAAGATAGCTTGGAAATAAAGTATATTATAGGCATAAAAGTATTACATTTACAAACACTATTAGGCCTATCTTTTCCATCATCATCCCCTCTTTGCTCTTCTCTTCTCATTAGTTAAATAAGAATACCAAACTTTCGTACTCTCCTTTTGCTTCATCCATTCCCTTTAATCTATAATGTAAAGAGTGAGTCATAGGCAACCTGAAACTTAGTTTGAGAACTAATATTTCAATAGTGATATTTTGCTTTAATCTGGCAACAAATTCTTATATAATCTTACCCGATTAGTTTACTCTTTCTCTCATATGAAACCTATACCACATGTTATTTCGTTAAATCTTAAATCCTACATGTCCAGAGATTCTACACAGCTGCTAAGCTAGAATGAGCAGGTAACAAGAACAACTAAATAAGCCCGTTATTCACATAATCAATCAATAAATTTCTTGGATGAAAGTCCATAAATAGGGACTCAGATGCTACAAAAGTTGAAAGTTGAGGATTTAAAGGCCAAGAATCTTTTGAACATTGAATGGTAAATGTAGGTGAAAACTTCCCTAAATATTATTAGTGAAGTGTTTCTGTTATATGATAGAACAATAGGCTTAGTTGACTAATTAGTATTGCTAAAATAAATTTCGAACATAAATTTATGCAATAATATCGTTAGAGAAATCCAGCAAGTGATTGAAATGTGGCTTTCGTAATACATATTCTGGTATATAATTAGCAGTATCAACGACGACAACTTTAATTTTAGGGCATTTAAGTGCTATTACAGCCATGGTGGGGCCTACAACATAACCAACGCCAATACAGCAAATCTTCACCATTTTCCCTCTGTTTCAACACTCTGGAAATAGTTTTCACATGAAGATTTGTCAGATCGTCCTTCAAAAACACAGATGCATAATGTGGGGAACATTTAGCGATTCAACATGGTAATATAGCATGGAATTTCTCAGGCAGCTTTTGGAATACCACAAAATATACTCAAAATGCCATCCATTAACACAGCAATCACTACACCATAAAAAAAGGCTGCAATATGTTTCTCATAAAACTTGTATTAAAATGTGATTTTATTGGAACATACATGCCTATCATTTTGGCTATATCATCCTCATCACAGAATCATGACAATTTCACGACATACCCTTGAAAAGATAAAGTCTATTGAGGACTGGGATAGATAAACTACAATGGGGGTATCCGTTACATAATTGCTCTACCCCTAACAGAACGGAGAAGTAATTGTCTGGCCATTTGTTTCAATCCAGATTAAACCAACCTCCTCCAACTCCAAAGATGGGTAAAGAAAGTGTTTGTTAGGGTATTAGAAACATTTTCACACTAACATGGGAAGCATTTAACCACATATCCTCGGTGCTTCCACCTAGCAACTAATTTCCTATTACCTTTTGCCCAATTAAAGAGCTCAATTCACTTGAACGCTTTTCTAGCACCTTTTAGAAGGTTTACACTCCCATCTCACTAATTTTATCATCTTCAATTCAAATTACCCCCCCATCATAAATTCGCCAAGAGGCTATTAATTCGGAATTGGAACCCTAAAAACCCACTTTGGAGATCGAGAAAAGAGCTGAACATAACTATTATGCAGCATCAAGAGTCTAGAAAACATACCGAATGATTTTCCGGACATTCTCAGGAGGCATATCCTCCTTCTGCGTCTCCACAAATCCAAACTTCATCTCATCGCTATACCGTTTCGAGTTAAGTTGCATCCATTTCCTGGCTCGCTCCTCGAGTTGGGCCTCAGTCGGTAGAACGGTGTAGGAAGGAGTAATCGACGGCGGTGGACCAGGCGGAGCTACTTCGCTATTCCCTGGTGCGGTTGATTGTCTACTAAAGGTGACTCCTTCGCTGGTGGCGGCTGTGCAACAACGGCTAATTTACGTTGCCAACAAATTGTGGCCGGAGCCATTTCTTTTGGAAGAGAGCGAAGGGGGCAGAGGTTTGGTTTGGTGTGGAGCACGTATGAAGCGAGGCAGAGCAAAAGCCAGCATCAACTGAAAAAAAAAAAAAAAATCCAAAACGACGTCGTTTAATCGGACGAAAGTGTGAACAGTGTTTTCAAAACTGTCTCTTTTATTGTATAGGGATATAGGGATTACAGGAAATTGAATAGAAATGTTATTGTTCAGACAAATTGGGCCAAAATGTGATTGTTTTGAATATCGAAGTTTGATTCTTAACAATGAAGGACGGACTGAAAGGAAAGTTCAAGGTAACAATGTTTAGAATAAAACGGGTTTGTACTGAAACTAAACTATGAGTGTGTTTGATGCACATTAGAATGGAAATAATGCATTTTTTTAGTGATGTAATGGTGAATATGTGGTTGAAAAAGAAAGAAAAATTATTTATGTGATGGAAAATATTATTTTATTGAAGAATGTGTGGTTGAAAAATAGTAGAAAAATGAGAATGAAAATGTGGCTCAAATAGGGGCAGAAACGGAAAAAAAGTACACTTTAGCTAGACTTGTTTGCTGGACTTATTTTCTCCAATTATCCCAATAATTCAACATTCAACAGAAGTGAGCTGGGCGCCAACTGCTTCCATTCATTGTAAAGACAGCAAGTCATTATAAACAAACTAGATACCTATAATATCCCTTACAACAATTAACATGCATGAAATTTCAATTTCCTATATGTTGACACACATTCTCAGGCAATCGAGTTTTTGCTAGTGAGAGCAATGGCTTGGCAAGAAAAAGATCATGCTCAAGTCGATATTAGACATATAATGTGGAGTCTAAGTGAAACCATGAATAAGCCTAGCTAATAACGTGGTAGTAATTAAGGACATGAGAGGCTCTTCTCATATTCTTGGATGGCGACCAAGGCCGGTATGATTCAATAGCTCATGACTACCCTTTGGGATGAAGTATCGACAGACAATTGTGTCCTCCGTAGATGCATGAGGAACATTAAATGGTGATACAGGGTGGAGCCTTTATGCATCATTTTTGCAAGTGAAAAATGCAAATAACTTCTCAGATTGTTACCCAAAAAAAAAAATATATATATATATACACACACACACACATACCAGAATGGGCCCAGGGTTGGAAGAAGGGATGGAGATAAGTCAAATAACAAAAGATTTTTGAATATAAATTTTTATTTAAATGAAATATTGAAAATTACAAGAATTTCAAACTTTCTTGAGATGCAAAAAATAACTCTCAGCTATTTTTCGTTCTGCCTGAAACCTCTAAATGAAGCTCAATATATAGCCGAGGTTTCGGACTTAAAATTACATTGAATTGAAAATAAAGATCTTGAACAGTTGATTGATTGAACTTGTCTATCATGTGTTGTCTGCCACTTGTTTGTCTTCTTTTGAAATAATTGTCCTTCCTTTATATATATGTGTGTGATCTGTCCTATAATCCTAGGATTTAACGAGAATAGAGTTCTCAAGTCAAGGGGAAAGTAGAACATGCGAGGTTCGAGAAAAAATATTTTAACCTAAGATTTCAACAATAAAACATTCAACAACTATAGAAGCAAATAGCAGCACAACAAATAATGAGCATACAATGAGTTTCATACGCAGAAACTTATTAGGCACTCATTCTCTGTATGAGTGCTTGTTCTTCTGCAATTCTGTGAATGAAAATCTTGGTTTTTTCGTGGTTCCAAAGGTTGAATTTCCTCGTGCTGCGAAGGAGACTAGGCAATGTGGTTGATGGTTGTTTTTGGATGAAATGTGGAGAAAATTGGCCATAATCTTTGTATATCTGTGCTTGATGTCAAGTATACTTTGTGTATAGATTTTACACATTTAACTATTGTGATTTGTGGTTGAGAACTTGATTTTGAGGTTTAATTTGTTACAATATGCCTAACAATAGACCAATAAGAGGTAGTGGGTGGTTCATAAAATATGACAATCAATGGACGAGAAAGATGCCTCTGGACGAGTAAGAAATAAGTATTGCATTGAACCACCCACTATCAGACATTATCAGACAGTCGAGGTTTCGCTTGATCTTTACAGTCAACTTCTACCATTTTAAAGTAATTTTATCATTTCATTGATAGGCTCTAGCAATTCATTTATTTTCAAACCGGCCCATTTACTATCTATTATTTGATTGACTAGTCATTTATATTGGAATGGGTGAAGGTTCAAATGGTTTGGCAATTCCTCATTACTCAATTTGACTTTGTAGAGTTCGAGTTTGACCTGTTCATGCCACTGACTTACAAGTTCCTGCTGGTAGAACTTTCTTCATGGTCAAAGCTCACCTATATATTTTTTTCACTAAGTTTTCACGTGATGAATAATATAATTCTATGCTGAGAAAGGTGAAGGTGTTGCACATCATACAATTTACATTTATATAGTTGTTCGAACTCTTTTTATTTTGTTTCCTATCTTATAGAAAACTAATTGTTGGACTATATCAGATTATACTAGCGATAAAGCTTGCTACGAAACCTCGAGAAGCAATAGTCACAATATATCATTCTTACATGTACGTTGCAACAAAGAAGCATATAGTGTTGAAGATATTGATAAAACACAAAAAAAACTTGAAACTACTTCTACCAATTCTCCTGCCTCCTTGGATGTGACGAGAGCAACTAAGTATTTTACGTTGTATCACATGATTTTCTGTTTAGTTTAAACATATTGTTGTTTCGATGGCATCTGGATATGTAACTTATTATCCTTTTAATTTTCTGTTTTATAAAAATTGGATGCTAGGAAATAGATTGTTACAACAACATTAACTTTTTCTTTTTCATTTTTCCAGTTAGTGTGAATTTGATAGTCTTTCCTTCAAATTGGGTTTCTTATTGTGCTTTTCCTTGGACGTCCTTTTTTTTTACAACTTTTAAACCACAAATTTCATCATTTTTCTATCAAAATCTAATAAAAATCTTATTTTAATCCCCACTAAATTTGAACTTTATAAAAATCTCATTCGACATAGTTTACATTTTAATCATAAAATTTTTTACTTATTTTGTTTACAAATGATTTTATTTTATTTACTTTTTTTTTTTTTTTTTGTTTATAAGTGGTATTAGCAAGATAGTTATTGTAAGAACAATTAAGCCCCCGTTTGATGAAATTTAATATCTTGTTTTAGTTTAAATTTATAAATATATACTTTTAGGGATGAATTTTCATTTGTTAATATTTAATTTTTGTATGCATAATACATATAGAGTTAATTAATATATTTAAATCTTTTATTAAGAAAATATTCAATAAATTTTAGGCTCAAATTGTCAGGAGAGTGTATATTAAATTTATCAGGGGATCCATCGCCACCTAACAAGTATTCCATTGCCACCTGGTATGTGATACATCTCTACTAGATACATAGCATTAATCATATAAGAGAGGCGTTATACATTTTTTCACTCCCATCACCACTTCTTCCTGCCATATCCAAAAAAAAACTAGCATTAATGGATTTCTCCTCACACCTTCCATGGCTTTTTGCAATTGTTTTGCTTTTCCTTCCAATCCTATATGTTCTTCTCCTTTCGAAGCAAAAGGGAAAAGCATACAATTTTCCTCCAAGCCCCCCAAGGCTTCCTGTAATTGGAAACCTCCATCAATTTGGTAAGATCCCTCATTATTCCCTGTGGAAGCTATCCCACAACTATGGCCCGATCATGTTATTGCAACTAGGCCAAGTCCCGACCCTGGTAGTCTCGTCCCCGGAACTGGCGAAAGAGGTGTTGAGAACCTATGATCTTGATTGTTGCACTAGGCCAATGTCCCGGGGTCAAAAGAAAATTTCCTACAATTTCTTGGATTTGGCATTTTGTCCTTATGGCGAGTACTGGAGAGAGATGCGAAAAATGTGTGTTATGGAGCTACTTACTTCAAGGAGAGTCCAATCTTATTGGAAAATTAGAGAAGAAGAGGTTAAGCACTTGATTGACACTATAATGAATGGTGCACCTAGTCCAGTTCAAATGGATGACACCATGTGATGCTACCAAAAGTCGCACCTGTCGACTTCCGAGCTTGACGACTGAGGATGGGCACGAACGTGGTCTTCTGGTACCTGAAACAAAGGCGTCGAGGTGTGTCCTCGTCGCCCCTCCGATGCTTAAATTAGAGAGAGAATTTATGAAAGTAATATATGCTGTAACTTGTGTGTAAAATTTTGTGTACCTGATAATGAATGTGAATGAGGTATTTATTGAGGTAAGTGGTAGACTCCCGCAGGGACTGCAATGTTGAGATGTCTAGGACTCTTGGTGCAATTGGGAGTTGTAGTGTGGTTGACTTCGAATTACCCACGTGTCTGTATGGACATGGAACTCTAGTGGTAGAATTTTCTCATAATGATGAAGCACATTCTCACAGGGACTCTGCTTGGTAGGCAGAGATCGATCTCGAGGAGGTCTATCCCGAGGAGGTCGAGCCCAATTTGGCCTGGGAGCAGCATTGACTCCTCGGGATAGCCTGCTCGGGAGACTCTTCAAGGATTGGTATCATCAGTGGCCCCCGTGCGTTCACACCACAGATCTGCGTTCGAGATTCTGGGTTGAATGCAAACGACAGAGGGGTGTTCAGAACTTGGGCTTTGGGTATCTTCGCCTTTGGGAAAGGACTGTGCAGTCATGGTGAGTGAATGCTCAGCCCTTAGAATAGGGCTGTGCAGCCATGTTGGATGACTGCTCAGCCTTTGGAATAGGACTGTGCAGTCGTGATGCCCTTAGAGTAAGGCTGTGCAGCCATGTTGGATGGCTGCTCAGCCCTTAGAATAGGGCTGTGCAGTCGTGATGAGTGACTGCTCGGCCTTTAGAGTAAGGCTGTGCAGCCATGTTGGATGGCTGCTCAGCCTTTGGAATAGGGCCGTGCAGTCATGGTGGGTGACTGCTCAGCCTTTGGAATAGGACTGTGCAGTCGTGATGAGCGATCGTTTCGACCTAGAATAAGGGTCACAATTATGTTGGATGACTGCTCAGCCTTTGGAATAGGACTGTGCAGTCGTGATGAGTGATTGCTCGGCCCTTAGAGTAAGGCTGTGCAGCCATGTTGGGTGACTGCTCAGCCCTTAGAATAGGGCTGTGCAATCATGATGAGCGAATGTTCGACCACCCAGAATAAGTTTGTGCGGCCATGTTGATGATCGCTGGGCCTTTGGAATAGGGCTGTCTTGCATCAAATATGGTGGGTGGTCAATCGGCACTTTTGGAATAAGTGGTCGTGCAATCATGATGAGGGAATGCTCACTCTTAGAATAGGGTTCTTGACTATGTTGGATGAGTGCTCGGCCTTTGGAATAGGATCGTGCGGTCGTGATGAGGTGGCTTGCTCGGCCACTTAGAGTAAAAATTTGTGCGGCCATGTTGGTGATCGCTCGACCACTTAGAAACGGGCTTGTGCGATCCTTGTGGTGTACCGATCGTCATGGGAATAGAAAGCTGTACGATCATAGTGGGGCTTCTCGGCACTTTTGGAATAGGGCTGTGCAATCATGATGAGTGATCGTCGATCATGGGAATAGAATAGGCTGTCACGATCATGGTGGGTGACCGGGCCAGCCTTTGGAATAGGGCTGTGCAATCATGATGAGCGAATGCTCAGCCCTTAG
Organism: Fraxinus americana; assembly: GCA_035079005.1. Classification (NCBI taxonomy): domain Eukaryota; kingdom Viridiplantae; phylum Streptophyta; class Magnoliopsida; order Lamiales; family Oleaceae; genus Fraxinus; species Fraxinus americana. The sequence continues at coordinate 3,734,539 of CM068720.1, read as the reverse complement.
AGTAGGGCTGTGCAGCCATGTTGGATGACTGCTCAGCCTTTGGAATAGGACTGTGCAGTCTTGATGAGTGACTGCTCGGCCCTTAGAGTAGGGCTGTGCAGCCATGTTGGGTGACTGCTCAGCCCTTAGAATAGGACTGCACAGCCCTGCCCTTGGAACAAGGCTGTGCAGCCTAGGGTTCGCGTATTGATGACGCGTGGTCTCGATATTTGAGCCTGCCCTGATGGATGGGCGCCACGTGGCACGATGGATGGCCAAGATGGGTAGACCTTTGATCTTCCTCAGAGTTCTATAAATACCCCACCTCTTCACTTTATTTGGAACTTTTGAACTCTCTAACTCTCCTCGGACCACTTCGGGTTTAGACCTAAGGTAAGACCTCGTGCTTTGTAGTAGTTAATTTAAGTCTTTATTTCCTGAATGTCTAGTAATAGTGGATCGTCGGGGTCGGGCTCAACACCCGAGGATGTTGGGCACTCTATAATTCCCTTAGCTGTCCCTTTAGATAGTAGGCCCGTTCTAAATTATCCCGATCTTAGGAGCCGGTATAAGGAGCACGAGATAGTGGCCATAGCTAGAGAGTTTGGGCTTATGCCGGCCTGTGACATAAGAACTCCTGGGCCCGAGGATACTATTACCAGTGCTCGGGATGGGGAGTTGGTGGTTTTTAGGGATTCGTTGAAAGCTGGGTTCAGATGGCCTCTTCATCCATTTTTTGTAGAATTCTTGGTCGAGCACTTCATGTGTCCGGGGCAGCTCGTTCCGAACGCATGGAGGATGATTATGTATTTTTTCGTAGCTTGTAGGTTCCTGGCTATCAAACCTAGACTCGACCTCCTTAGGATGGTGTTCGAGCTTAAGTCATTTCTTAGGGCTATAATCAAGCTTCGTTTACGTGTCCACTCGGGGTAGGTTTAAGATTCCCAAAATGCCGAGCTCCCTCAAGGGGTGGAAGCAACGATATTTTTTTATTCAACCTCAAGATCCCGACCATCCTTTTGGTCCTCGGTGGACTATCCCGGACACTCCTCGATTTAATGAGGGACAGGCCTATTTTGAAATTTTAGAAAGAGATAGGCAGAGTTTGGAAGACCTCGAGCCCCTGTGTTTTGATCTCGATGATATGCTCGGGGATGACATTCTCGATCTCGCAAATGTGAAAGGTTTGGAGGGTAGGGTCAAACTGCCTCGACCTTTAATCGATCATTGTCCCGACCTATCCTCGTCCTAATGCCTTGTTTGTTTTTATTTTTGCAAACGATATGACATTCGATCCTCAGGCTCTTCGACTGGCGGCGAGCCAAAAATCGAAGGCTCCCCAAGTTCGAGGCCAAGGCCAAAGGAAGGGGAAGAAGAGGCCCCGAGGTGAAGCCCCAGTGATTCAGAAAGGGCCGGGGGAGACTTCCAGTCAGCCTCCTCGGGGTCATGTGGCCGAGCCTTCGGCGACCCCGGTGACTGTGGCTAGGCCCCCTGCTGTCATAGTCGATCTGGAGGACGAGCCCGCGCAACCTCAAGCTCGAGGTTCGGAGGGAGAGGAGATCTGCACTCTCCTTCCCGACGTCGTCGAAAGATATCGAGGTGTGGACCTCGAGGTTGGTGTAAGGGCGGTGCAGTCGTTGGCCCTTAAGGTGAGCCCGGGTTTTAATGCTTTTTCCAGTAAGGCCATGTTCGACGTCACTGAAGTATGATCGCATTGTGCAGGTACTCAGCGTTGCTCGAGGGATGTCATTGAAGGGCGAGGCTGACTCTAGCGAGATGGTCGGGCTGAAAGAGGCCGTTGAGCTCCGAACCCGACGTGTTGCAGAGCTCGAAGTCGAGCGTGGCAAGAATTTGGCGAAGATAGCTGAGCTCGAGGCCAACTTGCGTCAATCCAAGGATGAGACTGGGGTGGCAAAGGATGAGGCTGAAGAGGCAAAGCTCGAGCTCGAGCAAAAGACGAAAGAGTTTAAAGCCGAGGTTGCCGCTGCTCGAGTTGAAGCTGTCGAGGACTTCAAGAAGTCCGATGAGTTTTCTGCGATAAAAGGAGGCTACGCCTTGGGCTCGTACAATTATGCTTTTAAACAAGCTCGAGCTTACTTGAGGGCTCATCTTCCTGATGTCCAACCCGAGCAAATCCAAGGCATGCCCGAAGTCACCGATGCACTTGAGCTGTCAGCCTCTGAGGAGACTGTGATCGAGGATGGAGCTGCCGAAGATGAGGAGGCTGTTGACATGCCCTCGGGCAATGATCAGGAGTAGGAATGACCCCTTTCCCCGTCCCCACTAGTTTTTGGTTTTATGAATATTCCAAGTACATTGCCCGAACTGGGCCTGAACATTTGTTTTGTAATATGGTCGATCTTATCTAATGTTGCACCGTTATTTTGACGCCATAGATGCTTGGTGCTCGTCGAATGCGTTTTATGATCGATTAAAAATTCGAGCACATCATTTGAAATGTCAACTAGGTAGAAATTCGAGGCTTTAGAGATCGAGCAACTTAATACCAAATAGGTGGCCCGAGGAGTAGGATGTTCTCGGGCTCGAGCAACTTAATTAAACTAATAACTTCACATCATTAGTAACTCGACGATTAGGATGCTCTTAGGCTCGAGCAGCCTATTTTCAAGCAATAACTTTGTCACAAAGTCATTAGCTCGAGGAAAAGGATGCACTTAGGCTCCAGCAGCCAGTTTTCAAGCAATAATTTCAGTTAGTTAGCTCGAGGAGAAAGATGCTCTTAGGCTCGAGCATCCCATTCTCGAGCAACAACTTCGGTTAGTAGCTCGAGGAGAAGGATGCTCTTAGGCCCGAGCATCTTGAATGCAAAATTTGGGCAAACTGATTTTACGAGGAGATTTGGGCAATGAATTCCGAGGAGTTTAAGTACGGGGAACATCTTGAATGCAAAATTTTCACTGAGCTCACCTGTTGAGTCAACGGTCTGACGTGGCTCCGAGTTGCCTGCTCGGTTGGAATTTCAGAAGCGCTCGAGTGGGGCAGGACTTCGGGATGCTTGCTCGGGAGACGATGCTTGGAGACGTATGCACGGAAACAAAGCTCTGTGATACTTGCTTGGAAGCAAGGCTTTGAGGTGCTTGCTCGGGAGCAAGGCTTTGTTGTGCTTGCTTGAGGGCAAGGCTTCGAGATGCTTGTTCGGAAACAAGGCTTGGTGATACTTGCTTGGAAGCAAGGCTTTGAGGTGCTTGCTCGGGAGCAAGGCTTTGTTGTGCTTGCTTGAGGGCAAGGCTTCGAGATGCTTGTTCGGAAACAAGGCTTGGTGATGCTTGCTCGGAAGCAAGGCTTTGAGGTGCTTGCTCGGGAGCAAGGCTTTGTTGTGCTTGCTTGATGGCAAGGCTTCGAGATGCTTGTTCGGAAACAAGGCTTGGTGATGCTTGCTCGGAAGCAAGGCTTTGAGGTGCTTGCTCGGGAGCAAGGCTTTGTTGTGCTTGCTTGATGGCAAGGCTTCGAGATGCTTGTTCGGAAACAAGGCTTGGTGATACTTGCTTGGAAGCAAGGCTTTGAGGTGCTTGCTCGGGAGTAAGGCTTTGTTGTGCTTGCTTGAGGGCAAGGCTTCGAGATGCTTGTTCGGAAACAAGGCTTGGTGATGCTTGCTCGGAAGCAAGGCTTTGAGGTGCTTGCTCGGGAGCAAGGCTTTGTTGTGCTTGCTTGATGGCAAGTGCTTCGAGATGCTTGTTCGGAAACAAGTGCTTGGTGATGCTTGCTCGGAAGCAAGGCTTTGAGGTGCTTGCTCGGGAGCAAGGCTTTGTTGTGCTTGCTTGATGGCAAGGCTTCGAGATGCTTGTTCGGAAACAAGGCTTGGTGATGCTTGCTCGGAAGCAAGGCTTTGAGGTGCTTGCTCGGGAGCAAGGCTTTGTTGTGCTTGCTTGATGGCAAGGCTTCGAGATGCTTGTTCGGAAACAAGGCTTGGTGATGCTTGCTCGGAAGCAAGGCTTTGAGGTCAAGAGTACATTGCTTTGGTAAAATTCGGACCTTATTTATTTAAGCAAACTTTGGTGCAAAGGACTGGTCAAACTAAGAAGGGAAATGATGCTGGGCATACAAGCCCGACTAATATGAAAATAAACTGATCAAAGGGCATGAAAGCCGACCAAGGTGAAAGTAGACTGAGTACTGGGCATGCAAGCCCGAACAATCGAAAGGTAAATGGGAGCCTAAACAACTGAAAAGTAAACTGAACATGGGGCATTACCGAGCGAGATAAACTACTTGTAATAGATCTTTAGGTTGTTGGCATTCCATGGCCTCGGGAGTGGTCTTCCTAAAGTGTCTTTCAAACTGTACGCTCCTTTTCGAACTTGTCTAATAACTTCGAAAGGACCTTCCCAAATGGCCCCTAACTTCCCTGGGACGTGACCAGCAGCTTCGGCCCTCCTCAAGACGAGATCCCCGACCCTGAATTTTCTGGATTTTACTCTGCGGTTGAAGTGTTTTGCTGTCGTACTCTGGTAAGATGCTGCCCTGATGGAGGCTTGATCTCTTACTTCTTCAAGGAGGTCAAGGTGCTCTGTTGAGCGTTCCTCGGATCCAGGCTCAAGCCTCCTGAGGCTTGGCAGTCTGGTCTCGATTGGAAGTGTCGCCTCTACCCCAAACGCCAACATAAACGGAGTTTCTCCAGTGGCTGTCTTATGGGATGTCCTGTATGTCCACAGTATTGAGGGTAGTTCTTCTGACCATGCTCCTCGAGCTTCTCCGAGTCTTGTTCTGAGGTCTTGCAGGATGATCCGATTTGTAACCTCGGCTAGGCCATTGCTCTGAGGATGTGCAACCGAGGTGAGGCGATGGTCTATTCCCAAGTTGGTGCAAAAGTTTTGAACTGCTGGTTATCGAATTGTCTCCCATTGTCAGTTATGAGGACCTTGGGTATCCCGAACCTACAAATGATTGACTTCCAAACAAATGACCTCAACTTTGGTTCCGAGATTGTGGCTAGAGGCTCGGCTTCGGCCCACTTGGTGAAGTATTCCACAGCAACGGCAACGAACTTCAATTGTCCTCGAGCGAGGGGGAATGGACCTAAGATGTCCACTCCCCATTGCTCGAAAGGGGCTGAGCAATGAATTGTGGTGAGGTCCTCGGCTGGAGCGTGGATGACGTTGCCGAATCTCTGACACTTGTCACATTTCTTTACATAGTTCGCGGCATCCATCTTCATGGTTGGCCAGTAGTACCCGTATCTTATAAGTTTAAAGGCTAAGGCCCTAGCACCTTGATGATTCCCACATATTCCCTCGTGGACTTCAGCTAGAGCTTGGGAAGCTTCTGAAGGCCTGAGGCAACGAAGATATGGAAGTGTGAAACTTCGGCGGAATAACACTCCGCTCATCATGCAATACCTTGGTGCTCGGGCTCGAACACTTCTTGCCATACGCTGATCATCCGGCAAACTTCCACTATTTATGAAATCAATTATTGGGTCCATCCAGCACGGCTCATGCTCGATGTCCATGACAGAGGGTGACTGACTTATGCTCGGTTCTGTTACAAATTTGACGTGAACTGTTCGGTCAAGGCCATCCACCCCCAGGAATATGAGCCTGGACAAGGCGTCGGCCTTACAATTTTCAACTCTGGAGATCTTTACAATTTCGCAACTTTTGAATCGTCTTTGAAGATCATGAACTTTCAGGCAGTACAGGCTCATCTTATAATCCTTTCTCTCGAATGTACCTTCAATATGTCCGAACACTAGCTGCGAATAGATGAATATTTTTATTTGATCAAGCTCGAGACCGATGGCGAGCTCTTGTGCAATTATGACCGTCGTATTCTCGCCTCATTGTTCGTAGCGTCAAACTCGAAACGGAGCGCACATTGTATTTCGTGCATCTGCTTCGGCCGATGATTATGACTCCCGCACCCGAGCCCGAGCTATTTGATGCTCCATCCACAAATATTTCCCATGCTTCCGTGATGTCACCGGGTCGGGCTATCTCGCCGGCCCCGAGGCCTTGGGGTGAGTTCTGCGATGAAGTCGGCTAAGTGCACGTGCTTTAATTGATGGTCGAGACTTGAATTCAATGTCGAATTCGCTGAGCTCAATTGCCCACTTCAATAACCTTCCGGACACGTCGGGCTTCTGAAGTATATGTTTGAGTGGTTGATTCGTCAACACAACAATCGGGTGAGACTGAAAATATTGCCTTAACTTTCTCGCTGTTACTACAAGGGCAAGAGCTAGCTGTTCGGCCAAGGTATACCTTGTTTCCGCATCAAGCAATACCTTGCTCACATAGTAGATTGGTTGTTGAGTCCTGCCTACCTCTTTTACCAACACGCCACTTACCGCGTTTTGAGAGACTGCCAAGTATAGAAGTAGGGTATCCCCAGGCTCGGGTCTTGTGAGAACTGGTGGGGTTGCCAACGTTTTCTTCAGCTCCCGGAGGGCGTCTTCACATGTCTGGTCCCATTCGAAGTTATGATTTCCCCTGAGTGCTTTAAAGAATGGAAAGCATCTGTCGGCGGTACGGGACATGAACCTGCTCAGTGCGGCGATGCGGCCAGTCAATTTCTGAACCTCTTTCTTGCTCCTAGGGGATTGCATTGATGTAATTGCATTTATCTTGTCGGGGTTGGCTTCAATTCCTCTGTGTGTGATCATGAAGCCCAAAAATTTACCCGAGGCCACTCCGAAGGCACATTTGGCCGGGTTCAATTTCATTCTGTACTTGCGTAGGGTGGAAAATACTTCCTCTAAATCTTCTATGTGCAGCGCCGCTTGCTTGCTTTTGACTACCATGTCATCCACATAGGCCTCAATATTTTTACCGATCATCTTTGCAAAGATTTTGTTGATGAGCCTTTGGTATGTTGCTCCTGCATTCTTCAATCCGAAGGGCATGACTCTGTAGCAGTATATGGCCGAATCGGCCATGAAGGATGTGTTCAACTGGTCTTCCCCAGCCATCATGATCTGGTGATATCCCGAAAATGCATCGAGGAAGCTGTACAGTTTATATCCCGACGTGCTGTCTACGAGGTTATCAATCCGAGGTAAGGGGTAGCTGTCCTTCGGACATGCTTTATTCAGATCCGTAAAGTCAATACACACTCTCCATTTTCCATTGGTTTTTCTGACGAGCACAACGTTGGCAAGCCATTCGGGATACTGGACTTCCCGAATAAACCGAGCCTTGATTAGTTTATCGATCTCCTCCCGGATGACCTCTCGTCGTTCCGGTGCGAACTGCCTCTTCCTTTGTTTGATCGGTCTTGCTCCAGGATTGATATTGAGTTTATGGACCGCAATGCTTGGGTCTATCCCGGGCATATCTTCAACGCTCCAGGCAAATACGTCTATGTTGCGGGACAGACAACTTACCAGTGACCCCAACAAATTGGTGTCAAGATCCCGACCAATCGTCACCCTCTTCCCGGGCTCGAGCTCGATCTCTACCACTTCTTCTACCGGAGCAAGTCGGCCACCGTTGTCAAGCTCGTGTCCAGATGACGAGATTTGCATGACTGAGGAATTTATTCCCCGCACACTTGTTACATAGCACTGTCTGGCTGCTGACTGGTCTCCCCGCACTACTCCAACACCACTGTTAGTAGGGAACTTCATAGCAAGGTGGAAAGTTGAGACGATCGCCCTAATCTTGTTGAGCAATGGCCTCCCTAGGATGGCATTGTAGGCCATTGAAATACGAACGACCTGGAAAGACGTGATTTCTGTTACCTGCTTCCGATCCGATCCCAAAGTAAGTGGAAGATTGACGATTCCTTCTGGGATGATTGTTCCTCCTCCAAACCCTTGAAGCGGAGTTTTAACGACTTTGAGCTGTTCGGCTGAAATTCCCATCTTAGAGTAGGCATCATAGGAGAGTACGTTCGCTGCGCTTCCATTGTCAACTAGTATCCTCTTCACCTCAAAATTTGCAATGATCGCTGTTATGACCAGTGCGTCGTCATGTGGGTGTGACAGGCCTTCCATGTCTTGTAACCCGAAGGTGATTTCTTCCATATCTTCAGTTGTTGTCCTCAAGCTCGGACTATACTGCCTGGCGTACTGCTTACGCCCACTGTTTGAGTCTCCTCCAGACGCTACACCTCCAACAATAACATTGATAGTTCCTGCAGTAGGCTTGTCATTCCTTCCTCTGTCGGGACCCTTCCCGTTATCATTGTCGTTCCTCGGGCGCTTATCATGACCGACATATGAATTTAAGTACCCTCTTTTTATCAAAGCCTCGATCTCACGCTGGAGGGCTTTGCAGTTTTCAGTTATGTGCCCGTGGTCCCGGTGGTAGTCGCAATACTTGCTCCTGTCCCGAGCATCAGGTGGAGATTGCATTCTCGATGGCCATTTAAACCCCTTCATATCCTTAATCTCCATCAGAATATTAGACCTTGAAGTGTTCAATCGAGCTAACGACGTCGGCTGCGTCTCATGCCTATGCATGCTCCTTTTAGTTTCGTGTCGAGGATTGAATTCATGCTGCCTTTTATGCTCGGGTTTATCCAAGCTCGGGTGAAAACCTCTCCTCGGGTTCATTGTCTCCTCCATATTGATGTACTTTTCTGCTCGGGTAAGTAGCTCGGTCACGGACTTCGGCGGGTTTTTTGAGAGAGACATCTTGAAGGCATCGCCCCTTATAGCATATGTGAGGGCGGAGATCGCTGCCGTGATGTGAAGGTCGGGTATTTGAAGCCTCTCCTTGTTGAACTTGGTCATGAAGTCTCGCAGGGATTCATTCGGTCCCTGCCTGAGCTGCATTAGGGATGCCGCCGTCTTCCTGATGCGCTTACTACTGGCGAAGAAAGCAGAGAACTTGTCGGCCAGGTCAGAGAATGTGGCAATAAAATTGGTCTCCAGTGTTGAAAACCAATCCCTAGCAGCGTTTGTCAGTGTTTGAGGGAAAGCTTTGCACATTACGGGGTCTGGTGCCACCTGGAGGTTCATGACGTCCGTATACACGTTGAGATGGTTGGTAGGATCAGTTGTTCCATCGTATTCCTTCATTCGGGGAAGCTTGAACCTGTCCGGGAGCGGATATGAGAGCACCTCCGGCGTGAAAGGGGTGTTTGGGGTGAAACTCGTCATGCCTCGGGTGCCCCTTTGAAGTCCAGCTGCAATTCCATCCTGTATGATTTTCGCTATCTCCCCTGATTCCATGGCGACCAGTCTCGGGTCCGAGGCTCTCGGTGCCAAACCCGGGGTTCTGACCCCACCAACGTCATGAGCTTCTCGAGGACCCCGAGCTCGGGCATCCTCCATGAACCCTACATGTTCCTCTACTACTGGTGCCTGCGGCTGCTCTTGTGTTGGGTTAGCATTCCTTTGGCTTAGCAAGTGGGTCAAAATCGTCACTTGCTGCCGAAGTTCTTCGAAGGCGGCCGCATCCACCACCTGCGGCTGTGCAACTGGTGCTGTAGATGTTACCTCCTGAGGTTCCTGGGGCTCCTCCACCGGCGGCTGGCTTGGTGCGGGAGAAGTCGTTGGACGAAGACCTGAACGTGTGTTGACCATGGCTTTTGGTAGCGATTCCCACAGACGGCGCCAATGATGCTACCAAAAGTCGCACCTGTCGACTTCCGAGCTTGACGACTGAGGATGGGCACGAACGTGGTCTTCTGGTACCTGAAACAAAGGCGTCGAGGTGTGTCCTCGTCGCCCCTCCGATGCTTAAATTAGAGAGAGAATTTATGAAAGTAATATATGCTGTAACTTGTGTGTAAAATTTTGTGTACCTGATAATGAATGTGAATGAGGTATTTATTGAGGTAAGTGGTAGACTCCCAGTAGGACTGCAATGTTGAGATGTCTAGGACTCTTGGTGCAATTGGGAGTTGTAGTGTGGTTGACTTCGAATTACCCACGTGTCTGTATGGACATGGAACTCTAGTGGTAGAATTTTCTCATAATGATGAAGCACATTCTCACAGGGACTCTGCTTGGTAGGCAGAGATCGATCTCGAGGAGGTCTATCCCGAGGAGGTCGAGCCCAATTTGGCCTGGGAGCAGCATTGACTCCTCGGGATAGCCTGCTCGGGAGACTCTTCAAGGATTGGTATCATCACCATGTTTAATCTTACAAACAGTGTCATTTGTAGGGTTGCATTTGGTACTAGCCGTAAGGGTAATCAATTTGAGAATGGTCAAATTAAAGAAATACTTGCTGATTCCATGATTTTGCTCAGTGGTTTCTCAGCATCAGATTTATTCCCATCATCAGTAGGTTGGATCATCGATTTGATCACCGGACTCCATTCGAAACTTGAGAGATGCTTTCGTAATTTCGATGCGTTTTTTCAAAAGGTACTCGATGAACATCTCGATCAGTCGAGGCTAAAGCCTGAGAATGATGATATCATTGATGCTATGCTCGGATTAGCCCAGGATCGTACAACTGTTCTCAAGCTAAATAAAGATCATATTAAGGCAATTCTTGTGGTATGCAATTTTTCCTTTCTTTATTAAATTTATTTAAGTTCTACAAATGATTATGCACAGTCTAATCTAGTATACCAAACCTTCCTAATTTTATGTGTTCTAGAGTTTTTGTCCAACCTACGCGATGGACCTGTAAACTAAGAGTTTTGGATTCTTGATTTTCAGATCCAATTTTTCCTTGTTCAATGTATTCATCCTGCATATGTACAAAATCAGCAATTAAGTTTCACCTGTTCTTAGCTATGTCAGCACCAACAAATACACACACAAATTCAATTCTATCATCAGGCAAAAGTCAAAGAATATCATTTTCATATGTCCGTCACTTTTAATGCAATAAATGCATGTTTGGTATGCAGTGCCGATGGAACTCGATATTGTACACTAGAGTTTCAATTTTCCCTAACAAAATATGCTATAATTTCATGCCAGGACATATTTCTTGGAGCCGTGGACACTAGCTCATGTACATCAGTATGGCTGATGGCCGAGCTTGCTCGCAACCCTAGAGTGATGAAAAAGGTACAAGAAGAAATCAGGAATTGCATGGGTAGAAAACCTTTTGTAGAAGAAACAGAACTTGAAAAGCTCAAGTACTTCAAACTGGTAGTGAAAGAGACACTAAGATTACATCCTCCTGCCTCAATGCTGTTACCCCATGAGACCATAAGGAAATGCAAAATCGGTGGCTACGACGTTTTACCAAAAACTAGGGTTCTTGTCAATGTATGGGCTATAGGGAGGGACCCAAAAATATGGGAAAACCCTCAAGATTTCTATCCAGAGAGATTTGAGGGCAAAGACTACTATGATTTCAAAAGCCAGAATTTTGATTACTTGCCATTCGGCTCGGGTCGAAGAAGTTGTCCAGGCATGACAATGGGCTTAACTTCTGTGATGTTTAACATTGCAAATTTACTGCATTGCTTCAACATGGAAGAAGAGTTTGGGCTCAACATTCGCAAAAAGGTGCCCCTTTATTTGGTGCTTGTCAAGTACAATTGGGAAGGCTACAAAACTTGATCATGTAAATGTCTAGCTATAGTCTCCTTTATCTTGTGTTGTTTCTATTCCTATAATTCAAGACTTGGTTGAATCATACAGCTGGTTCAATGTAGTTTGCAATAAATGGTTAATGGTTTGGTATTATGAAATTCAGACTATATGTATTGAGCATACACTTTAATAATTAATTTATGTGAATGAATGTATGGAAAATGACACTATTCACTTATCCGTAACAAATTAAGTTTTATTCTTAACAAATTTAAGATCGACACGCGTTTAATAAGCTGAATATTTTAATAGTTTACTAAGCCCTATTTGAAATGAAAACGGAATTGTTGATAGAAATTGGGTTACAGAATTGTTGATAGAATATGAGATGACAGTTTTTTAGCCCTGCCATTTATGGATAAATTTAAATGTACAAAATGTTTTACCTAATGTTTTACAAACTGGGCACTTGGGGCCCTCCTGTCGGAGGCTGCAGGCGACCCTCCAACAGGGGGGCGTCAAGTGTCCAATTTGTCAAAAATTAGATAAAACATTTTGTGAGTGTAGCATGGTCCGCCCTTTATTTATTCAAACAAAGGGCCAAAAAACTGTTACCTCATTCATGTCAACAAGTATGTCCAAAAATTTTGCGCATGTAACAGTTCTCTATCTTTTAAATATTTGTACGTGGAGAAAACACTGCACTCATTATATTTTGAATTTAAATTAAAATTGGAGAGAGAGTAATAAAAAGCAATACTTTTATGGTTCTAATATAAAGACATTTGTTGTATTGTTACCATTTATTAGTGAAATCAAAGTTGTAATTAATTTTCTGTAAATTATTATCAAGTTATACTTTTATATTTAAATTTACAAAAAGAAAATCTGGAGTTTGAAATATTGCTTGTTATTCACTTGTAAAACCAATGAATATTATTACCCATGGCCATGGTTCAATCTTCATCCAGCAAACAAAAGATGAGTATCATACGATGCCGAAAACCAGAAGGAGACTATCAATAGAATGCAATCCATTTTTCTTTATCGTGAAGGATGTAGAATATTATCTCGGCAATCGGAGTTTTCAAAGGATGGTAGATTGCAATTGAATGAGTATGAATTATCATACCTTCAAAATTGTATGATATGGTTAAAAGATTATTTTTCAATCATTATAAATGCACCAGGTGAGTAAATGCCATACTTGATTTAAGCACATACAATAGCGTCAGTTACATCTTTCAATTTAGGAAAATTCGTTAAACAGTAGAAATAAGTAGGGGTATAAGCGGTCCGATTTTACCGATTTTTGACATATTTTCAAACAAAACCATTTAAACCGGTTTGAGAAAAACTCAAACATAAATCAAACAATTTTGAACGGTTTGAGTAAAACTCAAACCTAAACCTAACGGTTTGATCCGATTTTAAACCGTCGGTTTCGTTGTACGCCTGTCTACTTTTATGTCATCAATTCATTGAATTCAATATATATTTATATCTTACTAGCAATAAATCTAAAACAACTAAATATATTTACTATAAATTTAATTACCAACTACATCCAAGTGAAATCATAATAATAGTTTTTTGTTCACTATTGTTAGGCTAATACATTATGATAACGTTATAATACAAGTCTAACAAACTAAATATAATGCTCAAAACATCTATAAACTAAATATTTATTTGAAAGCATATAGTTTCATAGAGACATCAATAAGACAACACCTTGAATAATAAATTTTACGTCTATTGGATCAAAATCCAAGACTTTAATAGGTTAACTGAATAGATATCATTCTTATTAATTCAAAATACTTAAAGAAACGGTTTAATAAAATATCTATAAACATACAATAAAATACAATAATTAAATTGATACAAGTATAGTTGCCACTGGAGTCATTGTTGGTTTCTTTTAGCTTATTAAACAGTTCATCCACATATCAAATTGCACATGAACACTTTTTAGCTTCCATTGACATATTTTATCATGCTTAATTCAGTCACAAAACAAGAGTATGTCCACACAAATATAATAGAATCATGTACATAGTAGATAAACAATTTCCATCAAAGTAAATAAATTTATTTCACAATCATCCAATAGTTGAGAGAAATGCGAAACCCATATAATTTCAGATTTCTTAACTCAATTTGCTCAAAAAAATTATTGATATGAAACTTTATCGTAGCAAATATTATCATCGAAGACTCAGGATCTCTTTGTCTCCTTATTGGTGTGGTGCTGCTGGCGGCTCAAGGTTATGTCGGGTGTCGGCTGAAGTTCATCTAAATTCTGAAGAGGAAAATGACTTTTGATATATTAGGTTAATCTTGATATTATTAGATATAAATTAGAATTATTGAGTAATAATAATATATATGTATATATGTAACAGAAAATTAGAAATTGACAAAAATACCCACACGTGACAAAATTATTGAATTTTCATTTTTTTTTATATATATTTTTTCGCCGGTACGGTTTAGTTTTAAACCACAATTAAAATTCTCAAACCTAAACCAAACCCTTTTTGACCGATTTGGTTTGGTTCAAAACCATTTTGTTGACGGGTCCACGTGGCACCAAACGGACGGTTTCTAAAATGTGGTTTTTGTTCGATTTTTCAATTTGACGATTTTTACTTGCAGTCCTAGAAATAAGTATTAAAATATGCAGTGTAGTAATTTTTGAAAATAAATTATTTTATTGTAAAATCTGAAATATTATATATTTCATAGACATTCCTAATTTTTTCCGTAAAGAGTAATTCTTTTATATTCTTTTAAATGAATCTCCCACACATTTGCTAAAACTTTTATCAAAAACATTATCAAACAACCCCTTAATCAACTCCATTGTTTCCACTTTGAAGGTGCATAATACAAACTATAGGATTGTGAACATAACGGGCAAAATGATAATTCTGAGTTTACAAAAGGATGCATATCTATAGATTAACAATATAAATCTGTAGTCTAACAGGTAAAATAGCACCAGAAATTATACAACTCAAGAGAGGTCTCTCAAATTACCCATCTTCACCCTTCTTCTGCGCCTCATTACCAGATGCGATGCCCGCTTCACCATATCCATTGCTCTCGTCAGCAGCTTGCGGAAGCAAACCAGGACCAACTCCATTCAGTCCAAAATACATATCCAAAGGAAGGCTAGCTGCATTGATTAGGGCCGTCAAGCTCATCCCAGCAGCCTCTTCGAGCATATTGTCCTCATGATGAGGATCAGAATTCAAGTCGAGTTGTCCTTTGTTGGTCTCGGCCAACTCCAGTTGATTTCCACTCGTACCGGCTGCATTTTCTGTCTGAATCATACGCAGCAATGCATGTCCAGCAATTTCTTCATTTTCAATATCATCATTTAAGGGACCCTTTTCCTTGGCCTGGGCCAGAAGCTCGGCTTCCCGTTCCGATTGTCGCTTTTTCTTACGCATCATGAGTGTCTTGAAGCGACGTCTAACTGTCAAGCAAACATTGCATTTGCATGTGGGCTGATGCTTACCTTTCCCACTTGGAGGTTGAATGCAGACAATGCACGAGCAACCGGGGCGATGCCGAGGATGTTTTGTAGTGACTCCAACAGAAGACTCTCCCAACTCACCCATGTTGTCTCCCAGAACGGCAGCAGTTGCCAAGGCATCTAAGCCAGAAGGCTCCCCATCTTCAGGTGCTTTGTTATCTGCAATTCTTCGCCTCTTAGAATCTTTTAAACACGAAGAAAGTTCAAGAAAATTTATGAATGTCGATTGGTTGGAAAAGTTGAATCAAAATCTGAAATTGATTGAAGAGGCCAATAAGGCATAATAAAACAGAAGCAAGTTGTAGATACATCAGGTTCTCATTGTAGCATTAACATGGAAATGGTAAGCTCAATCCTTGATAAAAGTAGCTACAGAACTATTCAATCCATAATAAACTAATATGGCATGTTTGGTAGCAAATATTGAATAACACTGGATAGTATCAAGGAAGAAAAGAAAGCCGAACTTTTGTTCACAAAATAGTCTAGTCCTATCTAGTATTGTGTACCCAGAATGCACTTACAGGATAAGAATGTAATAGAAGATTCTATAAGAACATATGCACTAAACCTCCACTAGAAATAACCAAGAATGAAGTAGCTCATCTTATGCATTTGAACAGTTCCAGAAATGAGTGAAGCTTCCATGCAGAGCATATATAATTATGTTGCAACAACCCACTCCACATACTTAAAATGGACGACGAAGTGGGATACAAGGCCTATGTGACTCGAATAACGCAAATTTAAGCATCTTAGTCTAATCTATTAGTTGTCGCTTCGTCATATAGAATGAGCTAGAATTCTTAAACTATCTAGCAACACATGCCAGATTCTGCTAAATTCATGTGAAGTGTAGGAAGCATGACATGAATGTTTATGTACCCTATGAAGGATCAAGGACTTGAAAAGAGAGAAATTGTGTTCCCCTACAGATTATCCGAGCTTTCATAGACAGAAACATAGGTCTCAAAGGCATTGCATCTTCTTGTTATGGATTAAACCATAATCTCAAATATGAGAGCAGTATTAAGCAAAAAAAAATGAAAATGAGTTTGGGAAAAAAGGAGTTTTGAAAGAATCCTCTACCAAACATGAGCTAGATATGCCCCTGAAACCAAAATACCTAATAATAGGTCAATCAGCAATAGAGGGAAAATTTGTACAGCGTGATTAGAATCCACATGGTCCAACAAAAATGAGAACATTACTACTAGTGATAGGAATGTAACGACGATCCCCGTTAAGCGATATAGGTTCAAGCATTTCTTGTAAATTTTGTACTAGATCCCTCATTTCTTAGGCAAGTAATTGGGCATGTAAACCAACTTTTTCCTTAAACAAACACATTTCATTTAGCAGGACATGCATTCACAATGACAAGGAATTAAAATATCTGATCACTCATCATCTTAAATCCCATAAACATTTTGTAAAAGCTAAGTTAATCCCTTCGTAAGGTAGGAAGAATTGGTTAGCACTCAGCAGTACCAAGAAAGAAAAAAGCTAAAATTTTGCTAATTATATAGTACAGTCCTGCCTAGTACTATGTAATAAACATGCACTTGGTGCCGCTGTGTTAATCTTCATGGGTGCATTCATGCATGTGCTATGTGCGAGAGACAAGAAGAAAGGTTTCTACAAAGGAAACAGTACCCTGGTGGATACCCTTGTTAACTCTAAAGAAAGTATCCAGATCCCTTGGATTTATATCCTCTAGAGCAGCACACGAACGCCTGAAAACAAAAGTAATACTGACCTTATAAGTTAACTCTGGTTTCATTTCTTTTTATTTTCCTCTGGAGAGGAACTGGAGAGGGGGTAGATAGGTTTACGTCTTTATTTTATCACTTTTTTCTTTCTTAGACCGAGATGCACATAAGGTTGTGGATGTTGACAAGTATTTCTAGCTCAATTACTTTGATGCTTCAACAGTTATATTACTAGCAAAATGTCCAGCTATTTCACCGAAAAACTTCGCATTGTTTGATAAAATCTTCACTTAATACATTGTTTAAGCCAAGAATAAATTAAGTGAACAATCAAGATCTGTAGACCTGTCTGAGTCCCATATATTCTCTGAACACGTCCACTTTGCAGAAAGAAGGGCATGCGAAGGCAACCTTCTCCATTTTGAGCA
Organism: Fraxinus americana; assembly: GCA_035079005.1. Taxonomy (NCBI): domain Eukaryota; kingdom Viridiplantae; phylum Streptophyta; class Magnoliopsida; order Lamiales; family Oleaceae; genus Fraxinus; species Fraxinus americana. The sequence continues at coordinate 3,717,463 of CM068720.1, read as the reverse complement.
ACTGTCACATTGAGCCAATTGTTCCTGCTCCCTGAAAAGAGTACTAAATATTTTCAGATCTATATGGCATGTTATAATCTAACACATAGCTGGTTAATGGTACATGTTACCATCATAAAACAACATTTGAACTAGTTGATTGTCTAAGACAAATCTCATTTTTGACATTATAGAAAACTAAGGAAAAGTGCAATTGCACATCTTTTCTTAATCTTTTCATATAATGTGCTTATTTTGGTTAGCAAATAAAATCTGGAGAATTTGTTACTTCATCAATAAGATTATAGTGATCCTTACCCAGAGAAGGAAGGTGTAAAATATGTCCTCTTTCCAAAAATTGGTGGTTCCTAAATAACAAAAATAGAGTAAACACTTAAAGCACATTAAAATTAGCTGGAGTTAGACTTGTGTAGCATTAATCAAAGTTTAAAGAAAATGAGGACAACAACCAGATATCAAAGAAGAAAAGAAAAGATTTCTAAATGAAACTTTATTAACCTCAAATTCTTCAAATGCATGATCTCCAATCATGACAACCGTAGGGTTGGAAGTTGGACATGGACGGAACAACTCTTGCGCTTCTTCCCAGGTGACTCTAAGCTCCATAGCTTCATCACTATGCATAAGAAGCCTCTTATTTTTTATGTTTTTCATCTTCTTCTTCTCTAATATTGGCGTAGGCCGTTGCATAGAATCATCACTTGTTCTGCCTCCATTCTATCATTTTTTTGGAAAATCAAGGCAATCTCAATTGACATTTAAGTTTTAAAAAGATAAAAGTGCTAACGCCCCAATGATAGAAAGGGACCGACTTACTGGAAGCAGGTTATCGGTATGACCAGAAACTGACGTTTCTCCTGGAGAACCACCGTGTGGAATGGTAGGCGTTTGGGAACCCTACTTGTCAGCATTTGAGTAATGCATAAAATATTTAACACAGCTAATAAAATAGAAATCAAAAAAGACAAGCAAAGAGCAGACCAATAACTAAGAAGTCTACCTGCATATCAGAAATGGTGGTTGCTTTCCGACAACCTATGACAAGCTGACCCCCAGGATCTCTCTTGCTAAATGTGACTAACAAAAGACAAATAAATGCATGTCAAGAAGGGCATTAGGTTCCATCAAATGGTTACAGAACATAGAAAATGGGAGACTTAGCAGATTATCTCGAATACTGACTAGCATGTATACGCATCAACCGAAATGCTTGAGATTACAATATTCCTACCATACGTCTCCAATGACCGTACAAAGTGAAGAGAGAACTAATTATTTACATCAAAATATGGATATATGTAACTCTGTCTCAAACAACCACTAATTGTGACCCAAAGGTCAAGGAAAAAAGAGGAGAAATGTTCTAAAAATAGTACAAGGAAGTTTTGTCACAGATTAGTGATTATCATTGATATCAGTAATAAGAGAGGAAAATTTATAATAAAGTCCGTGGGTTTGTAGCGAGAAAAATCATCATAAGTAGCAGTTATAGAACCACAAAAACTAAATGGAGAAGAAAACAAGCAAAAGTTTCAGACTCGGGATTATAAAAGAGACTGTTCAGTACAATAAAGTAAATCTTTAGGATACCTGTGTCACCAGCTTGTACTTGCAAACTTTGGATGCAAGGGGTTACTCCCTCTAAAACATACATTCGGCTGTTATTATTGGGCCAAAATCGGAATTGAAATGTCCACTCATTCCCCTTTATGTCCTGAATCCTAATTGGTATACCTTCTGATTGATTAATAAAAGGAAAATACGCCTGCAGAACAGTTTAAAATATAATATAAGAGGAGAAAAGCAAAAATAACAAAGTGGGTATGTTGCCAAGTTTAAAACTACATCCTTGTACGGGTCATTTCTGAGGCCAAAATGAAAACTCACTTCAGCACATGCTTTGGGAAGAACCAAACGACCAATCCGTCCAGCATCACTAGCGCTCAGAACCTTTTCGAACAACGGTGTGATAGGAGATTTCAAACTAAAAGATGACAATTAAGGTAAATAGCAGATATAAAATAAAAAATATCTAATAACTAACATCAAATTGAAAAAATTTATGTCATAGCCAATTAAATGGAGAGCATGGTGACAATGCAGAAGAAATTAGTATGGATACTCTCCAGATAATTGCTGCAACTCTTGCTCTGTAATCCTCGGCCAGTATCGAGGAAGCAACTGATTGCGGCCCCTTCCTTCAGCAGGAGGCCTTGCAATGCGCACAGTTCCTTTGTTTTGCTCAGAGACCAATACAGGTGGTTTCAGCAAAATATTGTGTGACCTCTGCCCATGGGCGGATGAGCCTTTGCTCTGTTCACTTCCTTCTACGTTTCCGGCAGCAAAAGGCAAACCGGAGCTGTTGCCACCTAAAGGAGAGCTCAAAGAGATGTTTAGATGAGTCTGTGATATAGATTCATAAACATCCTTAACCCCTTGTTTAGACCTGCAATTGTCTATCTTGGTATATGAAGATGATTCACCCGATCGTTGGGTACGACTCACAAATTGTCTGTTCTTTTCCACGGTTTCTCGTTTATGAGAGTGAAATGTTTGTCCAGGTTCATTGGCCCCTACAGTCTTGGTTAACTGCAGTAGCCTCTCCATACTAAAATTTTCATCATTAATTCTACTCTCGACAGCTGTTGGATGCACATCTCCAATACCGTTTGTAACAAATATGCCATTTGGAATGGCACCACCAGGGATCTACAGGAACAAATTTGGATATATTTAAGTACCGTACGTGGTAGATGTAAACAATGCCTAATTGATTAATAGTATAAATACTCTAAGCTAGCATACATAATGAGCCAGTAATGTGCACAAACAATCAAAACATATGTAGATTCAAGATTCTCATTGCAACGCAGATCATTTTGCAAGCTCAAATAACCAGATACCTGCATTGATTGCATTAAATTAATTTCCATACGCTTTGCACAGTTTATGCACCCTACACCTCCAAAATCCATGTATTCATGTAAAAATTTTGAAGCTATGCATCCACAGTGGATGCGCTGCCAATAAATTTCAAAAAAGTTAGAAATTGCAAAAAAAAAAAAAAAAGAAGAAGAAGAAGAAAGAAAAATGCATAACAATAGATGTACACATCTAACTATTATTACCTTCGCACATACTCTGCATTCCCTCCAACCAGATTCCTCTCGGTGGAATGACTCGCAAAAAACTGAATTTTCATAAGCAGATCTGAAATGCACATCAAATAAGTAGCAAGAAGAATATCTGGAAAATTGATATTCTAAATGGTTTTGCACCACATAAAAAACGAACCAATGGAATAATAGAAATGAAACTCCAATTCCATTTTTGTTTTGAGGTCCTCTTCGATATATTTCTTTTCCTTCAGATAAATGTAAAACTCTTCTTAGTTGATCTTTTCTTAAATCAAATTTAAGTTCAAATCACACTCCTTCACATGCAGCTCTGTCCAACTTAGTCGGTCTTTTCTTAATTTATCTTCAATTAGTTAGCACCTCTGCTTTTAAGCATATATAACGATTTCTTATTTTACTCAGTCTATTATGACCATGCATACATGTTCACATTGTCATCTCTTTACATTGTTTATGAAAGTTTGTCTTCTGTTTTTCTTGCTTTTAATGCTTGCTCTCTTGTCTTCAATCTTGAGTTAGTGGCTCTTCGATTCCATTTCGATTTCTCAGCATTTTCACAACAAATTAGAGCTTTTGGAAGTAGACTCATGGATTCTTCAGAATTGGATTTTGATAAGTTAATGAGCAAGAGAAATCTCCAAGGAAGAGTGCAGCCGTAAACAGGTTGGAGCAATTGAAAATGACCAAATTATTGGCCAACAGACGGGTCTTGAAAATGAGACTGCACGCATTTCAGATGGAGCACAGGAAGAACATTTCAGACCATACTGATGATTCTAACAAGATCATTTAGGATCTTAAAAATGTACAAGCGGAGGTTGACGATGAAGACCGGGTTGTTGTCCTATTAAGCTTCTTACAAGAATATTATGAACACTTTGCGGACCATGATGTTTGTCAGGGAGAGCCTATCCATGGCGGAAGCCCAAGCAACCCTCAACTCTATAGAGTTACAAATGAGCTTGATGTATACAAGAATGCAGAAAGGTCAACAGCAAGGGGAATTCTCAGTTGACAAAAGGGATTTAAAAGAAAAGAAAAGGACTCAAAAGGATTCTTAAATTCCATTTTAACTTCTGCGCATTTTCACTACACCCTCCTCGTCTCATCAACTAACATTACGTAAAAGAATGGATGACCAAAGCTTAAATGTGATATTTTCCATTTCTTTCAAGAAGAACATAAACTTAACGGAAATAGAGAATGTAATACAACATGTAGCCAATGTTAGACTTGAAGATCATGGCACTGTGCAAATGCAAACTACAACCTTAAACCTTTTAATTTATGATGTTCCATGCCTAAAAATCTTCATGGAGCTGATTAACCTGAATGTAAATTTGATTATAATGGAAATAACCATAATGGGCCACAAATTTATCGAGATCCTATATAAAATTGAAGCTTCAAACAAGTACACGATAAAAGAAACCCGAAAGAAAATAGAAAAAAAATGTGAAAAATAGGGAATGCTAAAAAAAAAATAATAATAATAAATAAATAATCCTAATCCTAAATATAGAAAATATTCAGTGTGGGATGCAAAAAATGTCCATGATAAAACATAAAAATCTCCTGCCGTGCGTTATTTTTGGGATCAAATTCCATATCCCCAAACTACCCTTCACATTATGAATTCAACCGGATAGAAGTAGTGGATGAAATTTTGATCGAACAAGGGTAAGATTGGGACCCAGAAATTACCCGCAGCTGGAACAGAGAATAGCAAATCCACCTGATTTCAAGCCCCAACCTTTCTTCCATTCCGACGATGTCGTTGCAAGGCACAACTCATTCATGCAAATCTTTGACCCCATTTCTCTTAAAATTCAATCTTTCTACTCAAAATCACTGTAAAACCTTCAACAGAAAATCAAAATCAAAACCCTAAAACCACATCAAAGAAATCCTATTACAAAAACCCAGATCAAATTTTTTCAACAAAATTTCAATTCCACAAAAAAAACAAAATTAATTCCACATCCCAAAGCGATTAACATCGAAAAAAACTCAACCTTGTTCAAATCTATGCAACATGACGTCCCCATAAGTCAGTCTCTAAACCAACGGGAGGCGGTCGGTGGAGTGAATCTAGAAGAGGCAAAAACCAACAGCGGCGGTGGGCAATGGTCAGTGGCTCTACTTTTGGCAGAGTTTAAAATTAAAATAAGAATTAAACAGAGGATGCAGCGATATAGATATGAGTGTACAAATAGATATGTATGTGTAGAGAGAGAGAGAGAGAGAGAGACGGAGGTGGAGTAGAGAGAGAAAGCGTGTGTGCATGCAAAGGAAACAGGTGCATAAAATGAAATGCATGCACGACACTTGAAGACACCGCGAGCTTGTCTACTTCTTACATCCCAATCTGCATTTTGATTCGAGTATTTGGGAATTAAAGCCTTTCGTTTGGACAGTGATACGATAACATGGCTGTCTCTATTTCTTGTCCGAATCCAAATTTTACCAATTTACCATATCGCCCCTACTTTTGTGAGTAATTTTACACTTTTGGTACATTAAGCCTCTGTTTGGTATCCATTCTTTTTTCCATTCTCATTCTTCTACTAATTTTCAACCACACATTCATCAATAAAATAATATTTTCCATCACATCAATAACTTTTCCTTCATTTTCAACCACAAAAAAAGTGTGATTTGACACAAAGAATGCATTTTTTTCTAGAATAATGGTTACCAAACGGTGCCTAAATTGTCAAACTATATGTTTATAAATAGAGATGATCGAGAAGTGAAAAAATGAGTAGTATTTGTTCATCGTATAAAATTTGTCGATAAAAAATAATTAAATCAAAATTATTTCGTGGCCAAGCTATTCATAAACACCTAGAAATAATGCGCCTAACGTAGGCTTAATTTTCTACATTACAGAGTAATGAGGGAACCAAATATTTCCAAATTATTCTTTAGCTGTTTTTATTTCCCCTTTTAATATTAAATAGTTTTATACTTGGTAACTTATTTATCCCTAAAGATTTACAACGTGTTTAAAATATTTACTTATAAGTAAATTTTTTACGAAAAATCTTTTTATTGGTGAAAGTTGGAAATAAGAATATAAGAAAAAAAAAGTAGGTGACTAGTAGATATTTGAAAATTAAAAATTAACTTTTACGTGTGGCGAAAAATGTGGCACATACAGTAAGATTTCTATAAAAAAGAATAAAAGTTATTGGTACCATTCTGTAAAGAATGGAAGTTATTGTGCATTTATATGTAATAATAAATATTTACTGATTCTATTTACAGGTAGAAGCATTAACATTTTTTTATATTTTAAGGAATAATAATTAATTTCGGTTTGGGGCTATTTCTTCATCATTACTTTTGCCAATTGAGAAAATACGGATGGATTTGTGTAACCAACAATTAAAGAATAAACAGGAAAAATAATTAAAGTTATAAAGAAAAATTTAAACTGGAAAAAAATAATTAAAATTATAAAAGAAATTTTAAAATGTTAGCTATGACTTATTTGGATCAGTCAATGGAATTGTGAGGATGTAAAGGTAATTATGTAACGTATATGAATATCACGTTATATGACGTTGTGTGTCACAAGTAAGATGAGTCGTTAGTTAGATGGTGTTAGAAAAATTAAAGTACGCATTCAATATATCTTTTTTAAAAAAGTATATTACAGATTCACGAGATATAAGTGATCTCAACTTCCATAATTTAAGGTTACGTTCGATCAGTTTTTCAAAATAGGTCGTCACCCTTATTCATATTCCAATAAGAAAAAGATTGAAAAAAAAAAAAAAATTAGCCCTTGTTTGATTTTGATTCTTTGAGGTAATCAACTTTCTTCCATACTCTTCAACCACTAATTTTCCTTAAAAAAAAAAAAAAAATATATATATATATATATATATATATATATATATATATATATATATATATATATAAATATATATATACAGGGGGCGGAGGGGAGGGGGGTCCAGGACCCCCCCAATTTTTTGGAAAAAAAAAATTTTCTAATTTTTTTTTTTAATTTTTTGGCCTCAAATTTTTTTTTTTTTAGTCTCCTAATCCAGCCTATTCAATTGTTTGTGAAGTTGTATTGTTTATCAATTATGAGTGAAAGAGTTTCATCAATTCTCAGACTCGGTGATGGAGAAATATTTCAAAAGATTAGTAGTTTCTTTTATATGTTTCTTGATTTTTTTGTGAAATCTTCGTACATTAATTTATGTTCATTTATTTCATTTCTCTATCACAAAGTACCAACATTCCTTATTTTAACAGATAATGTTTCAAAAAAAAATTTCGGGGACAGCCCCCGTGAGCCCCTGCCCTTCAACTCCAGGACCCCCCTAGTTTGAAGAGCTGGCTCCGCCCCTACTATATATATATTATACTGTTATACCTCGTAAGGCTCTTTATTTATGTTTTATTGATGATTTCCTAAATCATCCTCACTTTTAAGTGTAGGTTGTAACTCACATTATGAAATTAAAATCACTAGTAATTGTGATTTTTTTGTGCAACATTGAATTTGCTCTCCCACATTATATTATCCAAGGTCGGGGCGGGTTCAGGGGAAGGCTAACTTGGATCAGCTTAATTACTTTTTTCCTTACAAAATATAATTTTTTTTATAAATTAAAAAGAAAATTATGTAGAATTCTTTTTACATATTAGTCCAATCTAAAAGATTCTATAATGGAACCATGATTCACGGCTCTACAATAGTGTTAGATAAAATATTCGTGAACGAATACTGATTTAACAAATACCGAATTTACAACACATACTAGATATGCAACTTACCGAATATGCTACTCAATATACCGTATATGCAACTAGCATACCGTATATGCAACTAATATACTGGATATGTAATTTACCGTGTAAACAATAACTTACTGAATAATAACTAAGATATAGCAGATTAAATAATTCGCTAATCACAATAAACAAAAGAAGTTATATAAATCACGATAAAATATAACAAATAATCTAAATAACAGAGAATAAAAATTCAATTGAATTTTAAAAAAATCGAGGTATGTGTGAATTTAGTTTCCTTAAAACAGATTATTCTCATCACCGTCGGTGCTTGAGATTTAATTTGAACGTCTGTTTCTCATGATACAATGATAAACCAGTAGAGACTGAGCACTACAGATTCTACTCCGACGAACTGGCTCGGTATCTAAACATATCACCACCAAGACGTTGACAGACAATAAATTATGCACTGCAATGCAGATAGTGTATTCTTCATGTCTGGAACAGTGAAAAAACAAGGCTTCATATAGACTTGACCCCAGTAATGATGAGTTAAATCTGTCCATTAACTCAATGAAAATAACCAATCATGGTAGTTTTAGCAGTTTTAGAAACCAAAAGTCAGTTGTTGAAAGTAAAAAACTTGGCAAAACAAGGCCCTCCTAAGGAGCCAATTTTTTGTCAATTCGATCTGACATTCGTATACGCAGATCTCGCCCGCACACAAGTTCTAGGTCCGAAACATATTTTGGTCTGTGATTTGCAACCCCACACGCGCACTTGAAGATAGCCTTCATGCTACACATGATTACACACTTCCAAAGTGTAGCTATATATAAATTGGTTCTTACTTTCATAAACTTCCTATGTGAGATAAACTCAAATTTAGTTTTTCTTCAACATAAACCATATTTCAATTGTCCACTTTGAACTCTAATTTCTCATTCACCCGAGCTTTATTTTTGACAAGTAAATACATGATTTCGATATTCTCGCGAATGAAAACACAAATCAATGTTGATCTTCCAAAAAAAGCAAATGGGTCTCACTCAACATTTATGCCAAAATCAGTCATTCACCACATTTTTTTCCAACAAATAATTAATCATACTTGAAATGGGAATGCAAAAAAATATTGCATTGCCTATAAATTTAGGTAATTAAAGCAAAAGCGCGCTTTTAATGTTACAATATGTCATGGACAATGCATTACATAATGGACTTAGGTATAGTGAGCAATTTTGACATATGATTAAAAAAGAGAAAAATATAAAAAAAAAATAATTAGACTGATAATACATCCTCAAAATTCAACATGCTATCTCAAATTAGTCACGTGAAAGTTGTACAACGATTCACGAAATAAAATTGATGTTATGATTAAAAATTTGGGGCCAATCATCTAGTCAACATAGCGGTATTGTCTTTGAACGTATCACGAAACTATCTTGACAAACCTTTCTACAAAACAGAGCTCGTGTCAATCGAACGGGTTAAATGTGTCGAGTCAGGCCAGTCGCTTGACTCGAGACTCGATTAAGCTTGATCCACCAGTAACTCGTCATTTTTTTTTTACTGAAATTGTTTTTTTCACTCAACATGACGAGCTAGCAAATCGTAAATTTTTTATATAATTTTGATACAAAATTAAATTCGTATATAACTTTGAAACAAGGATAAAATCCATCTGGTGCTTGCGTAATTAATCCGCAAAATGATTCCACTTTACATGCAAATAAAATGGATGGTGCTACCCCTTTGGGGGTGGTTGAGTTGGTGGAGGAGGTGTACGCGGAGATCAAATGTTACGAGTTCAAATCTCCTGCTAACACTTCCTCGATCGAGCCTGTCACATCGGACTTGCCTAGTACTATTTATCTCTCCTGTGTGGTTTGCGTGCTATTGCACATGGAGTGGGGTTTACCTAGTATGCACTCATAGTGATCAGGCCTCCGCGGCGAGTAGTGGCTGCGAGTTCCTACGTCAACAAAAGGGAAAAAAATGGATGGTGCAGCATCATGTGCAGTGGAAAGTATTCATCAATAGTAGATCTTAATGCATGACTGTCGCATGTCAGCCCATTCGTGTCACACCACTTAACTTCCTTGCTATTAAGGGAAATTTGTTTCCTTCAAAGAATGACCCATTTTTTCCCTTAAGACTATTGAGGTGAATACCTAACCGTAAACTTCAAGATCTCGTGGGATTAGTCGAAGTGCGCGCAAGCTGACTCGGACATCCACGATTATAAAAAAAAAAAAAAGAATGACCCCTTTTATTATTGCCCGTATCAAAATTTTTATAATGATGGGAGTGTTTGATACTCATTTTAATAGGTTGAAAATTTTTGGAATAGTGATTGATTAGAGAATATATGGTGGAAAAGTGATGAAAAGTTTTAGATTTTTGTGTAATATTATTTTATTTAGAGATTGTGTGGTTGAAATGAAAAAAGAGAATGAGAATGAGAAAGCGAATGGATACCAAACAGGGGCTAAATGTCTCTTTCAAGAAGACTTCTAAGATGATGAGTGCAATCTTTTTAAATAGAAAAGCGTACCGACTATTTAAGGAATACTTGATGGATTGATATCTAAGCCCCGTTGGATTTAAATAACAATTATATTAAAATTTCAAGTCAAAATCTACTATTAATGTTAATAACATATTTTATCAAAATTTATTAAAAATATAATTTTGATCTACACCAAACAGTGGCTTAAAAATGTTCTTTATTTTCTTAAAATAAAAAAGAAATCACGTCTAAATCTGAATAGAATTATAAATCTAAAAATGAAGGGCTTCTAAATATGTAGAGAGAGAGAGAGAGAGAGAGAGAGAGAGAGAGAGAGAGAGTATTTGGTTTTCCAATTAAATGGAATTACACGAACATTTAGAAGCATCTGAATGCTATAATTGAACAATTGGAAAACATTATTCTTTGCATATTGAGAGAGTGGAAGACCAAGTTGCGGATGATGGTGACGGTATTTATGCAAACGGGTCTTAAAAAAGAATTATTTCTAATTCTATGCCAAAATAGATTTAAATTTGATTAAGATACTAAAAGTTTGTTTGTCTCCCATTATTGAGAGAAAATTAGTATAATGAATAGTATTTTTTGGAGAATGTGTGGTTGAAAATTAAAGTAATTTTATTGGTTTGTGTGTTGAATATTTTATTGGGTGAATGTGTGGTGGAAAATTGTACTGTAGCAAACAATTTTTTGGAATAATGGTAGACAAACATGGGAGGCTGAGTCAAAATTTGGATGAGTAATTAGAAACGAATATTTAATTTTGACTAAATTTATAATTCATTTATAAATTGGGAGGCTGAGTCAAAATTTGATGTTCTAACGTTTATCTGAATTTATAAATTCAAGATTTTATGAATAATTTATTCTAGCCAAATTTGTTCCACATTGAGACCACTTTATTAATTGAAATAAAATTTGCAAATTTGCATTTTGCATCCTCAACTTTTGTAAAATGTAATACATCTACAATTCAACTTTTCTTTATGTACAAAACTCATCTTTCTTTTCATCTTGGCCATTAAATGACGGATTTCTCATTCTTTTTAAATAAACGTACATAAAATAAAGCAGTAAAACAACAAAAAAATAAAGAAAAATTATAAACGGAGTTCTATAACTTTTCAAAATACAAATAAATTTCACATAAAAAACTAAAAATATATTAACACATAAAAAAGGAATTTAGAAAAAAAAATTCATATTTCTCAACCAAGCCAACGGCGTGATAATTGGTAATTGAGATCAAAACCAATATCTGACTACTTGTTAGAGATTCTCGTAAATTATCAACTATGATATCATTGATCACCGATACACATTTGTCAACGATTATTGATGATAATATGATTAGTGTTAGAACTCGTATGTGGTGCTTCAATTACTTGTGAGAAGTTGGTATGAGTATTGGTGATTCTGATTGAATCATTATATATCGATAATTCGAACAATATTATCAACAACAATATCGTTGGTGATCACCAGCACACCTTAAGTAGAAATTAACGACGATACTCCAGCGACTGAGGAAAGTCCTTAGTGTTATGATAAAATTTGTGTTATTTCCATATTTTTTATAAGACTGTGATAACTAAGGTTTTTTTTCAGTCAGTGTTTAATTTTCATATGTTTATTAATATATTATTGGAATTTCTCTGGCAAATTAATTTTGTAATAATATTTATGTTTTCAAGTTACTGACGGAAAAATTGTTCGTATTAATATTATTAATAATTGACAGAAATTTTAATACGAAAGAACAAAGGCACAAATATGTAAAAACTAAAAATTGGGAGACTTTGGATAAATTAAGAGCCTTATGCGACCGCCTAACTGTCGAATGCTCGTGTCGGATCAAAGCCTAATAACAACTATTTTGTATTTCTTTCTCTATTTCCTTTTAATTTGTGTTCTAATTGAATGAAAAAAAAAAAAAAAAACTTCCAATATCTCTTCTTTTATGTAAAATTTATTTAATTAAACCACGAAGGTGTAGTAAAAATGCACTACTCAATCTTCTATATTCTATATAGCACATAACGAAGTTAAAATCGATAATCAATCCCTACTTTGAACTCAAATTTGGCTTAGTTAAAACCTTTCCACATTCGTATCCATCTTCTGCATGGTTGCATCATTCCCATATAGCGTCGTCTCTAGTTTTTTTCTTCAATGTCTATCCTTGCGATAAAGTAAATAACTCCTTTGGTTTGTGATTCGGACCCATGTTCTTGTATAGACACAGTTGTATTTAAAACTTATATGTTGTATCCATACATCAACGTCTTTTATAAATATTTAGAGTTGAGTTTCGCTTCGATTTTTCCCATTCTTGGTTTTCATCTTTCACCTCCGGTTGTACTTTGTAAATCTTTTGATTTGGTCATGTACTTCGCTCCAATATGTTCCTAAATGTGGCCGAACTCATCTTCTTGGAGATAATACCATACTTATCTTAAGCTATTATAGTGATGCGATACTCGTACATAGTGATGGCAATGGGGCGAGTTCGGGGCGGGGCACCCTCACCCCACCCCGCCCCACCACGCCACTCCCCCTCCCTGCCCCACGCCCCACCCCGCCTTAGACGGGGCGGGGCGGGGTGGGGTGGGGTGGGTACGAGGCGAGGACTTGCCCCGTTTCCTGCCCCATTTATTTTTTTTATTTTTATTTTTATTTAAAATACAAATTCAAAATTTTAAAATCCAAAACAAATAATGTTCAAAATAACTATATCAATATTCAAAGCAAGCACTTGAAACAGAAAAAAAAAATTGTCCAAAACAAATAATGTCCAAAACAAATTTTTTTTTTTAATTCTTCACGGAGTGAGTTCGGGGCGGGGCATCTCCGTCCCGCCCCGCGACTGGGCGGCGAACCTCGCCCCGCCCCACCCCACCAACCCGTTCGGGGCGGGTTTTTTTGCCCCATTCGGGACGGGGACGGGGACGGAGCGGGGCGGGGAAAATTGTCATCTCTACTCGTACAACAGTTTAGTAGTTCATGTTCGAGAATGATGACGAGTCGAGAAAATTAGCATTGCTTATTGTGTTTTTTATGGATCTAGGTGTAGCAATGGACTCAAGGTAATTAATGGCAGAAATGGACATGTAGTCAACCATAATTTAACTTAGCTCTTGTTTCCATTGTCACCTTACTGTATTTAGCAACTCGGTTAGTTTACTAATATGCTGTAATATGGCTTTGTAGGCATTAGGTGGACGTGCCGGAGTGGTTATCGGGCATGACTAGAAATCATGTGGGCTCTGCCCGCGCAGGTTCGAATCCTGCCGTCCACGTTTTGTGTTTTAAGTTTTACGAACTTGGCGCAATCTCTAGATGGGTTTCAGAAAGCCCATTTACATAGCTCAATTTGGATCAACATCTAGCTGGGCTAAATTAACCTACAAACCCAATATTTAAGGATCAAAATCAGAGCCTCCGTTACCCAGTCAGAAACCCTAGCTCAATTGGAGGCTGCCTCTGCCTATAAATTAACAAGGCTGTTCTATCGTCCTCGTTCATTTACATTCTCTTTTTCTCCTTCGTGTTAGGGTTTCTCTGATGTTGAAATAAATATTTTAGGGCGTTTCTTTCTGTATTAAAATCAATGATTTCTTTGGTTGAAATTTTGAGTTTTGGAATGGATCTGTGTACAATAAGCCGATGCTCTGGATTTGAAATTATGAAGGAAGCATGGTAATGTGCACAGAGAGTGAAGAATAAGGTCGGCATGTCTGCTCCCTCTGAATCTCTATGATTTGGGGGCCTGGTTTAGACCTACAGTTTTCAACCAATTAATCTCTTCATATTTCATTTACCATTTTTAATTGAATTTTCAAGAAACAATTGGCAAAATGAATTTTGAAATGTTAATTTTGACTATTAATTAGAATGTTTTAATTTGGTTATTTTAAAAAAGAATAATGCTACTTGCAGTCGCTGTCGTCTTATATGACATACACATGTTAAGTGTGTATTTGATGTATTACCACATTTAATGCATCAAATATATACTTGACATGTGTATGCCACATAAGACGATTGCTGCAGTGAGCGATTGTAAGTAGCATTATTCTTTGAAAAATAAGTTGAATTTATTTGCTCTCTTATTGCAAATAAAATATTAAGCTACTGTTTGGCAGAGAAACTTAATTCATATTAGAATTATAAACAAAAAAAAGAAAGAAAAACTAACAAAATTAATACCAGGAAATAAATATATATATATATATATACTAGTTAGAAGCAACGTGCAATGCACGTTTGCTTAGTTGATGTTATGTTTATTTGGTTGAGAAGAAATCTCTTATTAATAAAGATGTTTGTAACCGTTGATGTGATGTATAAATAATTGCACGTGATATATGAAAAGAAGAGCATTAATAGAATGTATGGAATGATCCTTTCAAGAAACATAGTTGAATAGTTTTATGAATGGTTTTTGAGATAATTTTGTTTCTAAGATGACGATCCAGCATTTTCGTCGTCTTGCACTGTTTCAACAGAGAGGACATTGAAGTTCTTGTATTTTTTCTGATTCAGCTTTTCTGGATCTACAAAAAGTTGAAGGTTCCAGAATTTGTCGGATAATTTCTCTGCGACGCTTTTAACATATGGTTGATTTTCCTGCAAAATGAATTTTGGATAGGTTTACATAATTAATATAAAACCAATTTAAATATATTTTAAATAACTGTTTGTAATGTAATTGAAATTTTGAAGAGAAATTAAAGAGTTACCTCTCCAGCATGTTCCATCAATTGTTCTGCTGAACAACCAAGTGTCTGTTCTGCTACTTCACCAAACAAAGTAGCAGCAATATTTCCAGTATTATCGTCCAGTTCAACATATGCTCTAGCACTTTAAATGCGTCGAATATATTAATTAGAATTTGAATGTCGTTAAATTATAAATGAAATAAAACATGAATTTTGAACGAAAATTGTGAGATACACACCGCGGTTTGCTGATCCCTTGGCTCTTGCAATATATGCAAACGAAGGTTTCATTGTATTTATATCCAGTTCCTCTATTACAGGCAACGCATGACATGTAATAAAATACTTGGGCAAACTCAATCACCTTTATCTTCGCCTTTATCCAGATTTTTGCTTTCTATATTAAATCATAATTAATTTTTAGAATGAATGTTTGTGTAAATATTATGATGAATTACCAATAAAATAATATTTACCTCTGTGGGTTGTAAACTCTTAATAAAATCTGCGATATCGCAAATCTTCACAACTTCTCGAATTCCAACAGATGAAAGTGGTGTAGATGTGTATGTCAAGGATCTTGCAATGATAGCTTTGATTATCGAATCATTGTTCTCCGCCCTTAGAATTCAACAAAAAAGAAGAATAATGCATGAGAATGAAATATACATGTAAATTACATACATCACATAATTATGTCTAATATTAATGCATTAATATCTAATTTTTAATTGATGAGAATTACCATTGCTTCATTGCAGATGCCTGAGGAAGAACATGATTGATTATAAAGGTACTTGACGGACGTGATGAAAGAGACAGTCCTTTGTTGAAATTGAGATCGATTTTAGCGCAAGTATATGTAGTATGAAAGAATATGTAACATTTGTTATTATTATAAATACCGTTATATGAGCCAACAGATATTTTTGTTCCAAGTAGTATTGGCTTATCTTCAATAAGATCTGATATTTTCTGACATTCGTCTTCGACAAATCGACCCCACATGGTCAAACATATGGGGTTCAAGCTACAAAATTGAAATTATTAAAAGAATTAATAAAGTATTTCTGAATTAATATAGGAATTAGAATTTGAAGGGAATGTGAAGTTATAAGAATTTTTTACCTTTCGTCGATAACATATATCTCTTGAATTGTTGTTGGTCCAAATGTTGTCGTTACCTCTTTAGTTGGCTTAATTTTTATTGCAACAGCTAAAATAGCTAAATATTGAAATATGAAATGTTAATTTATATTGATAATAAATTTGTAATAAAATTTAAATTGAATTACCTATTTCTTCAGTCGACCCTCTATGAGTCTCTAAATCCTTGAATGGGACGATCTCATATTTCGGTGCATCTATTTGCTGTTCGTTCCGTGGAACATCTTCTATTATTGTTTTTGAGTTCAGAATCCACTGATATTTGTATTCTCCAATTTTGTACTTCGGATCCACTGGTTTGACATATGCATTGATGATATAATATGAGTGTAAAATTTGTAAAGTGTCGGTCCGGGGGTTAATGTCAGAGCCAAACATTGCCGCCTGCACTCGATTTCCCTGTACGAAGAATAAAAGTAATTGTGATTAATATTGTATTATGTAAAGTTATGTGGATTGTTTTTCTGTACTAAATTTTGTAAATAATTTATGTATCATTTATTTATTTTTACACAAAATATGTTGTAAAAAGAGAGTTAAATTAATACAATGTAGTTAATATTTTTTATATGATATGATATAATTTAAGAACCTGTAATTTGAGAGGATATTGATAATTGGAAATAAAATATAGGGTAACGAATATCATACCTCTTGATCAATTAATGTCAAATTTTGGTATTTCACCGTTGTGCGTGGGCTTGTTCGCTTATGTGACTTCTCCGCAACGATCATCTTAATCTTCCAGTTTTTTGTATTCGGAGTGATATCCTTTATTGATGTGTGCACCGTCCACATTTTTTCTCTTTTCTAATAAAGAAATATTAGATGTGTAAGTGTAACAGATCTTAGTTTAAATTCATAAACTACTAAAACAATTGATGAAGACTTTGAATTAAATTACTGAATATTAGACATATGGAGAAAAATATTGTAATACATAATAAATCGAAAGTATACAATTAAATCTAGTTACCTGAATAACATTAATTCAAACATGATAATGTAAGCAATTCTGTGAACACAATATTTTTTGTGGTGTTGTTTTCACGTTGTTCAGTAGACAGTGGTCGTATTAGAACCCTCACCGTAGATGCTGTCTTTGCCCTCGATAAAGCCACATATAATTGACCATGTGAAAAAACTGGTTGAGGTAAATAAATCCCAACATAATCCAATGTCTGCCCTTGTGACTTATTTATAGTCATTGCAAAACTCAATCTTGTGGGGAACTGAGTTCGTTTGAATGGGAAACCACTATTTTCTTCAACATTTGGTAGGAATGGTATCCTTGGAATGAACACTCTTTTTCCAATATGGTGTCCAACTGCAATTTCTGCATCTATGACATTTCGATCAAAAGCCCGACAAATCAAACGAGTTCCATTGCATAGTCCTTCTGAAGGATTAATGTTTCTAAGCAGCATGATGGGGCAGTTTTTCTCTAGTAATAATTCATGTGGCGGAAGTCCGTTTGGGGTTAGAGTATTTAAGAAATCTTCCATAACTGATTGTTCAGATGCATCTGTTGTCTCATCGAAACTATAATATCGATGTATTTCTCCTGGGAATCTATGAATTAACAATGCATTTATTTCATCAACATAACCGTTCTTCGGTGTTAATATGGCCCGATTCATCATAGATGAAATATTTATTGAATATTTATGAATATCGTGGAAAACATCTTCTATCAAATGATCTAAAGAAGTGTTGTCATCATCATAGGGAACAAGCATCTTGTTTGGTATTTTAATGGTTTCATCGATTGTGTTTGGCGGCATTCCGTTTCCTGTTTCTAATACATAATCTGAAAATTCTGGATCAAGTCTTGCTCGCATATTTTGTTTTAATCGGAACTTAATCAATATAGGCCACAAATACGAATAAACCAAACTGGAATTTACTTGTTCTTGTCTTGTTCCTTTACGAACGACAGGCAAAACCTGTCGGAAATCTCCACCGAAAACAACAACCTTGCCACCGAATGTTAGATCTGAATCGTTGATGTCTCGTAGCATTTTATCTAATGCTTCTATGTGTTGTTTTCTCGTCATTGGAGCCTCATCCCAAATTATTAATTTTGCTGCACGTAGTAGGTTTGCCAGTGCACTTTGTTTGCTGATACAGCATGTGCTTCTTTTGTCAGTATCAAGTGGAAGCTTAAAGCGTGAGTGTGCTGTTCGACCTCCCGGAAGAATAGATGCAGCAACACCTGATGAAGCAGTTGCAAGTGCTACTAATTTTCTTGATCGTACTGTTGCGAGAAGTGCTTTGTACAGGAATGTTTTCCCCGTCCCACCTGGGCCATCTACAAAGAATGCAGCATTTTGGTTTGCAAATACTTTATCTAGTATTGCATTATAGGCATGTTGTTGTTCGCTATTAAGAGATTGTGATGCAGTGATATCCTTTTCTGGAATTTCAACAGCCAATTCGTCATTGATTTCTCTGGATCTATATTCCTCTTCATCGAAACAAATGTCGTCATCAAGAAGATGATAGGAATTAATGTCTTTCCCCATTGATTCAATTGTAAATGAGATTGACCTCAATACTTTGGTTCTTACATTTGATATAGAATCTTCTGTTGATTTGAAATCAGCTGACATATCTTGCTCAAAACGTTCCCAAAGCTCCCTCGGATTGGTTGGATTACAATAAACCAATATTGTTGCAAATAACCGTCTCAAAGTTGAAGGCATCTGATATAGAGTCGCTTCGTTTAAACAATCTTCTAAGCTGCTGTCTCTCTGTAGCAACCCATGCAATGTTGCTGCCTCGCGAAATGTTGGGGCCACAACACCATCAACTGTCCTAAGGTTTTCAAACGACAAAGGTCCTCTTACATGGTTTAGCAATATCCGTAGAAAATACCTCTCACCTTCAAATGGATTTGCGGTAACAATACGGCCTATAACTGTTCTTTTTTTCCGAGGAGTCCAATTCCTGTTTTGTTGGCTCCAAACATAATGTTCCGGAAAATCTTTATACAATAATGTTTTTGCGTTCTCGTCTACTTGATTTAATGCAAAGAACTCTGTTAACATCGATTTTCTAGAACGATCTAAGTTTACAACATTGTTTAGATCGTCATTTGCTCGGAAAGTCACTGGGTGTTGATCTTGCAGATGTAAATGTAAACTATACACTGCTGGGTACATTTCATTAATAGTAAAGCCAAATATCCTCCACATAGCT
Source organism: Fraxinus americana (assembly GCA_035079005.1). Taxonomy (NCBI): domain Eukaryota; kingdom Viridiplantae; phylum Streptophyta; class Magnoliopsida; order Lamiales; family Oleaceae; genus Fraxinus; species Fraxinus americana. Next base: position 3,697,943 of record CM068720.1, on the reverse strand, counting down.
TCAGGGGGAGCAATCCATCGGGCTGATTGGAATTGTTGGATTTCATCAACTTGTTCATCGCGTTGTTCAGAAATCAAGTTGAAAGCAACATGATCATGTCCTTTATAAACGTATTTATAAAGATATTTGACTACTTTTATCGTTGAACAAATCTCGACATTAATGTGACAGTCAAATGTTGCAAGCAGATATGGATTATATGGAACAACCCAACGATTATCTAAATTCTTGCCTCTGACTTTGACAACTATTCCATTGTTTGAACGCCTATATATTGGAAAGCAATCATTTCCAACGGTTGTAGCAGATGCGTAATTCTTTGGATAATTACTTTTGCAACAACCATTTTTTTTCATGCAAACATTTGATGGGTTGAAAACTCCACATGGTCCATGCATCATATGCTTTACAACAGCATTATGCAAGTGCAAGTTTACATTTTTATCAGGTATCTCTGCTGATACGATCTCGTCAAAAGATTCAGGTGCATAGACCTTCCAATCCTTTTGTAAGATAATTATAAATTGCGCATGTGGAAGACCTCTCTTTTGATGCTCAATGACGTAGACATATGCTGAGACTTTACCAAATATTTTCCTTTTGAATAATTGATCCTTTAATTCTTCTAGTTTTGCACGAAAAACTCGAGCAACCAAATCTGGTCGATTCTGACTCTCCTCTTGTGGATTTAGTTCATTTGTAATTTCTTTCCAGTTTGGATTGCACGTCATCGTTAAGAAAATGTCCGGTTTTCCGTAGCGTTGAACTAAAGCCATTGCTTCCATATATCTTTTTCTCATGTCTCTTGGTCCTCCAATAAATGATGAAGGCAGTATAATTCGTTTTCCAACATTAGAAGCGTTTCTTTCCCCAAGCGTAATTGTATCAACAATACCTTGATATAACTCTGATCGGATATGTTGTTGCTGCTTCCTAAAATAATCCAATCTTGACGTCTCGATCTTAACATACATATCTACTACAAATTGTTGCAATAGTCGACCAGAAAGTAGCAGAATTGATCTGGCATTTTCTCTGATTTGCAATTTGTAGCAATAATATTCACGGCATGAAACAACTGGGTCCTTCCTTCTTCTGTTTAATGCTGCAAAAGTTGAATGTGAATCAAAGGTTACTAAGTTGGACGTACATACTAAATGAAATTTTTGAATTTTAATAATGCAATCTAACCTAGTTGTTCTCGTGCAAGTAATTCTTCTCGCGGTCTCTGATTGTTGATGATTTATTGATTCGTTTGTTTTGTTATACGTAGATCTCCTTCCTCTACTAACACTTTGAATCCCTTGATGCCAACCAACATCGCCACATGGAAATAACAACGGATATTGCAATGGATCGTAACACCGAAATAATCTTGAACTATATGGCTTCCACCGAGAATGATTAAAGACAAAAATGTTACGTCCTCTTAGTTGATCTTCACCATCATTTTCTACCCATATTCTTTGCAACTTGTGAACACGTGGGAGCATTGAATACACGTTGATCTACGCCGCATCTGATCTTATATGAATTATTCTATTTTCCAAATTTGGAAAATCACCAAGAGAGCGAAAAAAAACGAGAATATGGATTGATGCGAAGAATATCGATGAGTTGAGTTACAATTGATGGATCCATTCTCATTCAATCATAAATGCAATTTTCTAATTCATGTTACGTATCATAGAAATACAACTCGGAGATAAGAAGGACGACCATTTGAAGGAATTAAATCATTGATATAGTGATAGATCTGTCCCTGAGTTCTGAAAGTGTAGATTCCTCTATTTCTCCTGCAAAGATCTTTATCAAATTTCACTCCGAAGGATGTGAAAGCGAACTTGTTATTATAAGTTCGAATGTATGTCCTGAAATGTGCAGATTCATCTGTGTTGCAGGTGCACAACGAATAAAGCTTAACAGGAACAACATTTGTGGCTAAAGAAATTGTTCCATCAAAGAAGGCTTGATTGTTTCAAGGTGGAATCGCTTTGCTTTACAATGTATGCAGCTGGGTACTAATGGCAGAGAATATGCTTCAGATGGAACTACCTTCATCAATTGTCTAAATCTGCTAGAAACGTGATGCGACTCACCTATTTGGTTGAAAAATGAAAATAACGCAACATAAGCAAGCTTGTCATGTTGTTTGAATTATCTGAGTAAGGACATTACTGGTACAGTACCAATATGTGATTACTGAATTGAAAGAACCAACCAATTTTACATTTGTTTCTTACCCCTAGAAGGTGTCGGCATATTTGTATCACAGCTCGACTCCTCTCGAAAGACATATGGATCCTATTTGTATAATACATTCCAAAATCTCAGAGGAAAAGAATAGAATGATGGTTGAATAAAAAATATAGAAAAATGATTGGAGGAGAACCTGTTGGATAAAGAGTTGATTAGAAGATTTGGAGACATTGTTTGAGGATGAATTTGTCTCTGAATTAATGACACAGGCTTTAACACCAGGAAGAATACATACTTCATGAGACAAATCCTTTTCAACAATATCACTATGAACACCAGTGTTCCGCTGTCTCTTGGATGCTTTTTCAACAACACTAAAGTCTTGAATGTTGTCCGTATATTGGACATCATTGTTTGAATATCGAGCAATCGACGTAGTCGTTTGATCGCCACCGGATGTATCGAAATCATTTATACGAATGGAGTTCTTTTTTGATGCTTTTTGTTTAGCATATCTTTCTCTTTGTTTTCTACGAATCTCCTCCTTTTTCTCTTCTGGTAAATCTCTATAGAGGATTCTCTTTGCAGGTTGTTTACCATGATCTTCAAAAAATAGTTCACACACTTAAATTTGACATAACTTTATATTTTCTGTTTGTAATTTTTTTAAAATTATTTACAGAATCTTACCACTTCTCATTATGTTAACGAAGGAAATGATTGTTTCAACTGTTAGATACTGTTCTACGCAAGCAAAGATGAAAGAAATAAGTCATAGTTATTTCATATGCTCAATTAAATAAGTAATCAAATAACAAAATACTATGAAATTGGAAACTAACAAAACCATATTTCAATTTGACATTCAAAAAATGTTTTTGAAATTATTTGTCAAACTTAATTCCTTATTCTAAGCAACTATCAACCATTTCTCAACTAATTATTTTAAAATATTTCTCTGCTAATTTTTAATTTGGATGTTATGAATTTTTTAGTTTTTTATTGTTCATTTTTAGGCAGAACATCAAATTCCTTATGCCACGTCATCGATTTGTGTTATCATAATTCATTGGTTGAGAATCTATTCCCACCGACTTTTACCTCCCCTCTCTAGGCTTTGTGTTTCTCTGTGTTTGTTGAGGGGCCTTTTTGGACCGTTTGATAGGCCTAATGGCGGAACAGCAAAGACACATGTCAGAACAGATGGCTTTCAGGGTTTTGAGTTAGGGTAATTCTATTACCACTATAAATTTTATTAAGAACACCACAATATTCTCATTTACTGGCATTTTCCATTTATTCTAATTTTTAGTCCCATTGGTTGATGGCTTTTACAATTTCACGAAGGTATTAATTCAAATAGTTTTATAATTATGAATTAATACTTACCCCCCACTTATTTCTTCATTACACTGTAATCACCAAATTCATTTTACTTCGGCTGTTGAATTCAAGATTTTGGTTATTAATTTTCCTCAAGTTTTTGATGAAAATAGATTGCAATGACATCTACAAGGTTCTTCTATTAGTTTCTTATGGTTTGAAACATTTACGACAAATTTTTTCGGGTAACTTTCGGTGAAACAACAATTTTCGTAAAAATTATAATCCTATCTATTTTAAAGTTCATGCATTAAACTATATAAATTACGTAAATTCACATAAAACATGCAATTATAATTTAATCTAATTAATGGTGGCAAGTTTACCTCAATTTTCTCGAGTTCCGTGAACAGTGAAGTGGGTAGAAAACCTCAATCTCCTATTCGTCCGGACGTTTCGTCTATCCAAAACAGAAAATAAGTTTGAATTAGTATTTCGAAATTTCAAAGTTTTAAAATGATAAAATAAAGTTTAGGGGCTTAATTGAAAATTTATTAAAAGTGGAAATTCAAAAGTTTAACGACTGAAATAAACTTTTTCAAAATTTGTGGACTAATTGTGGGAAATAAGAACTTCAAGACCTATTTTGTCTATAACATAAACTTTGGGGCTAAAATAAATACTTAAAATAATAAAAATAAAGTTCAGCGGCTTAATTTCAAATTTATGAAACTGTATTTGAAAATTTAAGGACTGAAAGTAAAATGTTCTAAATTAGGGGACTGACTGAAGAAAAACATAAACTCCAGGGACAGTTTCATAAATGACGGAAACCTTTGGGACTCAAATCAAACAACTTTAAAAACTTGGGCTTCAGGAGCAATTTCACAACAAAAATAAAGAGGCTGTTTGTTTCTGCCAAAAAGCAGATTTCCAGCCGTTGTGGAGCAAAATTCCTACCGTTGGAATACAATCAAGTCGCAATGTTTGACCTGCTGTGTGTAGTGTGGGACCCGCCTGCAACAGCCAACAGTCAAAAAATCATAATTGTTAAAATGGAAAATCAGTAGCAAACATGGCCAAACTTTAGGAGCTGTTTTGTCTATAACATAAATTTTGGGAAAGAAATAAATACTTAAAATAATAAAAATAAAGTTCAGGGACTTAATTGAAAATTTATTAAACTGAAATTGAAAATTTGAAATCAGATCTTTCAGAACTTGTGGGCTGACTGGAAAAATAGGAAATCAGGGACTGATTTACTAATTATTGAATTATGGGGACTGTAATAAAAGACTTTTAAAAATGGGGGCTAAATGAGCAATTTCTGAAAACATCAAAATATATACAAATTATAAAACCAATTATATATTCATCACTCTCTCTCTCTCTCTCTTATTCGAAGCAGAGAGAAGAGAGGCGAGGGAGGGGAGCCACCGTCGACGATCCAACCGTCGGCCAGCAGGCCGGTGTCGGCGGGTAGGGGGTTTTTGGTGTGCGAATCAAAGTCATTCGAGCCTTGGAGGTTCGATTTCATTTGGGTTTCTTTGTGGCAATCAAACTGAAAAGGTTTGGGAAATGGAGGTAAGTTCATGGGTTTTCTGATTTCTGGATTTTTTTGGGGTTGCTTGGTATTGATTTTGGGTGAAATGGTTGTCGGGCAGTAGCACGATTGGTGGCTGGGCTGTGGTGGTTTGGGCTGCGTTACGACTGGTAGGTTTGGGGCTACGGTGTGAGGTTGGTGGTGGTGCAATGGTTGCTGTGGTGTCTTGGGAGTTGGAGGTTGGTTCCGCATTGGGTGTTATTGTTTGAGCAGTCGGGTTTTTTGAGCAGTCGGGTTTTTTGAGCTTTTGGCAGTTCCATTTTGAGCTTTTGGGGTGATGGGTGTGGCTGTCAATGGTGTCGTTTTTGGGTTGCAAATTGTGGTTTCAGGGTTTGGTTGAGGATGAATGATGGTGGATGCGATTTGGCGCATTGGCTGGACGTCAATTGCAGTTGGATTTTAGGGAAAATGTGATTTTCAGCTTCAGAATTCTGTGGAATCATCACCTTGTTATTAGGCTAAAATCCGTTGCTGGGAATGTAAATTGCTCTCGTCTCTGGAATTACAGGTAATTGCCAATAATATTAGACTTATACTTCCATTACAGTTTCAAGCCTCTTGGGTTCGTAAGCTGAAGATAAACGGATGCCTTCATTGCTATACTTAACATCCTTAATTTCTGATTACAGTTAACCCTCTTCATCTCCCTTTCATTCTGTTCAACGCTGTCTGATAACGGTGTGGGGGATGGAAAACAAGAAATTCTGTTTGCCTCCGTTTCATACACACTTATTATATAGAAGAGAGATATATATATATATACATATTGAAAACGAAAGTAAGGTATTATTGAAATACTTGAATTATAGTATGGTTAAAATCGTCCAAAAAATCATTCTCATTTTATGTGATATATTTAGAATATATATGTCCATAAAAAATTTTAGTGGATGAGCTTTTAGTAAACGAACTGGGAAGATTATTTATTGTAGCAAACCTTGATGAATAATCTTTCCAACAGATGGTATTTTTTGTACTGATAGTTTTGTTTGGCTCTTTTTAGATTAAATTTTTTTTATTTTTTATATTAATTTTCAATCAAACATTCACATAATAAATATTTTGTACGTGAACTAAATTTTTTTTCAACTTTTTAATCACATTTTTCAAAAAATTATTATTCAAAACAAATTTTTTTTTTCTCAATTTCTCTTTACAGTGATCATTAAAGACTAAGGCCCTGTTTGATTTGGCAAAAATTCCATGGAACTTGGAAATGAAATTTCATATTCCACCAAAAGTCATGTTTGATTGAGAAAATTTTCTTGGCAATTCATTTTTCATCTTTTGCCTCACACGGTTCCAATTCCATGGTTTTAAGGAAAATCAATTCCCACCAATTTGGTGGGATTTGACTTTCTAGACTACTTTTTTTTTTGTAATGAAAACAAATTGCATCCCTTTAATATACAATTTTCATGTAAAACGAAACCAAACGAACACCAAAATATCCAAAATTTTAATATTTTTCACGTGAAAAATTATACTAATCAAACACAATTAATTGGCAATTCTCAGAAAAACAATTGTAGGCAATTCAATTCCCTGAAATTGCAATCAAACGAACCCTAAGATTTTTAGTGTTGACAATTGCTTCACTATAATCACTATAAAGTGTCATCGTATCCGATGTTAAAGGTATCACTTCAAGCTTTATAAGATACTTCCCAAACCATACAACCTCCTTTCTTATGATGATGAAAAATTGGTGATGTGACTGTCTATATAGGATAATGAGATTGAACAGATTAATTTCAACTTGCGGGCCCAACTAATCAATCAGTTACTTGGACTGTACAGGACTAAGGAACCAAATGATAAGTTTGCACATAGTTTTCCATTTCTACTTGCTGTGGAGTATCCGAGGAATCAAATGTCACAATTATTGGGCCCAACTAATCAATCAGTTACTTGGACTGTACAGGACTAAGGAACCAAATGATAAGTTTGCACATAGTTTTCCATTTCTACTTGCTGTGGAGTATCCGAGGAATCAAATGTCACAATTATTACACCTTAGAAATTCATGCTAGGATTATTGGGATTGCTAAACATCCCATCTTGTTCAATTTTCAACCCAACAAGTAGATTAGTGTTGAGGCATAAATTAGTGCTCCTATATCATGTAGCAAGAAGACTGTTAATGAGCCTAATTACGTCATTGATTAGCTTATTAAATTCACGAGGGATTCTATTTTTGAACGAGGACGTACAAGTATATGAAAGAGCATGAAGGTATGAGTTTTGGAGGGCTTTTGCTACGATTTTAGCAATGACAGACGTTGACATCAACAATTAGTATCAAAGATTATTTCCCATCTAGTATTTTTCTATTACAACATTTTTTCTATCAAAGATTTTTCTTTTGTACATTACTTACGTAGTATCATTTCAATATCAATATATGGTGCTGCTACGCTCATTGGTGGCCATGTTTGTGCAAAAATCTCATTGATAAAAGCTCCAAAATGGAATTGTGAGGTATAATCTGGTTACGATTAGGTGATTAGGTCTGGACAAAACCCAATTGATCCAGTCAAACCGATCAACCAAATCCAAACCAAACGATTTGAGTTGATTTTTTAGTACAATTGGGTTGGGTTCGAGTTAATAAATCAAATTTTAGGTTGGGTTTCCAACCCAATTTTTTTTTTAAAAAATAGTACTTAAAAACCTAAAACTTAATAATCAAATTTCTCATCTACCCCCGTCTCTTTTACCTCTTATTGCTACTCGTGTCTCAAACCATTGATCCAACCTCAATCCACTTAAGGCCTCTCAAATCACCATTGTTAATGTAATTGAAGTTGATCCAAATTTAAATGGTTTCAAACTTTAAAACAATTGTTCAAATTCAACAAAAAATGTCTCAATCATTGGACCCAAAAAAAAAAAATTGTTCAAAAAAAGAATAAGGGCATGTTTGTCTCCCATTATTAGGAGTAAAATAAAATAATAAATAATATTTTTGAAGAATGTGTGGTTGAAATTTAAAGTAATTTTATTGGTTTGTGTGTAGAATATATTATTATATGAACGTGTGATGGAGAAGTTTACTGAAGCAAATAATTTTTTGAAATAATGATAGACAAACACACACTAAGAGTCTGTTTGGTACAGATTCTCATTTTCTACAGTAAATCAATTCTCATTTTTAACCACACATTTTTCAATAAAATAATATTTTTCATTACATCAATATTTTTTTCTTCTTTTTCAACCACACATTTCTCATCATATTACTATTCAAAAATCAATTCTTCCCCCAAAAATCCCTACCAAACACACTCTGAATAGGTCCAACTTTAATTGGACTCAAGTCCAAACGATCACATGAAAAATCAAAGTAGGCTCTAGAGTAGTTGAAAGATCGAGAAATAAAGGTACGTTAGTTTCATGTTTTTCTTAAATGGTGCATGTATGCATGAAAAATCTTTCATTTTGATGGGGGCCATGAAGTACTTCAACAAATGAACACTTGACAGATATTTGAAAGTTTGTCGGAGTAAGCGCGGCGGAATCTACCTGACAGATATTGAGCACGTAACGTTTAAGTTGATATCTTGTAAATTCGAGACTCATAAATTTTGTGGATTGAGTTTAAAAGCTAATTTTGAAGTCATATAAATTGGGACCACATTTGTGTTGAGCCACAAAATTTGTGAATTCCCAACTTGATAAGGTTCTTTTTTTTTTTTTTTAACCGAAAATGCTCATTATGATTGGTAAAAGAGTAACTATTTTATAAGGAATTGTGGAGACAAAATCGACACAACTATGGGTTTCACGGACTTTCCATGCGCCCCCCATGTCCCGAATGGCAACCATCTCCCCTTGCATAGGCCAATAAGTTCGAAACAATCGACACATTCACACACTAATGAGTAAATGCTGCACAATGACACTATTAATAATATTGGGTATACGTCTAGTTGACGATCTTGCTGTGTCATATGGGGAGGAGAGAATGCTAGGCAGATGACCATGGGCCTTGCATCTTACAAGATAAATAACTTTAAAATTTCTAACTTATTTTCCTTTTCGGAAGATACTACATGTACTACATAGGTTACAAAATGGATGACAACATGGCCAAGTGGCGGCCATGCATTGGAGGCTCGGTTGTGGGGCCTACAAAAGGGATGACTACATCGCCACTTGGCCATCGGCCCCACAACCGAGCCTCCAATGCATGGCCGCCACTTCGCCCCACAACCGAGCCTCCAATGCATGGCCGCCACTTGGCCAGGTAGTCATCCATTTTGTAGAAGTTGTAGTACATATAGCATTCACCTTTTTTTAATAAGTTTCAAACCGGCTCTTATCTTAATTTTGGTTAATACATTTTTTGAATTCAACTTAAAATAAAGTTCTCTGTTAGGATTGATACCACTTGTTGTGACGTCAATTACTGGATTGAGATGTTGAAGTTATATGACAAATAATAATGAAGTATATGATCAAGTAAAAGAATAAAAAATGACAAGAATATGATAGAGGAATTAAGAGATTTTATTGCACCAAAAATAATGGAGAAGTGAGAGAGAATTACAATAGATCCTATTATTCTAATAATCTATTTTTTCACATGTAATTGTTACAAAAATTGTATAGAAGAGTCTAATATTTATAGGGAACATGTAGGAGACGTCCAAATCATTTTGGTAGAGTTGTTGATGAAGTATGATACCAAAAAATCGAGTCCAAAACGAAGTAAGAGAGAAAAATGGCGATCATGTTACTGTAGCAGTGTGCAGGCGTCCATGCGCTACTCTAGCACTGCTTAGGCGCTAGGTTTCAGGTTAATATTCCAAAACATACTTCCAAAGTATTTTTCTCCATTTTGAACTCTTGTTCAAGTCTAATATTAATTTCCAACTTCAATGGACTTCCAAAATAGAATTTCAACTTGATATAGTACTCTAATAGCATTCTAAACTTGAATTCTTCTTGATGTTCACCACAATTAGATTTCTTCAATCCTTCAAACAAGAAATTTGGGTCACACCCAAATTCTAACATTGCCAGATAATGAATTTTGATTAGAAATATGAACAAGAAGATTCGAAAAAAAATGTAATTTTTACTAAATTATACGAAGCTAGATGGCAAACCTGGAATACAAAAATATTCAGACCCAAAGCCAAATATCAAAATAAAAGAAGAAAAATTGATGAAAAGTCTACTTGCGGTATAATAGGAGAGAATAATAATAATAATACAATATTCAACCATTTTGGCCAATTAGTCAGCAACTTTCTTTCAACAAATTATCAAACTTCGATGTAGCCACAAACCAAGTATCAAGAGTGTAGAAGAGAATGTTACTGGAAAATCCAAATATTCATATAACTATGGCCAAAATAATAAAAAACACAGAACCCATTCAGAAATCATTATCTTTTTTTTATCACAACAGAAATTTTAGAAGGATCGTGGCTTTAGCACAATGGTGGAATGCTTCAAAATGTGCAGACTGAATTGGCCTCCTTTCTCACTGGTGTCTATCTTCGACTGCCCGGGAGGAGGCAACAGCTCGAAATTCTGCACCAAACGTCCCAAAGTAATGCCGAGAATTGGCAATGCAAGTATGATTCCAGGGCAGCTCCTTCTACCGACACCAAATGGGAGATACCGGAAGTCATTCCCATTGGCCTCAACTTTCGAATCCTCTTCCAAGAATCTCTCTGGCCTGAATTCCTCAGGTTTCTTCCAGTGATCGGGATTGTTAGCTAGCCACCAAGCATTGACCAAGATCTTGCTTTCGGCAGGAATATCGTATCCTCCTAGTTTGGCGTCGTGGAGGTTCATGTGGGGGACCAGAAGAGGAATAGCCATCCGGAGACGGAGGGTTTCTTTAACCACGGCCTGAAGGTATGGGAGTTTGTAGGTGTCGGGTTCTGTGACTTGCACTCCTGGTCCGAGCACCGTTTCGATCTCATCACGGAGTTTCTTCTGGATCTTCGGGTGATTGACCAATTCTGCAATACCCCACTCAATTGACCATAACGTTGTTTCAATTGCTGCCATGAAAAATACATCACATCAGCAAATAATTAAATAGTAAGTTGAGTATCAAATCAACTAGACTTGGTCAGTTTTTCGAGTAATAAAATAGAATCTCTCTCTTTTACCGCGAGAACTACACCAAACCTAATCTAAACAAGAAGCACAAAGATCTCCATCCTATGTGTGAGCATGCTCGGCTAAGCTTAAAAACTTGCTACACGTACAACCTGCTTTATCGCTCAGAGCGTGTTTGGGAGCAATTTTTGTGAGATTTTAATCAAAATTATAGCCGTTATAGTCAACCTGTGGGCCCCACCTGTGAGAGGGAAAGTCAAAAATGGTGACTAATTTGATAGTAACGGCTAAAATTTTGATTAAAATCTTGATTAAAATTTCTCCCAAACAGGACCTTAATTTACATTTGACAATATCTCACGTCATCTTTCACCAAAAACATAGTTAATCCAACTGTTACAAAACTGCCACCTACTCATCTGTAAAGCTTGTGTACACCCCGTTCAAACAGCTTAATTTCAAAAATTTACATCTTTTAAAATTTACGAAAAATACTTAAATACTTTTTTTCTATACTTAGCCAAACATGCTCTGCAGAGTAGTGGGGCTGTCATGTCAATCAAATCAAGAATTATGCTAAATCTACATTCCATTGTGTACATCTTTGTCTACATTCCATTGTATTTTATTTCAAAAAGCGTTGGACGAGAAAGTACGTATTTTTTTATTTTTTATTTTATAACCATGGATGTTCGGATCAGCTTGCGCGCACCTCGACTAATTCCACGGGGCCCTGAAGTTTACGGCCGGATACTTACCTCAGTGGCCTTGAGGGGATTCGAACTGGTAACCATTGGGGAGCAAACCCAAGAAAGTATGTAAAACTATCCAATCATGTATTGCCACGTAACACAATGTCAAAAATGATGTAAACAATTATGTACATGTATCATGATTGTCAAATCAAATGTGGGTTAGGTAAGCAAGTTGCTATTAGTTAATGTTGGTGGGTGGTAACCAGTGATATGCCTCAATTTAGAAGAATACAGATCATGTGATGGCAGCCTACCTACCAAATTTTTTATTTTGATTATTTAAAATCAACAGCACAATTTGCGCAGAAAATACAAATTAAAAAAATATTCATATTGGTGACCAAAGCGTATACATAAAACTTGTTTGTAACCATTAGCAAATCAAATCACGCACGCATCTATTTATTCTATCCCATTATACGTTTCATTGATCTAGAGAATGCCACGTGGAGGAGGAAAATTATAACTATACCAATATTTCAAGAAGACAAAAAAAGTAGGTTAAAAAAAATGCAAAGAATGTTTCTTGTATCAACAAAATATTAATATACAATCACGATAAGCTTTAGATCCCAAACAAAGTCACTAAGACGCAAAAGGGTCACCACATGTTTGGAAGGAATTCTAGATATCGGTAGACGGGACAAAAATCGAAATTCTAACTTTTCTTTATTCACAATTGTTGCACAGTCCATCCCACTAAACATATCATTCAAGATATCATCACGTCCAAATCAATATTACCACCCTTCAATCAAAATTGATTTCCACTCCTTTGCACCTAGATTAACATTTAAGTCATCATCACGTCCACATCAGTAGTGCATACAACATATTATGATACTTCAATCAAAATTTCAACCATAACCTCTCTAGTAGCTATACCAACCACATCTCATATACCCCATGGCTCGCCCTACGAGGCCCACGAGCCAAAGGGTCGATCCGAGCTCGACTATTGCGCCCCCTACTCCAACCACATGATTTAACCACACAATCATTCTCCAAACACCAATTTCGGTCAAAATTTAATAGTGCGTGACTACTAATATTTCAGAGGGGTCGAAATAGGAACAGGACTAAGGTCATAGAATAAAAAAGAAGGAAATCCAAATAAACTAGAGACGTACCAGCAACATTGATGTTCTCAACAATGTAAAGGACATTATCCTCATTGATCTCACCCTTTTGCTGAGCTTCAAGGATGTGATCAATGGCGCATTTCAGACTGTTGTTGTCCGTTGGCTTTGTGCTTGCGAGCTTCCTGTTAAATAAAAACGAGACGTTAAAATTGAGGAGCGGTATTTTGCGAACTTAACTCTCTTTATTTCATTGCCAATCTGTATCAACATTTGGATGTACGGTTTTCAATAACTCGAACAAAGAACAATAGACAAGTGTCCTACAAACAAAAACCATAAACAAGACCAGAAAATAGTCCTCATATATTGGTACCAAAGAATATAAACGTAGGACAAAAGATGATTCTAGCTGCAATAGAAGTTCTGAAATGGTAATATCAGTCATTGTCTGAAATATTGAATACCTTGTGAAGATTCACATTCATACTAAATGAGCATATCCACCAAAATGAAGTAGGCAAGGATCATAACATAAACCAATAACCCCCAAATCCTGAAGTACTACAACTCTGAACTCCAGAGGGGAAGGGTTCTGTTTGTGCTTTTCTGGTCGAAAAATGCTAGAGGTACATAATGATGTACATAATGGTGTACATAATGGTGATGTGTCAATCATCCAGTTGTTGATGTGTAAGTGTGAAATTTGAATTGAAAGTTGGATCATATGCCACGTGTAATTATGTGAACCCTTATGTAGATGTTTATGTACCTGTAGCATTACTCTTTCTGGTCCACCACTTGACTATACTATACTATGTTCCTGCTGACCATAACATAAACAGATGAACCCCAACTCCTAAAGTACTACAACTCTAAACCCTCGAAGGGAAGGGTTCTGTCCTTGCTTTTTCGGTCGGCCGCTCGACTATAGAATACTCCCTCCATCCCATTTATATAAATGGACTTTCCTAATTTTCTTGTCCCAATTTATTGATAATGTTTTGTTCATTCATTTACTAATATACCCTTATATAATATGCTTAATTATAACTAATTTTCCCCACTTAATCTTAAAATTGTACAAATATAAAGATACATACTTCTTTAAATCAACCAAATAATTTATGAATGTGAGAATTGAAAATGAAATTATTCAATTTCTTTACTACTTCTAACGAATGGTTGATAATTAAATAAGGGTATAGTAGGAAACTATTTGACAAAAATTGTTTTTCAATAACGTAAATTAGGATTTCTTAATCGCATATATAAATGGGACAGACAGAGTATTAATATTGGCGGGTGTTCGGGATCATTAACAATCAAAATCCCTACGAGCTACACAAGAGAATGATCGATTAGGCATATTAAAAACCCAATTCGGGTTTTGGCTCAAAGACAAAATTCATTTCTTGGATGGATAAGAGATTCAGGGATTAACACGTTTGAAAAGTCTCTGTATTCAACAATCCTATCCAAAGCTACAGTTCTGACTTTTGTATTCCTAATCAAAAGAAAGTTGCAGAGTTCTGACTATTCTTTATGTTTTCCATTAAACAAATTGTTTATAGATTCCGCTTTTTATCATTAAATCACTGTATAATCTTAAGAAATTAACGAATAAGATAAAAAAGGAGGAATAAAAAAAACTTACTTTCTTTCATCAACGAAATAGTCCTTGAAGAGCTGTAATCTTCTGTCCTTAACCTCCTTGCAGATCTTAAGGTAACCTCTTAAGAAAGGCCTCAAAATGGGAATAAAATCTCCATAATTATACTCAAAGCTTTGAGCCAATCTACTCCTTTCACCATTCAATGCTTTGAGCTTCACAAAAGTAGGATCCTCTTCACTCTCAAACCTTGTATCAAACATGATTCTGTACATGTTATTGTACATCATCAATTGCAATCTTCTCCTTAAAACAATCCCATTCGTCGCGGATTCAGGGTTCTTCTTAACATCCTCAATCACAGCAGCTACTTCAGCCTCCCAACCATGGCGGTACTGCTGCACAACCTTATTGGTGAAAAATGGCACAGTCATGATCCGCCGCATCTTGCGCCAGTGCTCGCCGTAGACGGTGAACACCATGTCTTGGCCTTTACCGGTGAAAATATCGAACACGACGTTTCGTGTTCGTGAACCGAATTCAACTCCCTGTGTGTGCAAAACGTCCTTTGCAAGGTCCGGCGATGAGACGACGACGAGATTACGCTGGCCCATTCTGAGCAAGAATATCTCACCGAACTTTTTGGCGTATTCGGTGAGATTCCGGTGGTTCAAATCATCGCCGACTTGAAGCCAGTTACCGAAAACCGGTACCGGAATTGGTCCCGGAGGGAGCTTGAAGCGCTTGCCACGTAGTTTAGAGACTACAGCGGCAACTATAATGGCGAAGAAAAGGCCCAGAAGGGTCTTCTCTAGAAGGAGAAGATCCATTATTGGAAGTAAGCTATCGAGAAATGGTGGTCGTGTGGTGGCTCCGGAGGAAGTTGTGTTGGTGATTGGACAAGTACAAAGGTGGCGACAGTTTTTATAGACGGGGATGGCGAAGGTTAGGTGGAGAACGTGGGCAAATTGGTCCTCAAAGTTTGGGGTTAGAAGATTTGACGGAGTGAAATTTAACGGCAGGGCTTAACGGGGGAAGAAGGAGGGGTTAAACGTGGTAGGTAAGCGGGTTTGGTGAGCGGCACAAAACTTATATTTTGAGTTAATGCTGCTGTCAACTACTTCACTAGACATTTTCTCTTGAGGGCAATTTTTTAAAGTTTTTATTTTTTTTTATTGAAAGTTTCTTACATCATTGATATTGGATTATCCCAAAAAAGAATACAAGTCTAAGGACATTGTCCCCAAAATTAATTATTTATATTATACTCATATTTTTAATTGACTTAGGCGTAGATAACCTTTTTGACTATCTTCGTACCATTTTAGACGTGCATTCTTTCTTAGTTAAACTCTGAGATCAATCGTATAAATACTGATGAATTTCATCGACATTTTGTTAAAGGTAACGCTAAACTTGAAGATAATTTAAATTGTCAATCTCTAAGCTTCACGAGAGTTACAGTTGCACCCTACAAGCCAAGGATAAAGATTACGTCAAATCTTGCCTACTCGAGAAGACAAGACCAACTCATTGTCCATGCCATCCATGCTTCAATGAATGAGAATCAATTATTCTTCTCATTGCTTTTGATGAGTTACTCATGAAGCTTGGACCCGCCTCGATAGAATCATTGCAAAACGATCTCAAATAAATATTATTCATCTAAAGATAATTGTGTCAACTTACAAGGGGAACTCAAACCATTGCTGAATTTCTCCTCAAAGTCAAAACTTTGTCTGATGAACTATCCGTCCTCGGTGATCCACCTACTAATGCTGACCTCTTAGTTTACTATATTAGAGGTCTTGGCCCTCCTCCTTACAAAGAGGTGGTGGCAACTCTTTGAACATGGGATTCCTCCGTCACCTTTATGTAACTTTTTGACAATGTCGTTGATCAAGAGATGTGTTGACCTCGAAAAATGGCTCGGGCCAACAGGATATGTCTTCAAGTTAAATCCTCCTGCACACGTAGCACGCCGTCAGTCACTCGTGGCCTCTCCCTGAGGGGGTAGGAGCGGCCGCAAGCACTCCGACGGTCAAGTCAGTTTTATATTCGACCAATAAGGGATTCGCCGGCGGTAGAACACTCGCCGGAGAGGTAGTCGATATAGTGTCGATAAAATTGACGAAAATGAGGAAAAGGATGATACTTGGTTTTTACAGTATGTAGGGGAGCCAATGGGATTTTTTTCCAACAATTCTTTGGCACAATGAGGGGATATTTATATTAAGGATGGAAAGAGGAGGGCCATTGGATGAGAGGACACGTGTTGTCAGATCCTCAAGGCTCGTCCCATCCTAGGTGTCACTCTATCCCTCCATAGGTCGACTGGTATTGAATGTTTCACCACAAAGCTGCGATTTGACTGCGTTTGAGAACTCGCGCACGTCCCATCAGTCAGAGATTTGACTTTAGGAAGATCTGTACAAAAGATCTTCGTAGAGGCGAGGTGTGGCAGATAAAGCGTTGCAGCGTTGTAGAGGCGGAGTGCGGGCCTTTGCATCCACTGCGTACTTGTGGATGAGTCCGGTTCGTACGCTGAGGCGTTTTCAGTTCGTCCTTAGTGCAATCACCTCGGCATGTACAATCAGTTCGGTTTTTGGTTTAATCACCTCGTCCGGCACGTGGCTTGGGCCACGGGCGTGGACACGTGGCGGGTGAGGTGGCGGGTCTGACACAGGCCCGTAACAATAGTCCCGCAAGTCCGTGTATGAATATTTATATAATACAAGGATTTTCAATTCCGAGCTGGAAGGCACGGGGGTGAGTCGCTGGTGGTGGGAGTAGTAACACAGGATCCCGCTGTGGCCGAGGCGAGATGGGTTGGCAGCTCTTGGGGGAGCTGTTTCAACACTACATTCTGATGTGGCCGAGGCGAGATGGGTTGGCAGCTCTTGGGGCTGTTGCAACACTACATTTTGATGTGGCCGAGGCGAGATGGGTTGGCAGCTCTTGGGGGAGCTGTTGCAACACTACATTCTGAGGTGGCCGAGGCGAAATGGTTGACCTTGAACTTTGTGCTAATGATTTGGAAGCCTTCGTACTTTCCCAAGGCAATCATGGGGAGGCGTTCGCTTGCTTTCAAGGCACGCCTCCCTTGATATAAATGATAATAATGACGACGGCTCCCTTTACTCAAGGCGACGTCCTCACACCAAGCGTGTGGCCCACTGCCTCTCAGGGCCGTTAATTCAAATGACCATTGATTTGGACGGAGATCCTTGCATTTGAGCGCTTGATGGTTTAGATTGTGCTTAGGTTGATCCAACGGTTGGGGTGAGTTTGGAGTGCCTATAAAAGGCCCATCGTTCTCATTTTAAAACCTTCATTTCGCGAAAATCTCTCAAAAGCTCCCTCAAACTCCCCAGAATCAAGCGACCGTTTCCATCCTCCGGCGAACATTAAGGATTCCGGCGACCCCCTTGTGAACTCCGGTGGGCAAGTTCTTTCCAACGGCTTTAGGTAACGTTCCAGATTTCAGCTCTCTCCATCTTCTCTTCGTTTTTTGTGTCTGTCTAGTGAGATGTCGAGCGAGCAAGTTGTTGAGGGGGGTAGTGAGGAGAGGCGAGGCGAGGAGAGCACATCCATGAGGGAGCCTATATTAATCTCATCCGACGAGCTGAGTAGAGCCATTAGGGCCGGGGAGAACATTTGGAAACGCCCAGATTCCCCCGTAGACACATCTGTGCAATGGGGGGCCTCTAAATACCCGTCTAAAATCACCTCGGAGCAGGTAAAAAGGTGTAGGGAGGTGTTTAGGATCCCTCACAATATTGAGCTTATCCTACCCGAGCCTCATGAGAGAGCCTGCTATCCTAGGCCGGGGTGTGTAGCAGTGAGTGACCATCTTTTCCGGACTGGGTTGAGGCTTCCATTTCACCCCTTTTTTCGCCTAGTTCTTAGGTCATTTGGGTTGGACCCCACCCAGTTCAACCCCAATGCGTGGTCCTAAATGGTTGGGACGTGGATGCTGTGGCGGAGGGCCAGCATAGGAGTGGACATGCCGTTTAGTGTATTCCACTCCCTTTTCCTTCCAAAAGCCACGGCGGGGGGCGAGGCGAGCAAAGGCTGGTACTACCTGGCTCCCTGGGGGTCCCATTCGCCGTTCGTGGTTGAGACACCCTCCTCGATAAAAGGCTGGAGGAGTTCGTGGTTCTGGGCGTCAGGACGGTGGGATACAGTGGAGAATGACCCGATGGCGCCTCTGACCGTCCCCACCATCTACTCCACTTGCAGTAAGCAACTTTCCGATTTGAATTTACTTGGCTAACTTCGCTTATGATTTTAATATTTCTGTTCTCTGCAGGCTCCCTCCCGAGGTGTGAAATTGCAGAGGAGGACTGGGACATAATTGCCCGACTGTACCAGACGCCTCTGTCGGAGAGGAGCTTCAAGGAGTTGATCGACCAGAACTACCATTTCACTCTGCACGGGCTGATGACGAACAGAGGTGAGTGCATTTCGTTTCGGTTCTGCCTCAATATTCTACCTGGATACTTAGCAATTTTCTTTTTTGCAAGGGATTTTGAAAATAAGAGGCCCCCTAGGCCCGACCTGGCCACAATCCGCTGGAGCGTGGCGGAGGCCAAAATGCTGAAGACCAGCTCGGTTCCATACAAAAAGCAGTCGGAGCGCTTGCAGACCTTGAGCAAGGCTGGTCAGCAGCCTGCTGAGGAGTACGAGGAGGAAGGACCCTCTCTCGCCCCAAGAAAAAGGCGGGCCGGTCCAACCGGGACCTCTACTCCTGCTCCCGCTGCCGTGGCTTCTCCTTCTCCGGCTGAGGCGGGGGTCACCGTGGCGGCTCCACCTCCTTCCCAGGCCATTGTGCCGATCACTGCTTACTTCGCCGAGGGGGCGCCCAAGAAGAGACTGAAGAGGCCTGCCACTGCCCCAGCCAAGAAAAAGGTCACCGATTTCTTGGGGAGCAAGGACGACGATCTCCCCGAGGCTGTGTTGGAGATGCTCCCTCCTGAGACCGCCTCTGCTGCAAGGGTCCACAGCAAGTACTGGACCGAAGACTGGGCCAACCATGCCGCCTCGTGCGAGATCGAGGATTTCTTGGCTGCGAACAATGCCTGTGTGGCAAGGGCCCTAAGTATGGGCGCCGCGGCAGAGGACTTGGTGAGGGGCATTTGAAAAAAGAATGAGGATCTGGAAAAGAGGGTCGAAGCCTCTTCAAACTGGGAGGCCGAAGTGGAGAAGGCCAAGAAGGAGTTGGAGGAGGTGGAGGAGAAGTGGGTAACTGCTGCCTCGAAGTTGGACTCGGCTGAGATGCATGTTAATCAGCTGAAGAATGAGCTTCATGAGTCCGTTTCCCAGGTGGCAGCCCTGACGAAGAGGGTGGACCAGGCCAATGAACACCAAAGGCTAACGTCTGAAGCCTTGGAGGAGGCCAACAAGGAGAGGGCCGAGCAGAAGAAACTCATCGAAGCCCAGACTGAGGAGATAGATTTGCTGAAGGCAGAGGCGAAGAACGTTGGCGAAGTGGCAGTCCAGAGTTACAAGGACAACTTCGAAAATACGCCAGAGTATGACGACTTCGCCAACTATTGGGCCTCCTGGGCGGCGAAGGAGATGATGTCCCGCCTCCGTGAGAGGCACCCCGATCTGGATATTAACTTTCTGGAGGAAGAGTTCGGGGGCCCCACTGGGGGCAGGCCCGCCGAGGATGAAGAGGGCCCTTCAGAGGGAGCCGAAGGCAGAGGACCTGGGGCGGCGATTAATATAGACTAGTTTATAATTTGTATCCCCCATGTAATGGCTTCGGCCTCTCCCTTGGTTATGAATGAACAACCCCCTTTTTTTTGTTTTTCAAGTGTTGTCGCTTCCTCCCCCCTTTTGTTTGTGCCATTGTTTCGTAGCTTAGCTTCGAACGAATAACACATCGAGCTTAATTACTTAATAAAATGGTTGGTGCCAACGAACCAAGCAACAACGCATCGGACTTACTCACCCACTTAATGAAATGGAAGATGCCAATGAACAAGTAACAACGCATCGGACTTACTCAACCACTTAATACAATGGAAGATGCCAATGAACAAGTAATAACGCATCGGACTTACTCAACCACTTAATAAAATGGAAGATGCCAATGAACAAGTAATAACGCATCGGACTTACTCAACCACTTAATAAAATGGAAGATGTCAATGAACAAGTTAACGCATCGGACTTACTCAACCACTTAATAAAATGGAAGATGCCAATGAACAAGTAATAACGCATCGGACTTACTCAACCACTTAATACAATGGAAGATGCCAATGAACAAGTAATAACGCATCGGACTTACTCAGCGCGCGAATGTTGCTTCGTCCAGGATGGCACCCGCACCACCTCTGGCTTAAGCAGAATATCTTGGGGGTGTACCCTTTGAATGGGCTTGCACCTTGCCAAGTTTGTCTGATTTGTGCACTCCGCTTCGTCCAGGATGGCACCCGCACCATCTCTGGCTTAGGCAGAATATCTTGGGGGTGTACCCTTTGAATGGGCTTGCACCTTGCCAAGTTTGTCTGATTTGTGCACTCCGCTTCATCCAGGATGGCACCCGCACCATCTCTAGCTTAGGCAGAATATCTTGGGGGTGTACCCTTTGAATGGGCTTGTACCTTGCCAAGTTTGTCTGATTTGTGCACTCCGCTTCGTCCAGGATGGCACCCGCACCATCTCTGGCTTAGGCAGAATATCTTGGGGGTGTACCCTTTGAATGGGCTTGCACCTTGCCAAGTTTGTCTGATTTGTGCACTCCGCTTCGTCCAGGATGGCACCCGCACCATCTCTGGCTTAGGCAGAATATCTTGGGGGTGTACCCTTTGAATGGGCTTGCACCTTGCCAAGTTTGTCTGATTTGTGCACTCCGCTTCGTCCAGGATAACACCCGCACCATCTCTGGCTTAGGCAGAATATCTTGGGGGTGTACCCTTTGAATGGGCTTGCACCTTGCCATGTTTGTCTGGTGTGTCCATGCGAGAACAAAGTGAACATAACATTCGTTTATTTGATTACAATATTTACAACAGTACACGTCCCCTACTGATAATATTTCCTTAAGTGTTCAATATTCCAGGGGTGAGGCATCATTTTCCCATTCAGATCTTCGATCTTATAAGTTCCAGACCTGATTTCTGCAACCACGCGATAGGGTCCTTCCCAGTTTGGTCCCAAAGTCCCTGTGCCAGGGTCTCTGGCCGAAGGGAAGACTTTGCGAAGCACCAAGTCTCCAATGCGAAATGTTCTTTTCTTCACTTTGGCGTTATAGTAGCGCATCATCTTTCGTTGGTAGGAGGCGAGCTTAACTTGGGACTCGTCCCTCTTTTCTTCGAGAAAGTCTAGCTCAAGCCTCCTTGACTCATCATTCATCACCTCATCGAAGTGGAGGCGGCGGGGAGACGGGACGCCAACCTCCACAGGGCTCATAGCCTCGGCTCCATAGGCCATAGAAAATGGAGTCTCCCCAGTGGCAGTTTTGCAAGTAGTCCTGATGGCCCATAAGACCTGGGGAAGCTCGTCAACCCAGGCGCCCTTGGAGGCATCCAGCTTCCTTTTCAAGGCGAGCTTGATGGTTTTGTTGACTGCCTCGACCTGCCCATTTGCTTGGGGGTGATGGGGTGTGGAAAAATGCTTTCTGATCCCAAGCTCATCGCATAAGTCCCGGACCTTCCTGTTGTCGAATTGCTTGCCGTTGTCAGACACTAGAGAGTGAGGTATGTCGAACCGGGAAATGATGTTTTTCCAGAGGAACTTCGTGGTGTTGGCCTCTGTGATCTTGGCTAGAGGCTCTGCTTCCACCCATTTGGTGAAGTAATCAATGGCGACTATGTCGAAGCGAGCATTCGCTCTTCCTTTTGGCAAGGGGCCAATAAAATCCACACCCCATTTGGCGAAAGGCCAGGGGCTTGATACCACTGTGAGCTCTTGAGATGGTTGCTTCTGCACATTGGAGAAGTGCTGGCACTTGTCGCATTTGCGCACGAATTCAGTGGCGTCCCTTTTCAGGGTTGGCCAGTAATATCCCTGCCTGAGTATTTTGTGGGCCAAAGCTATTCCACCGGAGTGATTTCCACAAACACCTTCATGTACCTCCCTGAGGATGTAGTTTGCTTCTTCCCCTCCTGTACATCTGAGAAGGGGGGAGGAGAAACCACGCTTGAACAGAATATCGTCCTGTAGGATGAAGTGCGCGGCCCTTCTTCGGAGCTTCCGAGCCTCGGTTTCGTCTTCTGGCAAGTTTTGTTCTTTCAGGTAGGCCAGTATGGGTAGTATCCATGGTGGGGTGCTTTCAATCCACATTAGTTTCTCGCCCTCCTTAATAGATGGTTCAGCCAGGTGTTCGATGGGGATCGCCTTTAGAAGCTCTGAATCCTTGCTGCTGGCCAGCTTTGATAGGGCATCGGCGTGGCCATTCTCTTGGCGGGGCACTTGGATTAGCTCAAACTTTTCGAAGTTGGGCAAGGAATTCATGACCAGTTTCAGGTAGGCTGCCATATGTTTGTCCCTGGCCACGAAGTTGCCATTGACCTGATTCACCACTAGCTGCGAATCACTGTTTATAACCAATCTTTTTACTTGCAGTTCCTTGGCGAGCCGGAGTCCGGCCAGGAGAGCCTCGTATTCGGCCATGTTGTTGGAGGCCTTAAACCCGAGCCTTATTGCGCAGTTAAGCCTGTGCCCCTCCGGACTTTCCAACACTATACCAGCCCCGGAGCCTGTTTCTCCGGAGGAACCGTCGACGAAGAGACTCCAAGTGGGAGGCTCTGCTGGTTCCATATCCACTTCGATTTCAGGGGTACGTAAATTATGTCGAACTCACTGAGCTCTACTGCCCACTTCAGTAACCTTCCCGAGGCGTCCGGCTTCTGCAAGACCTGCCTCAGTGGGAAATTTGTCAAAACATGAACGCTGTGGGCTTGGAAATACGGCCTCAATTTTCGAGAGGCGATGACCAATGAAAGGGCCAATTTCTCCATATCTGGGTATCTCACTTCGGCGGGGAGCAAGGCTTTGCTCACATAGTATATTGGCAGTTGGTGCGCCGCTTCTTCCCGTACAAGAACTGAGCTGATCGAGCTTTCAGCTACGGCTAGGTATAGCAATAGGGGTTCCCCTTCCCTTGGTTTGCTGAGGAGGGGTGCTTGCCCCAAGTAGTTTTTCAACTCTTGGAACTCTTCCTCGCACTCCGGAGTCCATTGAAACTTCCCGCCTCCTTTGAGGGTTTTGAAAAAGGGCAGGCACTTTTCAGTGGCCCTTGAAATGAAGCGATTGAGTGCGGCTAGTCTGCCAGTGAGCCGTTGCACTTCCTTGGGTTTCTGAGGCGACCTCATCTCGATTAAAGCTTTAATCTTTTCTGGGTTGGCTTCTATTCCCCGTTGATTCACGATGTAACCCAAGAATTTTCCGGAAGCCACGCCAAAGGCGCATTTTAAGGGGTTCAGCCTCATGTGATACCTTCTTAGGGTTCTGAAGGCCTCAGCCAGGTGTTCGATATGCTCCTTAGCTACGAGGCTTTTCACAAGCATGTCATCAACGTAGACCTCAATTGTTTTGCCGAGCTGACCGGCGAACATTTTGTTGACCAACCTCTGGTAGGTTGCCCCAGCGTTCTTCAGGCCAAAGGGCATCACCTTGTAACAGTAAAGCCCCCTATCGGTGATGAAGGAGGTGCTTTCTTCGTCGCCTGGGAACATCGGTATCTTATTGTAACCCGAATAGGCGTCCATGAAGCTCAACAATTCGTGCCCAGCAGTTGAGTCTACAAGTTGGTCGATCCGTGGGAGCGGGAAGCTGTCCTTTGGGCAGGCCTGATTGAGGTTTGAGAAGTCAATGCAGACCCTCCATTTACCGTTGTGCTTCTTTACAAACACAGGATTCGAAATCCACTTCGGATAGTTGGCTTCACGAACGAAACCGTTACTGATGAGTCTCTCCACCTCCTCTTTCAGGGCCTCATACCTTTTGGCGTTCAACGCCCTCCTCTTTTGTCTATGCGGAGGACAGCTCGGATCGACCCGCAAGCGATGGCAACTGACTTTGGGATTTATACCAATCATGTCCTCATGCTTCCATGTGAAAACATCGAAATTTTGTCGAAGGAAGCTTTTCAGCTCCTCCTTGATTTCCTCATTTAATTCCTTTCCGACTTGCAGGACCTTGGATGTGTCTTGGGGGTCTACTGGGAACGTTTCTAGTTCCTCCATTGGGGCAGCTTGCGATTCTGACTCAACCGCCCTAGGATCCAGCTCCTCCAGAGCTGTTTCAGATCTGGCCTCTGTCATGATTATATCTTGGGTCGGAGGTTGTTCTTCAGGGGCCTCCGCCATTTCAGTATCCAGCACCATGTTGACTCGAGGCTCTGCCTTCCTAAGGGAGTTAAGATAGCACTCCCTGGATCCTATCTGGTCGCCTCGAACGGTTGCGATCCCTCGTTCGGTTGGGAACTTCATGCAGAGGTGATGGATGGACGTGACTGCCCATAGTTCCTTTAGGGCAGGCCTCCCCAGGACGCCATGGTAGGCGGATCGGCGGTCAACCACTAAGAACTCCATGAAGTGATGCGCTACCTGGGGTGAGGTTCCCATTTCGACAGCAAGGGTGATTTTACCTCTGGGAGTAATGCTGTCCCCAGTGAATCCGTAGAGAGGCGAGCTCATAGGTGTTAGCTCGTGATCCACTGCCATTTTGTCAAAAGTTGTGCCGAACAGGATGTTGACTGAGCTGCTATTATCTACCAGCATGCGTTTCAGCCCGTTGCGAGCCACCACGGCTCTGACTACCAGCGCATCGCAGTGTGGGAAGTGCACTCCTGCAGCATTTTCTTGAGTGAAGGTTATGGGTTCTGCAACCCTTCCACCTCGCGATTGGTTCACCAAGTAACTGACCATAGGTGGGGTTTTCGCCTCCCTGGTATAGTTCCTTTGAGCATTTTTTGATTCGCCTCCTACGTGAGGTCCTCCAATAATGGTGTCTATCTCACGGATTGGTTGTTGCTCGTTTGAGGGGGCCGAATCTCTCTGGGCGTTGCCGTTCCTCGGGCCTTTCCCTGTCATCGTTCCTATGACTTGGGGAGTGCCGCCTCGTCTCGCCCCTCCTTAGGGGACTGCGCCTTGGATCATTGCCTTCATAGTTGTGTTCCCTGCTGTTACGAGGGTTGCTTGCAGGTCTTCCTAGGCCTGCACAATCCCTGGTGTCATGACCATAATGGCGATGAATAGTGCAATAAGGTCGCGTTTCTGGGGGCCTGTCTCTGGGCCTCCCTCCTCTTCCCCTATTTCTAGAGGTGGAGGGTCGTCCCGTATTTCTGGCAGGGTTGTTCGCGCCTGGCCCAGCATTTTCGTAAGCCAAGGTGGGGACCGCGTTAAGTGTAGCAGTGGCTAATGCTTGTCCCGAGGTGGGGGCCACTGTGTGCCCAGCTTGAGTCCATTGTTGGCTCACTATTTGGGATGTGGGCCCCCTGCCTATCTGCCTCTGGGGTGGTGGAAGGCCTTGGGCAGCCATGTTCCTGTGATCGATCATCTCTTCGTTGACGATTTCTACTTTCATCATTTCCACCAGCTCGTCATATGTCGAAGGGTTCTTGCTTCGGACATCCCTCCAAAACAGTGTGTTCATGTTCAGTCCTCCTTTCAGAGCTGAAAGGGCCTCCTTGTCCGTGACCTGCTCGCAGTAGGTTATCTCGTCAGTAAAACGAGCAAGGTAGTTTTTCAGGGTTTCCCCTGCTGCTTGCCTCATATCTTGCAAACGTTGAATAGGAGCCTCTCCCTCTTTTCTAAAGAGGTATTGGTTCAAGAATGCCTTTTTCAGATCCGGCCAACTCCGTATGCTGAGTGGCGCCAACCTACTATACCATACCTCGGCGGAACTGCCAAGAGTCAAGTGGAAGGCTCTGCATTTCAGAGCTGGCGAGGCTCCCCTGAGGCTCATCTGTGTTTTGTATTTGTTGAGATGTTTTTCCGGGTCGCCCTTCCCTTCATACTTTGGGATCTTAGGAGGAACAAAGTTGTGAGGTATCGGAAATGTGCGAAGCTCCCTGGAGAAGGGCAGATTGTCATCATCATCATCGAGCTCATACGACCTACAGGGTCCGTCGGAGTCATTGCCATCTGCCTGCTGCCGAGGTGGAACCTGAGCCGTTTCAGCCCTGTTACCCCAATCCATTTGGCTTCGCCTCTCCCGCCTATTTCTAGGCGGAGGGGCTTGGACTTCTTGGCTTTGTTCGTGTCCCCGCTGGCGGGTTGTTTGCGGCGGGGGTTGGTTCCTATTTCTAGGTGCCCGTCCGATCCGATCGAAAACACTAACAGACCTCTGAGGCCGCTCATATTCCGGGGGGAAACCATCCCCTGCAGAGGGTCCACCGGCTGGAGCAGCGGTGTAATTCGAAGTGTCCATTCCCACATCCCTTTCCACGGGAGCCTCTCCCTGGGGGCTCACATGGGTTCTCCTGCTGGATTCCGCCTCGGCTTGTCTACGTCCTGATTGCTGCGGGTGATGCGGGGCTTGAAAACCGCCTTGGTTTTGCACTTGCATGAGTAGTTCTTGCATGG
Source organism: Fraxinus americana (assembly GCA_035079005.1). Lineage (NCBI taxonomy): Eukaryota > Viridiplantae > Streptophyta > Magnoliopsida > Lamiales > Oleaceae > Fraxinus > Fraxinus americana. The sequence continues at coordinate 3,670,743 of CM068720.1, read as the reverse complement.
CTGCATTCTGAGCCGTGATGGTCCTCATGTTAGTGGCCATCTGGGCCACTTCGGCCGCCAAACGCGCTGCCATTCTATTTCTACGGTAGCGATGATGGGGCCGCTGTTGCGTAACGTTGGCTCGGATGATCTCTTCTTCAGAAACATCCCTTGCCCTCGCGTTATCACCTTCACTGGAACTCATGGTCCGAGGCGGCTGCGAAAGACTCTTTTTCAAGAATCGACCCTTTTTTCAAGGGGGGGAATGCCAACCGGGCGTTTTTACAATTTTTGTGGGAGAACTCGTGGTTAAGTTATTTCCCACAGACAGCGCCAATCTGTTGACCTCGAAAAATGGCTCGGGCACGTGGCCAACAGGATATGTCTTCAAGTTAAATCCTCCTGCACACGTAGCACGCCGTCAGTCACTCGTGGCCTCTCCCTGAGGGGGTAGGAGCGGCCGCAAGCACTCCGACGGTCAAGTCAGTTTTATATTCGACCAATAAGGGATTCGCCGGCGGTAGAACACTCGCCGGGGAGGTAGTCGATATAGTGTCGATAAAATTGACGAAAATGAGGGAAAGGATGATACTTGGTTTTTGCAGTATGTAGGGGAGCCAATGGGATTTTTTTCCAACAATTCTTTGGCACAATGAGGGGATATTTATACTAAGGATGGAAAGAGGAGGGTCATTGGATGAGAGGACACGTGTTGTCAGATCCTCAAGGCTCGTCTCATCCTAGGTGTCACTCTGTCCCTCCATAGGTCGACTGGTATTGAATGTTTCAGCCACAGGCTACTGATTTAACCGTTTGAGAACCTGCCGCACGTCCCATCAGTCAGAGATTTGACTTTGGGAAGATCTGTACAAAAGATCTTCGTAGAGGCGAGGTGTGGCAGGTAAAGCGTTGCAGCGTTGTAGAGGCGGAGTGCGGGCCTTTGCATCCACTGCGTACTTGTGGATGAGTCCGGTTCGTACGCTGACGCGTTTTCAGTTCGTCCTTAGTGCAATCACCTCGGCATGTACAATCAGTTCGGTTTTTGGTTTAATCACCTCGTCCGGCACGTGGCTTGGGCCACGGACGTGGACACGTGGCGGGTGAGGTGGCGAGTCTGACACAGGCCCGTAACAAGATGCATCTTCATGATGCCGAGTCACTTTCTATCAATCATGCCAAGAGCCACTGGCTCCCTTTTAGTATTTCAATTGTAAGGGTTGAGCCCTCTAGACATCCTCTCTATTGATGTTTGGGATCAAATTTTGTACCATCTCTTGATGGTTATCATTTCTTATTAATGCTAATTGATTGCTTCTCCAAATTTATTTTTGTTTTTCTGCTTCACTTTAAATGTAACTCGTATTCTATCTTAGACCTTTCTACTACTTCCATATACCTTTTGGACATGTGCATTAGTTATTGCGGTTTATACCTAGTCAATCATTTACATGCTCCTATCTTAGACCTTTCAACCACTTACACAAGCTCTTTAAAAAATTTCGAAGCTATTGCTCGCTTCATATTTTTGGGTGCCTATGTTTTCCATGGCTCTAGCCATGCACTTCTCCAAACTAAAGCCTAAATCCACTCACTGTCTTTCTCGGTTCTGAGACCATTTACTATGCATATCTTTGCACGGTTTTCTCATAAACTCTATACCTCCTGCCAAGTTAGGTTTCTCGAAACAAAATTCCATTTCTCCACCGACTCGTCGTCACATATTGATCTCATGCCTTCTATTTTTCCTTCCACTCCTTCAAAACAACAATCTCCATAATATTCAGCCTCATACCAAGCAGGGTTCTCCCCTCTAACGACTTCAATCCCCCTAAAATCCATAATGTTTGCAAAAACCAAATTCCCTGGCTCACGAGCCAAGCCCACCAGTGGGCGAGTCGAGCGGCTCGTCTCAATCCATTTAACATTCATAGTTCCATACTATCAACTATCTCCTTCTTCATCAGTACAAATTGTTCCAATACCTAGCAATTCTCATCCAATGGTCACCCATTCCAAGAAAAAGATATCTCGGCCAAAAATTCTCCACTATGTTATTTCAATTCATCCATTGCATAACTCTATTGAGCCATTATGTGTCTCCCAAGCTATCTAATTGCCTTACTGGCGTAAACCATGACTGATGAGCTAAATGCACTTATCGAAATGGGACTTGGGATCTTGTACCATCTTCCACCTCTCAAAACATTGTTGGATACAAGTGGGTATTTTGTGTGAAAAGAAACCCTTATGAGTTATGGCACCACCTCTCACCAAAATATAAAGGGTAATGCTAAATTTGAAGATAATGTCAATCGCCAATCTCTAATCTTGAGTCACATGAGTTGTACGGGGTGTCCTCAACTAAGATTTTGATGATTTTAAAAGATTATAAATCCGAATGAATTTCGTGAGTTTGAATAAATTTCCATAAATTTCATAAGAATCTCATCAAATATGGTGAAATTTCAAAAAATTTGGTTATATGTATTTTTAAACTTGAAATCCATCCAAATCATTTTAAATCCCTCTATTAATAAAAATTTTCATAAATCCACTATTTATTGAGGATATCTAAATTTTAACCTCTGCTTGATACCAATTCTTGCCAATTTGTAGACATTTTCCGATTGTTACAACAAAACCCGTCTGACAGAACATGTGCCCTCACTTTGAATAATTTTGTAAACATTCTCCATTCTACCCTCAATCAATTCTTACCCACTCGCCAAATTTCACAAAAGGGCATCATAGTAATTTAGCAGAGAAATTGATTAGCCAAGGAACAAAGTAGCCAGCGGTGGAGCCCACTTGATGACAGAAAAATGCATTCTTGCCATCGATAATGCCTACCAAACGGAGGCTTAATGAATTTCATTGAATTTCTTAATTGAGAACAACTAAATTTTAATGAATTTTATTAAAATCCATTAAAATCTCAATTGAGGACACATAAATTTAGAAGAAATTTCAAAATTCATCACAGTCTCAATTCTGGACACCCTTAGTAGTTAAATTCAACAAAGCTAACAATAAAGATTATCTCAAAGATTTTTATTTACAACAAACCTAAACAGTTTAACACTTGTAACCAGATACGGAGATAGGGGGCCAGGGGGGTGAACGCCCCCCCAACATTGTCCGCTGATCCACTATTTTTAGTTAATTTTTAATGTATTTTTCAGTTTCGGCCCCACAAAATTTTTGACTCGCCCCTGCAAAACTTTGAAATTTTTTTTCATTAATAAATATTGACCCAATAACTTACACTTTAAATTTCAACCATACAAAAATTTTAGACCTAAACAAAAGATCCAATAGTTATTTAAATAAATAAATAGCCTGTATCCAATATATGTGTGCCAACTGCTGGCATTGTCAAGAAAATCAATGAGTTATAATCTTATTGATAGATTGATTCGTCTTGTCTTGATTCTTCCAGTTTCGACAGCAACTACAGAAGGTGCATTTTCATCTATGAGTATCATTAAGATAAGGTTGCGTAATAGAATGTAAGATATTTTTTGTCCAGTACCATGCTTACGTATATAGAGAAGGAGATTGTTGATACTTTTCCATTAGATTCTCTTGTAGACGAGTTTGAAATGATGAGGACAAAGAGAGACCAATTTCAGATATCCAAGCAAACTATACCATCTGTTATATAAATATGCAATTTACTTTTTGTCTTTTTTGTGTCCATCTAACGTTCATGTTTTTAATTTGTATAGCGTTAGACACATAGTTGCACATATTATTTTTGTATAGACAAACTAATTGTATTTTTGGTCAGTCAATTTAACTTGTCTATTTTGGTACTCAAAATCGTTGTTTTCAATCATCTTAGTTAAAAAAAAAATTCGGAGGCGAGAGGGGGGGTTAAATCCTGGCTACGTCCCTGTTTGTAATTCAAACTATAGTTGTTGTGCCTCTTCTAGCGAAGCTTTAATCATGATCACATGGTAGCCACATAGCAAGCGAACCTGGCTCGTATTCCACGTCATTCTGACAAATGTGCAAATTTTGGCCAAACCCATATAAAAGATAGAACCCTCATGTACAAGGTGAGACAAGTAGAGGCGCTGCAAGAAATCGGGAATCTTTTGTACAAGATCTTCCATGAATGATTGATGTAATAATTTATTACTCACTGTAGCAACCATTTTATCAAGTCAATGTGTCAAGTCTAGCCCCTACGTGTCTAATCTAGGGTTGGAAACAGTCATAACATTAAAAGCGTGTTCGGTAGAGATTAAAATCGGATTAAAATTGAAAAACTAATCGTTATTGTTGACTTTTATTAGACGAGTGAGACCCAATAACGACTATATTTTCAATTTTAATTGGATTTTAAGTTTAGTCAAACATGCTCTAAATGCATCTGAGCCTAGAACTTACTAATTAACGCCTATGACAAGGCACTTCGGCCGCTAGACTATAAAAGTTCACACACTGGTTAAATGATACAACGGTTATTACTTATCCAATTCAATTATAAAAGTTCACACATTGTATCATTTGAAAGTAATGTAATTTTATACACTCAAATTATGAGCTTGTTCTCTCATTTTACTCTTTATACACTCCCATATTCGAACATTTTTTTCCCTTGGTGGCTCACATCTTTAACACGTCTCACATCCAAATACATACTCACAAATAGACTATTTGATTGTCAGAGTGTTCGCGGCTGCTTCCCCCATACCCAAATAAGATTATGTGCATCAACGATTTGTCTAAGTGTGCAGAAGAAGCTACGTAGACGTGAGAGGAGTCGAAATCTGTTAGTCACATCACCTCTACAAAAATCGAGGTCATCAATAATCATTAGATTATAACTAATATATTAGGCATCATATCTTTGAATCTTAGCCCCCGTATGATGGCTATTATTTGATCAAAACAAGGTTTTGAATATTGATTTTTAGGAGAATTTAAAAAGTAGAAAAAAAATTTGAATTTACATATAAAATATTTTATTGCATAAATGTATGGTTGAAAATGAGTATGTAGGAAAAATAATTTTCAGGTTGTCAAACATGGGATTATTGCTCAAGATTATGATTGATCATTCTGTATCATATCGCTTTATATTGCACTAAAGGCTTGTAACAATTAATATTGTGTGATGTTCAACCAATCTTAATATGTCAAATAAATTTATTCTTTTTTTTTTCTTGATGGTCATATTTGTCAATGGTAGGACAAACATAGATTGAGCTATCTCACCTTACTATGAATAATATAATTGTATTTGATAGTAAATTAATTATGGAGATCTCTTTTTCTCCACTAATGTTCAAAAAGCAACGATCTTAACATCCATACTGAAAGTAAATAAAAGAATTTTTGTAATTAATTTTGTATTCTTTTTAAGAATATATAGACTTTGTCACTCGTGTTTGTTAAAACGTAACTATTACCTTCTTTCTTTTATATTCAAATACATAATTTGAGTAATATAAATAATAATAATATATGCATGTGAATAAAAGTTACAAAATCGAAGTTGGCTTTTCCTTGGTGACGTAGTTGACTATTAGATGGAGACGATGTCTACGTACAAAAACAAATGGCCACTATTTTTATGTGGCAATAAATAAAAGTTTCCTCTGTCGGCTACATGTAATTTTAAAGGGGTATATTCAATTGAGACTTTTGAACACTTTTTGATAGAATTTTTAAAGTGACGATTTCTGTTAATTTCGTAGATTTTTTTAGATATTTGCATAGAATTTGTGGAAGTCTTTTGTAGACTTCTATAAACTTTCATTTAAAAACTTTTATGGACTTTGGTAAAAAAAAAAATAAAAAAATTGAAGACTTTTATTTGAACTAGAATTCATGTGGATCTAGTACTGTATTGTAAAATTATCACATATGAGATGGTGGTTAACACAATTCCTCATTTTCCTTTCCCACCCCATATAATAAAAAAAATATTAAAAAAAATAAAATATAAATTTTAGTCTATATAAAATTTTATAATTTAATTAAAAATAAATATTTTTCACAAAAAAAAAATGAAAAAAGAAAAAAAAGTTATAAGAGTACAATTTAATTTTGTTTCATAAAAAATATAAACAAACAATAAGAGAGAGAGAGAGAGAGAGAGAGAGAGAAAAATTAATCATAACTCTAATGTTCGTAGAAGAGAAAAAAAATACATATTAATTTATTTATTTATTTATTTATTTTTTTGTGAAGAGTCTTCCAAAATCTTAAGATTAATGAGAGAAAATTTTGAAATTTTATTTTAGTACTTTCTGCTAAAAAGTTGGTACCATTGAGACTTTTATAAAAGTTTTTTAAAAGTCATTAAAATTTGAATATCCCAAAATTTATAGTGACTTCTAAAAAAAATTAATTAAATACGTCATGACTTTTAAAAAGTTTATAAAAATCTCAATTAAATATACTAATACTTTTGAATAATGTTATTCATCTCCACTGGGGTTGAACCCTCAATTTATGTGGCAATTACATGACATTAAATGATAAACTCAATTAAATGAGTTGTGTGACTTTGTATTTAAATGAATCTAACATTTAATATCATATAATTACAACATAGACTGATGCCCAACTCCAGTGGGAATGAATAATATTACTCAATACTTTTAGAGGGCCGTCAAAAGTCTATATTGAATACCGCTAAACTTTTTAAATTTCAAAACGTCATTGAAAGTTTCAATACAGAGTTAGGAGAGCAGAGTTGTAGAGGTAAATTTTACAAAATTTTAATTGTGGGGTCAATTGAAAATTATAAGGAATTTTTTGGGGAAAAAAAACTAGTTTAAAATTTTGAAAAATCTATTGTAAAATTTTGGATTTTAGTGTGTGGGGCCCCCACCTTAGATCCGCCCATGATGGCAATGGAATAGAATTGCGATCAATGAGGTTGGTTAGGAATTCTCGGGTAGCAAGAAAGGAACTAAGAATTTGTTTAGAAGAGATTTTTTCAATTGATTTCTTTAAAAATGAGTGATTCAAAAGTAGGAAAATTAATAAGTATCATGGAACATAATATTCAAAATGATTTTGGGGAAAATGATTTTCGAAAAATCTCTTTCGAGCAAGCTCTAAATATATTCTTATCTAACTCTCTAAAATATGTTAAATAAAAAAAGAAGACTTAAAAAAAATAAAATAAAATACCAAAATAGACAACCTTTTAAAAATGCTACGTGACAATATTGATAGAATGCCAAATAATATAGTTGATGTCAAGTGATATATATTAAATTCATCGTCACGTGAATACCAGTAGGAAGTCTCGAGTTACCCGCCATATAATAAAGCACAATAGATCTAAGAGCATCTCCAACAGACTCTTTAAATATGAGATGCTCTCTATTTTAAAGAGTCAACATGTAAAATCATGCTCCAATAGACTCTTTAAATTAAGATTTTAATTTAGAGAGTGGGTTTGACTCTCCAAATTTGGAGAGCCAGACCTACTCTCTATAATTAAATGCATTCAAAAAGTTTCAATTTTCAATGTAGAAAAGCAATAAAATAATCTATTTTGGAGAGTCAAACACACTCTCTATAATTAAATGCATTCAAAAAGTTTCAATTTTCAATGTAGAAAAGCAATAAAATAATCTATTTTGGAGAGTCAAACCCACTCTCTATAATTAAATGCATTCAAAAAGTTTCAATTTTCAATGTAGAAAAGCAATAAAATAATTTATAGAAAAACTAGTTAAATAAAAGATAAAGAAAAATAATAAATATTTGTTGGGAATAGTAAACTCAAGTGTTAAATATAAAGAGTTTGTTGGAGTACATCAAGATTTTAACTCTTTAAATTTATAGATGCTCTCCAAATGATAGAATATGCTCTTTAAAAATAGAGAGTCTCTTGGTGATACTCTAAGCAACTATTATTTTACAATTAAATGAATTTTAGAAAATAGAGGTAGACAATGATTTAAAATATTATAATAATTATTTTTTTCTTAAAAATCTCATCCGTCCCTCTTAACTAGAAAGTTAGTCAACAAACAAAGACCGAAGTTCATGAGTCGGAGATAAAATGGCCTTGAATCTACAACATTCACCTAATTAAAAAGTTGATTGTTACCTTGCATTGTACGATTGACCGATGGCTCAGCTTGCCAAAAGGGCATTGAGTCAGATATTAAGGCCCCGTTCGGGAGGGATTAAAATCCAATTAAAATTGAAAATATGACCGTTATTGGGTTCCACTCGTCTAATAAAAGTCAACAATAACGGCTATATTTTCAATTTTAATCTGATTTTAATCCCTCCCAAACAAGCTCTAACTAAAAGTTTGAAACTGATGGCGTTTGATCCATGCTCTCATCATTGCGTATGGACATGTGAAGTTTCAATGAAGTAGAGTACAATGGTGTAGCCAAAGGGCACGTGGGTTATTAAATCCAACAAAACGTAGTCATCGCGTATGGACGTGTGAAGTTTCAATGTTGTAGAGTACAATAGTGTAGCCTAAAGCCCTAAGGGCACGTGGGTTATTAAATCCAACAAAACGTAGGTAGCTTAAACCAACTTTTAAGAGAAGTGTGCTATATGAATTGACTTGACGAAAATAATTTAAGAACGATAGGTCCCAACTCCGAACCATGTCCAGTACTCCATCTACCCCCTTATGGAGCTCATCGATTACATTTCACATTTGTATAGTAATTTGATTACTTCTGTCTTTGTGGAAGGCTCGATATTTTTAAAAATGCAACATATTCAAATAAGATTAAGCCCTTGTTTGGCCCCCATTATATTACATTCCATTACATTAATTTTTTCTCTCTCTTCATCTCAACCATACATTCATCAAATAAAATAATAATACACACAAATCAAAAACTTTTCAACCACACATCTCCCATCAATCACTATTCTAAAAATTATTTACCCCCCAAAAATTTAATTTAATGGGGGGCAAACAGGGGCTAAGAACAATTGCTTAACTCCATTTTTCAAACTAAATGTGAAATATATTATTTTACTAAGCTCCTGTTTGGTTTTTCTAAATCTCTGAGTGGAACATGATGTGTTTACTTAATAAATAGCTTATAAAATTATTTAATTTGTAGTCATACAATTGGTGTCAAGGACACTCTTGTTTAATAAAAAATTAAGATCTCTACCAGATCACTTTATTCTTGAATAGATCTTACATTTTTAAATTAATTCTTAGATAGAAAAAGTAACATTGACAAAATCATTTATATAATTTTCTCAATTTAAAATGTGTAGTTAATTTTTAATTCAGAGTTAATTGTCCCAATAATGAATGAACTTATGTCCATATTTTCGATTGTTCATTGAAGTTTAAAGTGTCAAGATTTGGCCACTAAATTTATCCAAATTTTGGACGTTACTCACTTGCTTAACTTTCGTTTATAACCTCTAGCGGACATTGTGACATAGCGATAGAATGCCTATGTAAAAAAATGTTTTTGATTGCTCACTATACTTTGAAAAACGCCTTTAATTGCTCACTATACTTTAAAAAACGTCTTTGCGTGTTCACTAAACTCTGAACGTAGTCGAATTTGGCCACTAAATTTATGAAAATGAAGCTTTTTAGTGGCCAAAATTCAACTACTTTCAAAGTTCAGTGAGCAATCGAAAACGTTTTTCAAAATATAGTGAGGAATCAAAAATATTTTTCAAAACATAATGAACAAATTGAACGCATTTTTTAAAGTTTGGTGAATAATGAAAGACATTTTTTACGTGGTAATGGTAACGTGACATTAATGTATATTTCGTCAACCACGTCACCACCTCCATTAGAAGTTATAAATGGAAGTTAAGTTAATGAATAACGTTCAACGTTTTGATAGCCAAATCTCGACAGTTTAAATTTTAGCGAGCAATCGAAAACATGGATATAAGTCCAGTGATTATGGGGACAGTTAACTCACTAATTCAACTAGCAACCGTGGGGACCTCTAATGCTACTAGGTCATAATCACGCTAAACTATTAATTACATTAATTATTTCTTTCAATGTAAAATTATTATTAATTTTATTTTTTAGTTTCATTGATTAAGAAATTTGAGGAAAGGAGTGTGGTAAAAGTCTACTCCACGTGGATAGATCTTAATTTGGAGACAATTCTATCTTTCTTTAAATAAAATCATATATTTTTCAATAAATCTTCCAAAGTCAATGGTTGGCATTATGCTTAACACCGCACGTCCTTGCGACGTGCTCGGGTTTAATATTTTATCAAGAGAAAACTCGGTCGAACTATAACTTATATATTAAAAAAAATTACAAGGACTGCTCTAATCAAACCACTTCGAAATCAATCGACAATTACAAAATCGAATATCATAAATTATCTCTTGAACTAAAGTAACGACGCGATCAAGTCCTTAAATTTTGACACTTATTTGGTGCAAGTCTCTTGAATTAAGGTAACGACCGAGCCCTTAAACTGTTCATTATTTTATGGAGCATGCTACATGTACAAAATAGATTACAAAATGGATTACAAAATGCCAAGTGGCGCCCCACTATTGGAGGGGTGCCTGACGCAACAGGAGCCCCTCCAATAGTGGGGCGCCACTTGGCGATTTTGTAATCCATTATGTATAAGATTTTGTACATCTAGATAAATCCTTATTTTATTTTGGTGCATATCTTCTTCATTCAATTTGTCAGTGCATCATTAATAAAACAAGTATAGAGCGCAAGTTGGCATTTAAATAATTTGAATTATTCCTAGTTTTGATGTAGTCCGAGAAATTATTAATAATAGTCGAAGCTACGAGAAGATAAAGAACAATTCTAATGTTTTAACCTCACGAAAACCTAACCCCCACCAGCCCACCAACCGCGCACTCCCACCAAACGGCGAAAAGATGAAAGGTACAAAGAACGCCACGACGAATAGCGTTAAAGAAACGTCACTCGTGTGATACTTCATACGTCACATTTTTTAATTTATTATTTGTTTTTTATGTGGAGAGTGATAATATTTAGCCCATCCATCCTTCTATAAAATCATTTTCCATTATGGTTATTTAGGTGACGTGCAAGTTAAAATCATTGTTATATATATATATATGTGCAATTGATATTTAATGAATGGTTATGTCATGCTTTTGACGAGTTATATCTACGATCCATTATTGTTGAGGACGCTGTTTTTTATTTTTAGAAATAGAAAAACACATAATGCATAAGAAAAAAATAAATTAGCGAGTCATTCCACTAAAAAGTGTGTCTAAATCTGGATGAAACGCGTCAATATGTCTTCAGTGGCGGATCCAAGATTTTGAATGAGTACGGATGATCGTTGACTGTCGGACGCAATAAAACATTAAAAAATAAATATAACAAATATTTTGCTAAAAATAAACATATATAATTCTATTATATATATCAACAATAATCACGAAATAATATAGTGGCCAAGTTTTGTATAATTCAAATAAATAATACGTGTTCGAATTTTTCCAATTTCATTAAAACCTCCAAACCTTAACATATATTATTTTGTAACATTTGCCCCCGGGACACATCTCCAAGTGGTAATAGGGGAAGGTGGAAAAACTCCAACTTTGCTTAAGGTTGGCGCGTTAAGGGTTCGAATCCTAAAATATGGATTTGACCATTGGGTAAGTGTAAGTGTACATGCAGCCTTCCACCTTGTACCCTTGGAGGGCATAACCTGCGATTTACCTCCTTTACCAAGGCTCAGGGCAGGGCAGGTGGGGACCGCTAAGGATCTGGTTCATCCCCTTTTATCATTTTGTAACATACTTCTCAATAATTTTAAAGAGGGCTCGCAGGTTTGAATTTGCATTTATTTTGGTAAAAATTGTAAAATTGCATAATAAATTGGATTGGAAGAGATTTGATCATAAGATTTTCAATTTGGATGTGAAAGCTTTAACCAATTGAGCTATAAAATATGTTTGTAAACAAAATGAATTATCAGATATATAAGCTAAAACTTTATCTATTCTATAAAAAAAAATTTGTTCCGACAGATCCAGCACGAGCGGCCGCCGATGCTAGATCCGCCAATGTATGTCTTTGTTTATGTGACAATTTGTTTAACAATCAACTGAAACTCTGAATATATAGTTTTAACTCAAAAGTGAAATGAAAAAATACGTTGAATTAATTTTCGATAAAAGATTTGACACTTCGAATTTTTAAAAAAAATAGTAAAAATTTAGTAAAATATGAGCAAACACACGGACTTAAATTTAAGAGATAACGGGTTTGTAAAGTGCACCGAATTACACTATAAGATTATATCTTATTGTGTTTGGTTTAAACAAAAACAATAACGAAATTGAAGCAATACGATGAAATTTTAGAACTAGGAATAGACACACAACTTTATCAATAAAAACAATAAGGATAAAGACACATAAACCTTAAACAATTTTAACACGTTAGGTAACTGTTATGCACAATTTCATTGGTCATACAAATTTTTTGTTTTTATGAATCTCTCAGTTTCGATAAAACAAAAAATAAAAAATAAAAAATGAACAAATATCTTGGACACTTGGACTTATTATTTCATCATGTTTAATAGTTTGAACTTCTATAAATGAACAGTATGATTGAAATTTAACACAAGTCGGACGGGAGGTGGTGCTTTTAATGGTGAATGGGTGAGTAATGCATAAGAATCTGCATCGGTAGAAGAACGACTGCTTGAAACGGCTGCTAATACTAATGTTCTAAAAAATGCACCTAGACGTGAAGCGTGACCTTACCGTTTAGTTACTATTTATGTTAGGCTTCACCAAGCCCATTTAGGCTGGTAAAAATTTGAAGCTTAGTTTTGTCATCTAGTCACACTTTTACAATTTTTAGAATATTATATAATACCTCACAAGTTTATGAGTAAAATGAGGACCGAAGAGGGGTTTGCGTCCAAGCATTAGTTGGTGAGGCAATAACTTATCAAGACAATGACCAGTAACTGATTCGTGAAGGAATAAGAATACAACTAGTTCGATGAAATTATATTACACGTATCAACCGAATAACTTTATCCATAAGAAGAATTGGAAAAAGACACATTAAACGTCTTTAAATGCTTTAAATGATGCACAAAATAAAATAATAATGAAAAAAAAAATTTAAAAATTATATTTGTATAACATATGTTTTTTATACACACAAATTTGATAAATTTAAAATATGACAAAAAAAAAATATAGAGAATTTTAAAAATAATTTAGACTTTCATATTACACGACGAATTGTAATATTATATAATAAACTTCATAGATACTGAATTATTGGACATTTATTTGTCGGTCCATATATTTATATACATGTGTTAAACAAACTTATATTATTCATTTTTCGAGTATAGCACCAATACATCGTAATACGTACAATTCATCCTAATATCTTCTAGCATTTAAATGCACAAAATATATTTTATAATTGTGTAAATATTTAATAAATTCTAAATTGAAAGGTAAGAAATAATTAGAATAGATTCAGAATATAACATTTTCAATAATTTATTATATATTTCATTTGATATTTTACTTTTTACTATGTTCAAACAAATCGAGATAAAATGGCCACAATCTGGAGGTCATAACGTTTGCAAAAATTTTGCTACTTTTTTCTCGTGTGCCATAATTACTTAAAGGTAGTTATCAATTAGTACTTCTTGTGTTATTTGAAAAGTTATTGATATTAAGATTATGCTACATGTACTGAATTTTTGTACCAAATCTTTTACCTACTACTCACAATGAGAACGTGGACCACATCATTTTAACGTTTAAAGAATAATTTTAAGTTAATAACCTCTCACAAAAGTGGTGAGACCCTTGTATAATGTTGAGATGTTGTAACTCAACATTATACAACTCACAAGAGAGGTGAGACCCATTGTTATTTTAATCGTGGGGCACAACCCCTGTGAGATATTGTAACCCAATGTTGTAACACATGTGTTGTACATGTAGTATTGTTTATTTTTAAATACACACTGGCTCCACGCATTATGTGAGATGAGGTGATTCATTATATACAAACCATTATGTACAAATGGATTAATCCTTGATATTAGTACGTTCACATACGCAAGCTTCATCGCCATTAAGTGCTAATAGTGGGTAATTTTACTTAATAATTCCCATTTTTTTATTCTACTTTTGTTGAGTTGGAGTAGTAAGTAAGATTTTGGTGTACTTAATGATAGGATTAGTGGGCCACTACAATTCAAGAAATCAAGCACTAGAAGACTTTGTCAACAAATTATTACAATGTAAAGTCGCATTTATGTGGTAATAAATTCGTTTTTTTTTTGTCCTTTTCGGAAGAGTTGGTGGGAAAAAACTTCACTTTAAACCGTCAAACATAATTAAATCATCGTTGATGTTGATTTTGTGAAAAATAATTTTTTGAGATTGAGTGATTAAAAAACACGAAAGAGTTACGAATTCACGTAAAAATTATTAAACGTATAATTTAAAATAATTTTGAAGAAAAATAACATTTGAAAAATTTAAACCAAACAAAAGCTGAACATGGATCACATATAATCGATGAATTTGGAGTAAAAGGAGGCTATTTGAATTAGAAATAGAGAGAAGCAATGGAAATTATCAAGGTAGCCGTCTTTTACTCGATAGAGCGTTTTTAGTTCTCGAGAAGTTACTATGCTTCCAAAATAGTGACATAGTCGAATAGTAAAATCACAGATCATTTTACGTGTGAAGTTTAAATTATTCATAGTGTAAATAAAAACAACATTTATACATCTTCCAAATACGATCTAAAATATTCTTAATTAACGCTCAGTTTACAATTTTTTTTTTTAAACACAATTTACATTTAAGAACATGAAAATAAAATAAGAGCAGGGATTTTTGCTATCCTTATAGTCATTTTTGATACTTGATTCGATCCATCTCTCATAGAACTTGATTGAACTGAATTGTAACCTCTTCGACTTTTGTCACACGAGAATAGGCCAAGTTGGATTTGATTATCAACACACACACACCCACAAAAAAAAAAAAAAAAAGGATTATTCTATGTGTACACAATCTTTTACACCCCCCTCACATGGAGGGAGGCCCACAAATATTTTATTGTATGTGGGCCCCCTTCCATGTGAGGGGTGTGTAAAAGATTGTGTAAATTATTGTGTACATATAGCACTTCCCAAAAAAAGTCTATATAACCTGATGCTACCAAAAATCGTTTATGTCGACTTTCGAGCTTGACGACTGAGAATGAGAATGAGAATGAGAATGAACGAAGTTTTTCGGTACTTGAAACAAAGGCGTCGAGTTGTGTCTTCGTCGCTCCTCCGATACTTAAGTCAAAGAGAATATGAAAAGAGTATATGCTATAAATTGTGTGTAAAAACATACATTGGTAATGAATGAAAATGATGTATTTATAAAGGTAGGTAGTGGACTCATAGTAGGACTGCAATTTTGAGATCCCTAGAACTCTAGGCCCTGTTTGGGAGAAATTTTAATTAGGATTTTAATAAAAAATCTAGCCGTTAATCAGCCACTATTTTTGACATTCCTTCTCACAGGTGGAGCCCACCGATTGACTTTAACGACTATAATTTTGATTAAAATCCCACAAAAATTTCTCCCAAAAACAGTCCTAGTGTAATGGGGAGTTGTTGTTTAGTTGATCTTGTGTTTTCCGAGTGATAGGGTTAGAATGGGATTCCGGGTTGAGAGTCCTCTCAGAATGAGGAAACATATCGATGGAAAGACTCTCTCTCCCTCTCCCTCCCTCTCCTAGGTTGGATAAGCCCATACATGAGAGGGAGTTACAAGAAATCAAACAGAGCTCGAGCAAGACTATTGATGAAGGAAGTCCGACGTGACGGAACCTGATGAGATTGACCTCTCCTTGAGGCCAACCAAGGGAAGCTGTCTTCGGGATGAGAGCTGTCCTCGGGCTCATCCAATATTGGTATCATCATAACCCAATATTTTCCTTCTAATTTTTGGCCTTTTAACAGCTAACCTTTTATTTTTAAAATTCATCACGTACATGTCCTTTAATTTTGAAGTTTTTAATATCGTGCACTCCATATCTTCACTTGATGAAAAGATTTTACTTAGGCGTTAAATAGCTACAAGATACAATGTCCAATTAAAGGATTAAATTATCCGATAAAGATTTCCTCTAACATTAATGTTACCATGATAGTTTGATTCGTGTCGAGACGATTTTGTGGTGGTGTTGGTGCCTCTATTTAGTTGGAGGGAAATCTTGTTTTGACAATGTACACGCCTCGTGACTATTTTACAAGTACAAATACCAGGCCCATTGTATTAATTATTAAAATTTTTGGGGACCTAGGAGGAATAAGTATGAAGGGTAGAGGTAATACTGTACTAGGTAGGAATCCCAGTTGGACCGGGCCTGATATGCAAGGAGAACGGGCCAAGCAGCCCAACATTGGATTAAGCCCATTACAAGAGTGCACTTGCAAAAATACTCTTCCATTTCGGCTGCACTCATCCGATCAATAAAAGCGCAGCGTTTGAGTTTTAACACGGTATACTCGCGCACACTGATTACGCTCTCATCTTATCCCCCTCGAAATCAACTGCATAAAAACGATGTCGTATGTACCTCCTCACCTGAGAAATTCGACCGCCACCACTGCAGCGCTAGTAAACGGCACCGGCGATTACTTCTGCACGAAGCAGCTCAATAACTCCTCTTCTCAATTGACTTCCGGTAGAGTCAATTCTACGCTTGAGACTGATATTAATGGTCACTCGTGGAATGCGGGCAATCGGACATCCGGTAGTTACAATTCACCTCGGATTGTTGTTGTGCCCGACCCGGTTTTTCCTCAATGGAATCCCTCCGAACGTCTTATGCGCCTTAAACCAGAGCAGGTTCGGTTGTTGTTGTCTCATGTTTTCTTAAATAATAGTTTATAGAGTTTGAGTAAAAATATAAACGGGAATGCTCCAAACTATTCTTCTTACAGATGATTTTATATGATTTTTTTTCATTAATTTTTTGACGTTGATTCTGACTGCTAGGAGTATTCTTGTTCTTTCAGTGACTTTTATCTATGATTTTGTGTTCAGTGGATTATGCTTGAATTAATTTAACAAGTAATTTGAAATTGGAAAGTTGGACATTTGAAAGACTTTAAGTTCCTATATATAAAAAAAAAAGAACACAATGATATAGTGATGCATTCTGTTACGGTTGTATAGCCTTTGTTATTGATTGTACTCTTTGACCTCATGCATAGCCTGGAAGAACAGCGGCGGGGAATTATGTGGTTCCACTCTGAAGCTTTAGGCAAATTCTTTGAGATCATATACAAGCTTTCATCTCTGTTTGGCCTCTTTTTCTCAAAATCATTTTCATGCACACATTTCACGTGACTCACAACTTTTGTTTACTTTTAAACCACACATTTCATCAACTTTTATTAAAATCTACTAAAAATCTATTTTTTCACTAAATTAAACTGAGGCTTTTTGATTTTAGCCTTCTTAGCATTATATCATCTACGTGAGACACTTTTTTCTCTTCTAGTTATTTTGAGAATGCTTTGTTCCCCAAGTTCTGGTAAGTGGTGGTGTCAATATTTTTTAGCCCGGACATGGTGACCTTATAACAGCAGATTTTTGGTTAGTTATGAATGAGGTCTTAAATGAACATTTTGATTTGGTGATACCTTAAAAATGTATGGAAATCAGAATCTTGTGCCCCAAGGTTGAGTCAATCAATGTGACGATTCTAGGAAATGAATAGCTGTAATGCTAAGACTCCATTTTCCTTTAAGTTCTTGACCAACACCATGTCTGTTACCATTCTAGGTAAAAGACCTCTTATATAAATCTGGCTTGAGATAGCTTGTGGCTTCTTCTCTAATGTCCTCTTTTTTATACCTATAAATCTGATTTGCTTTACGCAGACCATATCCTTGTGGATCTGGTCATTGTGAGATCTCTTAATCACAACGACCAACCTAACTCTTTGAGGGATAAATCTGCAAGCTCAAGGAGCAAGCCAAGTAGTGCTCCGTGTTACTGGGCATGCCCAACATCTTCAACTTTCAAGTCTGCTTTACTAAATTAGACAAGATGGTTTGTCGCTGCCTTTCTAGAGTGATTTTCTTTTGTTTTATTTCACTGGTCGGTTTCTTTCTAATATTGAACTTATTTGTTACATGTGTATGTATACCTGACGTGTCTTCGCTTGACCACCCATACATCTGCATTGTGCCTCAAGCTCACTAGTTATAATTTCCTTTCTTTAGAAACCTCCCAATCATAATCCGTATGCCTTTAGTCAACCTTACTTTCTCAAGATCTTCTATTGGTGATATTTTCACCCAAATATGCCTCTAGACAGATTGATTAGAAGTCTTACTTTTTTAATGCTGGCAACCTAATCTATAACTTGACCGCCCTTAAACTCTCCCGCTCTCTCTCGGTAGTGAATTTTACTATCAATGGTAAGTGGATACCATAATCCCGATTGCGATAAGAAGAGGCCTTTCAAGAATAGCACTGTAAGCCAATGAGTTACTGCTTAGAAATTTCCATTGTGATAACATGCTTCGAGGTTGTCACAAGTTTGAGGGGTGGTTTGATTATTCCTTTTGGGCTAATCAAATCTCCAGAAATCCTTGTAAGGGTGTTTTGACATGTTGTAGTCTTTGGGAGGCCCATCTTCTCGAAAGCATCCATGGTTAGAGTATATCTATGGAATTTGTAGTCTATCAATATCGGTTAATGTTGTCATGTGGCATGCTGATTCCTAGCTACCATCATTTCTAAAGGCAGTCACTTAATCTCGGGTTGCTGTGCAGGCACGGATTACCAATTGTGACATAGTTATTGGTTAACTAGGAAAATAGTATGTTGCTTTGAAGTCTATCTTGGTAGTATTGTTTAAGGTCAGTATGTGTTGCACCTAAATGCATGCTCTTAGGTGTGTTATTTTGTTAATTCATAAAGCTTGGATTCATCACATTGCTATTTATTTGTACATACAGATTCAGGAGGTCCGCTTAAGGCTTAATGTTGATGTTACTGTTTCTCCAGACTCACTTCCTGCACCTGCTCCTAGTGAATCATTTGTTGATATGGTAAGAATCATGAGGTCAATTTTCTTCATTTCTTTTGATGTTCTTTTATTTTTGTCAGAAACTAATTCAAAGTGTATTCTAAAATTCTTTTCTGCAGAATTTGTGCGTGAACATCTTGAAGGATATTGCGTTTCATGGATATACTTCTCCTACTTCCATTCAGGCCCAAGCCATGCCAGTTGCTCTAAGTGGACGGGATCTGTTAGGTTGTGCAGAAACTGGTAGTGGTAAAACTGCTGCATTCATCATACCTATGATACAGGTTTTAGTTTTTACTTCTGCTTTTGATTTGTATCTAGATATGTAACCCTATCACGGATATTCTCTTTGTTTTATTGTTCTATTATAACTTATCATATGGTTTTTCTTCCTTGTAGCATTGCCTGGCTCAGCCTCCTGTTCGGCGTGGAGATGGACCTTTGGCATTAGTATTGGCTCCTACGAGAGAGCTAGCACAACAAATAGAGAAAGAGGTGAGATCGCTGATTTCATGTACTTTACACTTGAAAATGTCATCGATATATTATGTATTCTATTCTTGGTTCCAAGATGTGATAGTTGAAAGACTGTTGCTCCAAAAACAAATTGGAAGGAAATGATGTGATAATTTCTGATAATACGTGTGGAGGTTAGATTTCATGCCCAGACATTCAATATGGATTATTAACTAGAGAATCTTCAACTCAAGAATTTCCAAACATTCACATTTTTCCTTGTTAGTATAGAGAGTTTATACACTATCCGTGATCAGAAGTGTTTTACATTCACATTTTTCCTTGTTAGGTTAAGGCATTCAGTAGATCTTTGGATTCCTTCAGAACTGCAATTGTTGTTGGCGGAACCAACATTTCTGAGCAGGTAACTAGTTTAGCTCAAATTAATACATAAAATTTGATAACTTTGTTTCTTTTTGATATTCGAAGTTCATGGTTTGCAGCACAGCTCGATACTAGTTAAAGTTGTGATTTACCTACTATAATGCTTAGTATTCATCTTTGTTCTGATTGCCTTCTGTTACTGGATGCCAAGACAGAGGTCTGAGCTGCGAGCTGGGGTCAATATAGTGGTTGCTACTCCTGGAAGATTTATTGATCATCTACAACAAGGAAATTCTTCTCTCTCCAGGATTTCATTTGTCGTTTTGGATGAAGCTGATAGGATGCTTGACATGGGATTTGAACTTCAGATAAAAGAGGTCATTCATGTCCACATATTTGTTCTATAAAATGATCATGTGCACATAAGTATTTTCCTCATTTATCTGTTGTATTCCAACTTATGTCCTTCCTGCCTCCCTCCTTCAGTGATTTTCACTTTACTGTATCTTATGTCCATCAATTGCATACATAATTAAATTTCTTTGAAATCTTAACCTTTGATTTTCTGTGCTACTGATTTTTTTCTTTTCTTTTCCTTCTTTTAATCTTAACTCATTCTATGCTAGACCATTTAAAACCACACGACACAAGCACATTGAGTCATGATCAGAATCCACCATTAAAATGATCTGAAGTGATATGGGTTTTCTCAACCTTTCTATCAGTATGTATTTAGCTTTCGTTGACTTCAGCTTGCTTGATTAAAGTGCATATAGGGCATCTTACAAGTTTTTTCACTTTGGTTGCTTAGCATCCTTGTCAATCTGCAACCACTCATGTCCAATAATTCCATGGAAAATATTATTTTGGTGCTTTCTGATTCTGTTGCAGGTGATGCGAAATCTTCCGGAAAAACATCAAACTCTGCTGTTTAGTGCTACCATGCCTGTGGAGATTGAAGAGCTAGCACAGGTTTGATCTTTATTGTGATTACTGTATTTGTTTTTTCCAATTCCATGTCAATGCCAATATAATTGACTTTTGGAGTCTTTGCATTAAACTGAGACGCCATTATAAGTTTGTGAAGTATTAAGTTGGAAACTCTTTGTTTTGACTAAGACAATTTGATCATGTTTATATTATCTTAGTAAATTTGTTTTACATGTTTGATAAACACAACACAATACTCTCTTTTCTTCCATATGAGTAGAAAAATACTTTTGGCAATGAAGGAGTGTTGCAATGATAATGTTGCTCTGTTACTTGCATCTATGGTATGTGGATTGGCTCTATTGTGTGGATATCATGTTAGTTTCCTACATGTTCTTTTTTTTTTTTTTTTTTGATAACCGTGAATGTCCGGGCTAGCTTGCGCGCACCTCGACTAATTCCACGGGGCCCTGAAGTTTACGGTCGGATACTCACCTTAGTAGCCCTGAGGGGACTCGAACTGGTGACCATTGGGGAGCAAACCCAAAACCTGACCAATTGAGCAACCCCTCAGGGTTTCCTACATGTTCTTTTATATGTATCACTCTTTGAGAAAAACCATGCATTATGCATTTTCAGTTTGCAGTTTTAGTGATTGCTGAGAGATTGTAACTCATGCGGACTTATATTTATACTTTAAAGACAGTGAACCTGTTAAAATCATTCCTTTGAAAACTTGTCACATGGAAATGCCATTTTTTTCCTCAATTTTTTAGGAATACTTGACAAATCCAGTTCGAGTAAAGGTGGGAAAAGTTAGTAGCCCAACTGCGAATGTGTCCCAAATATTGGAGAAGGTACCAGAAACTGAGAAGGTATGCTGCGCTTAGTATTTAAATAAGAAATAGTGTTCTTATGCAGTGA
Organism: Fraxinus americana; assembly: GCA_035079005.1. NCBI lineage: Eukaryota > Viridiplantae > Streptophyta > Magnoliopsida > Lamiales > Oleaceae > Fraxinus > Fraxinus americana. The sequence goes on along the minus strand of CM068720.1, from coordinate 3,648,995 downwards.
TCAACTGGAACATAATCTTTTGCTTTTTAATTTTGATTGCCATTTTCCATATTTTCTTTCATTTTCCTTGTGATTGATTGCAATACATATCTTTATCTTTCCAACTTTGGATTGTCAAGATACTGATTTGCCTTGTACAAATATGGTGATATAGGGCAGATAAGCCGTTAGACTCCTATGATTTTAGAAACTGGGAATCTGATGCTGTGACTGGAACAGAAGATATAAGGACCAATAGAGTTCAATATGTGGCTAAAATAGTTAGGAATCTACTTTTAAAAGTAGATTAATATTACTTGTACATAATGTTGTACAGATTGGTTTACAGATTGATGATGTGGATAGTATTAGTTGGCTTCATTTCATTTCATTCTCTCTTTTTTTCTCTTTCTCTTCCACATCATCAATCTATAAACCAATCTGTACACAATTATGTATAAATAGCATTACTTGTAAAAGTAATAGTAATGGGAAAGTATCAAATTCTTTATATTGAAATGAAGGCCCACCAATTTGCCTATATATTGGATTCATAAAGCCTATATTTGTTATGAGTACATTATTTTGTTTGACTAAATGGTTGGCCTGTGTAATAATGGGGAAAATTATATATTTAAAGCCTATATGTTTGATCAAAGCATGCCATGGGGATGAAAATTAAACAATCATCGTAAACAATGTCTAGTGAATAATATATTTGTTAATAAAATTAAATTAAGGAGGTAACGACCTTTAGGTTATCACTGTATTAAAAATGTTAAATTTATAGCCTGTTTGGTGCACATTAAAATGAGAGAATTCATTTTTTTGAAGTGATGTGATGGGGAATATGTGGTTGAAAATGAAGGAAAAGTTAATGATGTGATGGAAAATATTATTTTATTGAAAAATGTGGTTGAAAATGAGTAGAAGAATAGGAATGAAAAAAATAATGTGAGTCAAACAAGGGCTTAATCTTCTTGTTGAATGAAGCAATAATTTTTTATTCATTATATCTCCAGTGTTCTGAGATTGGATCTATTTAATTGTAATCTATCTGTACTTTAAGATGATCATTGCTTATGGATAAAGCATATAGTTAACTCATGTGCCAGTCTAAATGTTCCTTGTTTAATGTCTGGGATTTGACATGGTGACAACTGTTTATGAATTGAAGGTTGACAGGCTTCTGGATGTGCTTGTTGAAGAGGCTGCCCAATCTGAAAGAAGCGGCTACGACTTTCCCTTGACCATTGTATTCGTAGAACGAAAGGTACAAGTGATCCATGTTTACATTCGAATGTATATACATGGTGGGAAACTGTATGGAAACTTGCAAAGCATGAACCATAAATGACAATCTGTTGAAGGTTTATTCAACAGGTTGGAGCTTCAAACTTCTCATGATTTGGAAGGAAGCAATGTTATTAGATGTGTCGATATCTTTTGGCTTTTGCTGTTTTTCCCTGAAAACAGGACACTCCTTTATGCAGAAAAGTATTGGAGCTGACGAAATTAGTAATATTATCCGTGAATTTTCCACAACTAAATTTGGCGTTGATATTGCCTTTATGTTTTGAAGTAGACTAGAAGATGAGACCATTTGCCTGTTTTGAGTCATTTGTTTTCCTGTTCTTGTTCAACCAAAATTTAGGTTTATGGTACTGATGTGAACTCTTGCTCATGGATATCAAGTGCTGACATATTGCTTCACTCTTAGATTTGAAAGTTCCAATATCCTCTCTCTGTGTGTATGGACATGTCGGTGTCGCACGCACAAAATCGCACTTGCATTTTTGAATCAGATATCATGAATCTCATATCTTGTCAAATACCAAATGTGATATCATATTTTTTCACAGGTATTTTTTGAGTTCGGAACATTTCTGACAAGAATGTTGAAGTACCTGTTGGTTCCTTCTTTTGAAGTTATTTAGCCTTTTCATATCATTCAGACAATTGCATATTTCTCTTCAAATGATGTAATAAAAACAATAGCGTTCCTAGTTAGCTGATTGTTGTTGTCTTATTGCACTGATTTCTCTTTTTGCCTATCTAATGTCGATGGTGATGTTTATTGGACAAAAATAAATAATAAAATTTCATCAGATATACGACATTACAATGGTATATGCTTTGTTGTGAATCTATTTTTGATACCTTGTTTTCCCACAAATTTGGCATATGTAATGTATTATTTTGATACTCACTCCATGGATATTATTTCGTAGTACTGCATTATGTAAGTTTTCACATTCATATGATCTTTCAGACCAGATGTGATGAGGTAGCAGAAGCACTGATAGAGCAAGGTTTGCAAGCAGCTGCGCTTCATGGCGGTCGTAGTCAAAGTGAGAGAGAGGCTGCCCTCCGTGATTTTAGGCATGGTCCAACCAGGATACTGGTATTACTGCATTCCCCACTCCTATTTTTTTCTTCCATCGGTTAGTTTACTGATAAGTGATTTCTGTCATATCTTATATATCATTTCACATCTTGTTATGCTGTTTTGTCATTTGGTCCTTAGCGAGGCAAACTAAGCTCTATACGAGAAGCAGAGCTGCTATTTTTTGTTTCCTTTTCATTTGCTTTTGTTCTTCTGTGTTATTCATGAGCACAAGGTTGGTGGGTTCATCATGATACTTCTGAAAACAAGATGACGGTTCTTGATATTATTCTGAAAGTCCTTGGTTTTAGCCTGGTTTTCAAGCTATTTTTAAACCTTTTAATTATTATGGGCAATCGTTTTCTTTGATTTTCAAATGTAACAATTTGAAAGGGGACTTCTTATGGTGTGTTGAACTAGTGCATGCTTGCTAGTGATTTATACTATTCCTCGTGATGCATGTGATTTATTTATTGTTTACTTATTTTTGGCCTTTTATCTTCTTAACTTTCTTCTATTCGACTTGAGGCGTTTTTCAGCATCAGTACATCTGTGTGCATTTTTTGGTTTTGGTTTGCAGGTTGCCACTGATGTTGCATCTCGTGGATTAGATGTCACTGGTGTTGCTCATGTTATTAATCTAGATCTTCCAAAGGTACTGCTGGCTGCAATTTGAAGTTTCTTGCTCACCGACTAGCTCCAACTTCTTGTAAATTCAGTACTGATATATACACAATGATTGTCCAACGAGAGACTGCAATAATAAGATCTTGCCTCGGGCAAGTCACATATTGCGCATTTACCACTGGGTTGGCTTGTTCAACGCCATTTTATCATTTTTTCCTGTTGTTTAATCTTGAAAAATGTGATCTTGCCATTACAAATTTTTTGGCATTCAACCTTTTGAATGTTTACCGTAAATTATTTTTAGAAACCAGTTCTGTATGCAATTAAATTCTTCTGTTTTACATGCTGAATTTATTAACACTACGATTGAAGTAGCATAATTCTGTTATGCATCAAAACTAGGCCATGGAAGATTATGTACATCGAATTGGAAGGACTGGGCGTGCTGGAGCAACAGGCCGAGCCACATCATTTTATACTGATCGCGATATGGTAACCCAATTTTTATCTTGCCTTGATATATTTTTGTACACATGGATTTTCCGCCTCTTACTAATGCAGTGCTGTCCTGTAGTATTTGGTAGCACAGATAAAGAAAGCAATAGCAGATGTTGACTCTGGTAATACCTTGACATTTGCAACTGGAAAGGTATGGCTTCCACTATTTTCATTTACAAAATCTGTCTTGTCTCTCTATCGAACCCTGTTCTCCCCTAGCCACCCTCTTCCCTCACCCTTCACACGAACCACCAAAAACCGACTGGAAATTCTGCTTCAATTTTAACAATTTTCTGTGTTCATTTTAGACTGCTCGAAGGAAGGAGAGGGAAGCTTCAGCTGCTCAGAAGGAAGCAAGGATTGCAATGTCCAAGGACACAGTGTTGGGACCTACTGCGATGAATGTGGAGGACAAGTATAGGCACATGATTACTTCTTCAATAATCAGAAAAGAGGGTTCAGCAGACGATGCTTGGGATGATTGATTCAATTTCCATTTACCTCTCTCACTGCTTCTGGTTCAGTTTTGATGGTTACATGAAGACTCCAAGAAATTAACGTCCATCAGAAGGTGCAATTTGTGCATTTCCTTTTACCTTACCTCCAGGGACGGTTGCCAAAGGAAACATCAACACGTTCATTACTAACCCATCTCTTGTATTTTGTCCATGAGAATGAACTTTCATGAGACTGTAGCGTGCAAACCATGCAGCAAGCAGGTTTTGTCTTGTACATCTACATTTCACTTCCTAGTTTTAACACCAGTCGGTGGTACCAGTGACTCTTAAACCCCTGTTTGGTAGAGATTTTTTGAGAATAGATTATGTGAAAAGTGATTTTTCTGGAGAATGTGTAGTTAAAGACGAGGAAATTTTTTTTGATTTATATGCAAAATTATTTTATTGAGAGAATGTGTAGTTGAAAATGAGTTCAGGAAAAGTGAGTGTTAGAAAATCCGGGTCAAGCAAGGGCTAAGTTTGCGGAATTGGAAGGTTATGCATTACAAATCGTAAATGAAGTGCTGGCTATTTGTAAAAACTCGTCATTAGGATGGTCATTTGATTTTAAAGGCCGGAAATTATCCAGCTAAATCGATGATGCTCTTGTTTGACATCAGATTCTTTTCAATGCAAAGGGAGGTTTATATTAACTCTCACTTGGAATTTTTCAGATTCCATATTGCAGATACAGAAGAATATGCTTATTTTCGTAAATGAAGATCGGAAAATGGAATCTCATTCCCCTAAATGACATTTCACTACCGAGGCTGAGGATAAATAGACAGTCACAATGTAATTTATTATAAAGATAACAAACTCGCAGAAGCTTTTTAACATTTTAGCAAAGTAATCCAATTTCACTCTTGATAGACTCAGCAAATGAACAAGTTAAGTAGACGAGTAACCATATCATGAGTTGCCAAGTACCTGTATAACGATTGTGCACTTACAGAGTTCAAAAGCTGTAAGACCAGAAGATACACAAGCCCTAGAACTCGCGGAGTAGGGGGAAAAGAAAAGGAGACTCACAAGCGTGAATGCATGGAAACCAAAGAAACAATCGTGGTCTTTTGCGATTAGCAACTTAGGATGCCATCACGGGTAATCGCTTGTGCCTTGTAACAGCCTTGCGAAGTTCATGATACTCACTCTGGTAATGCTCAAGTGAGAAGCAAAGCTGCCTTATTGCTTCTCGTTTCTCTTCCGCTCCTTCCATAATAATTTCTTGCCTTTTCTCCACCTCTATTTCCAATTCTTTAACTCGTGATCGAAGATCCTCTGCCAGTTCGCGTGCACAACTCAAATCAACGTTGATTTTATCCACTTGCTCATCTTTAGAAATTATCTCTGCAGAAAGTGCAGCGATCTTAGCATTAAGATTGTCTTTTTCGGCTATCAGCATGTCGTATTTCAGATTCAGCACATCGAAGCTTTTCTTTAATTCTTCTATGTGATAATTTCTCTCAGTTATCTCTGCCTTCAACTGCTCAATTTGAGCTCTGAGCATATTTTCAATCTCTTCTTTTCCAGCCTTGACTCGTCTAACATCCTCCTCTAAGGTTTGGCAGCGTAAATCCAATTCTTTTAGATTATCTTCTAAATAAGTTCGCTCCTTCAAGGTTCTAGTTATTTCTGCTAAAAGTTGCCCATTTTCATCGGATAAGCTCTTATTGGCGTTGTTTATTGCTTCTTTCAATCCTCTGATTTCTTGATCACGATCAGAAAGATTGGCTTTGTACCTCGCAATCCTGTCCTGCAGCTTAGAAGCCTCTCTTTTCTCTCTCTCGACTTTGGTTTTCCATACAGAAACCTCCTTTTGCGCTGACTTGAGCTGATTTTGAAAATTTTGAATGCTGGAGTCCTTTTTCGTGTGTTCCTGCCTTGCACTGGCAACTTCCTTTTCCAATTCACGAAGCTTCGCTCTTGTTAATCCCAATTCTTCCTCGAGCTTCTGTATTTTGTTCACTGGGTCCGAATCTTCCAGTTCTGATCCATCTCCACTTTTCTGAAGCTCTCTCGTCTGATATCTTTCAACGTCAACATCGGGTTTCAAAACTTTGGCATCTTTCTGCTTCATATCACTTGAATCTTCTAGAGATTTATACTTTTGAATCTCAATTGTCAGACGATTAATTTCTTCTTGAGATAGCCGTATCTTTTCCTTCGCAGCCCTCAATTCTTCTTCGCATGCTACTAATTTAGCAAGAACTTGAGAATTTTCATCATCTGACTTCTTAACAGAGAATTTGGAAATCTGTTTCTGCTGCATCCGGAGTTTCTCTTTCATCTCACGGTGCTCAGCTTCCAACTCAATAATCCTCCGGCGCAGCCCCTGATCCTCATCGGTGCTCTGTGTACCTGAATAATTGTTAACGGATGAATCATCTGATTCTGATTCAGAATCCAACGATGATGATTCCTCCCCTTTAGTGCATAAATCCGAACTACTCCCACCAGTGCCGAGAAAGAATTCAAATCCAGCAGCACGGGGCCCAGATTTACGTTGACTTGGCCTTCGATCAGGAGATGGCACAGTAGAAGGCAGTTCGGACCCAACATCAGATATGCCAGAGCCCTGGGATTGAAGATCTGAAGGAATATTTTTTCGAAGCTCACCAGTCACATGATCATAACGCTCGGCCAATGACCGATATACACGATAAAACTCTTCAACAAGATTGATCAACTCCGGCCTCTTCTTGTAATACATTTCGGCCTTTTTGGCAAATGAATCCGCATCCTCTTCTATGAGTTTCAACATCCTTTTGACACTATGTTCCATTTCTGGGATCAAGGACCTTTTTGTCATTTTTTGCTCGATAACATAATTCAAATTAAGACAATAAACAATGATGTCATGATTGAAATTGATAACCTAGTTTCTATAAAGATTTAAGGAAGATTAACAGTATAGACTTCTATGGTCCCTACTCTTTTTATCGACCATTTTTCTTATTTCATAACAACGATAATCCAGTTCCTATTTTTCAATATGCTTGGATCTGCTACATAAATTTTCTATTTGTCAAATTATTTCACCAGCGAGAAACCATTATATGAGAAAAGCTAATAAGTTTAAACCAAAATCTAATACCTTCAAGATTTTCTTGTAGCCACTTGGAGTTTTTGGGACTAATGTGGCTATCCCACCACCAAGAATGTGATTTTTTCGATTCCAAGCGCTTCGTCTTGTTTGAGTAAACCTAGACGGAAAAGAGACAAAGATCACACAAGACATGCCAATAAACCACTAGAAAACGTGATTGAAAAGTACTATTAATATAAGAAATTACGAGGGCACTTAGGTTCTTACCTGGGTTGATGCCATTGGGCGAAGTAGGCAGAATTCAATAGTTAGAGATAAGAAAATGAGTCGATTACCTGCAAGTGAGGTCGGTGTCAAGTTGTCAAGTACCTACAACATGTTATATACACACAATATACTTGATGATATATGCATTTAAGCTGACAATTATGTAAATATTGATCGAATATCCATAACCATTGTAAGAATTAGGAAGTATTTCTTCGACGACTAAAATTAAATAAATAAAAATATGTATGTCTAATGTTCTTACTTCAAACGTTAAAACTTTTAGACGAGGTAGTTCAACACAGTATCAAAGATCCATATTGCGGCCACAGAATGGTGACACCATTGATTACAAAAATTTCCATTCTTAAAATTTTCAACCACTAAACTAACCAAAAAAAATATTAAATTAAGTAATAATAAACCAGAAAGCAGTTTCATTTAACTCTATTCATGACAAAATGGGCCAGCAAATTCCGAATGGACCACACCAATAAGCCTAATAAAGAAATGAGTCGACTACAGATATGGAGCCCCAATAATAAGGCCTAGATTAGTCTGGACCTACAAATAATACAAAGGAAAAAAAAACCCAAAAAAATAAAAAAATAGAGGACACGTGTGAAGCACATGGCAAGAACAAAAAACACGAAGCTCAAAACAAGTGGAACGTGCATCCCACTCGCCAACAACGCGTGTTTGCGTAATTATATGTGTCTGTGTGTGTATTTACACAATAATATAAAACTATAGAGAGAGAAAGAGAAATACACACAATAATATAAAACTATAGAGAGAGAGAGGGGGAGAGAGAGAGAGGCCTGAAAATGGGATGTCCAGCTATATCCAGCAGTCTTCACATCATATTCTTGATTAATATTTTATTTTTTTAAAATGATAAATAAACTATAGCAAAAAAGGGTAAATAGAACCATCCATTCAAATGAAATTAATTTTTAATGTTTTATGGAATTATTGTCTGAAAAGGGATTACTTGGAGAGGTTTAATGTTTAAGAAAAAGATTTGTTTCACTGAAAATGATATGCCAATTGCCACCCCACCCCACAAACACAACAGAATTCAGTGGATGATGGATGGTTGAGGTCAGATGTCACTCAGAAATCTAATGAACAACATTATAAAAAGTAAATAATTGAATTGACAAAATAATTCAATCCAGAGAGAGAGAGAGAGAGAGAGAGAGAGAGAGAGCTGAATTCGTTCATACCTCAGATCAGAAGAAACTGACTGAATTCCACCATGCTAAAGCAGCTTCTGGGCTCTGATAAAAACATGGAATTTCGATCAATCAATTTTCACCCCACAGAGAGAAAAGAAAAGAAATAAAATTCTCCAAATACAACCATAGATTTGAGTTACAGAAAGTAGAAATAATTAAGAAAATACTTTATGAAGGAGAAAAAATGGAGGAAGGGGTGTACCTTTATAGTTTGTGGAATATTATCTGAAGATAGATAAGAAGAGAAGAGGCAATAAAGACAAAAACCCTAATGAAAAAAACACAAAATTGGAATCTCCGGCAAGAGAGGGCTGGAATTATGTGCTGATACTTTGTATTATTAAGAAGGAAAGATAGAAGAGACGGTGGGAAAAGACGGGAAATTCTCTCACATATGGAGAAGATGGACAATTATAGGCCTTGTATGGGAGGGATTAAAATCGGATTAAAATTGAAAATATAGCCGTTATTGTTGACTTTTATTAGACGAGTGGGACCCAATAACGGCCATATTTTCAATTTTAATTGGCTTTTAATCCCTCCCGAACGGGGCCATAATTTGTTGCTAAGTCAGAGTTTTTGCCTTCTTTAATTTATACTTATTTCAAACACAATAAAGTTTTTGATTATTGTAATATCTAATTTTTATTAAAGTTGAATCTTCATAGTGACTGACCCAACTTAATTCCAATTTCAAATTTCAAACACTCTTTTTCTACCTTGTATTTATTTTTGTAGTTGCTTTTCCCAGTATTCTTACTAATTTTTTTATCTAATTATTATGAATAGTATGTTGGCGGTATAGTGAAATGGTTGTTGATTAAATGATAAAGTAATATTTTAAATTTAATTCGAAAGAACGTAATTAAATTCTATGAAATTGAAACAAAAAGAAAGAAGAAAGAAAGGAAAAGAAGAAAAATAAAATTCGGGGCAAGTGATTAACACTTTTTCTTTAAGCCAAAATTGCCCAATAACGATGCTAAAGGATTACGGCACTTGTCATCCAAAATACAACAGATACAACTTGTAGTAGAAGTACTTCAAATCACAAACAACAGTGAACTCGAACAAAATTCTTCCCTCTACAAGAAGATGATTTTTGAAGAATTTTTGCGAGAGTTTTTGATATAATATTCAATGCAAATGATATGAGATGCATAATGGACGTCCAAAATGTCCTATTTATAGAAAATGAATCATTGTAAATGAAGTGTTACACCCCAAACTCAACAACTTTCACGAAGGGAAGCATCTCTTATTGTCGTTGGCCTCTCGCTCAAGCAACAATGACACCTGTTCATCATAAACTCTGTCGCCTGTCGGTCGCTCGAGTGATAGTCTCATCACTCGAGTGCTAGGCGAGTGATGGAGTTAGGCAAATTTCTCGGCCAATTTTTTCTCTTTTCTTTCCAACTTTGGAATGCAATTTCTATTCATCTGAAATTGAGTTTGAGATTTCAAATATATTACAACAATCTACTCAACGAGTAGAACAAGTTAGTCTATTTATATTTATAATTTGACTATCGGATTAATTCTGAATATTTGGCCGAACTTGACTCAAAGTGACTTTTTCAAGTTTTATACTTGACTAAAATTTTCAATTTTAAATCAAATTCCAACAATCCGTTACATGAATGAAAATTCAAGCATGCTCATACTATGCGAAAATATGATGCATTGTAGAGATAGCAGAAAAACACTACATCAGGTAAGGTAACTCGTGGCCTTGAACCTTCCTTAGTGAAATACTATCAGATTTATTTGGCTAATTGGTGAACGTGATATTTTGAACCATTTAGCCGTTGGTGTAAATTAAGACAATAATGTTCACACATGTCTTTCCTAAATCGTTTATGGTTCTCATAACTTGGTTCATTTTGACCTTGAACTCCTCTTGATTTCATAAGTGTTTAGAAAATTTCATCCTTGAACAATTTTCGTTGAGGCAGCCACACCTCACACTTACATTGGTGACTTCCTATTAAGAGTATTCTACCATAATCCACTTGACTTAATCAACATATATGAATCATTAAAAACATATCTTATCCTTTAACATTTTGCGTAAAGCACTTTAATTATCATATAAATGAGTTATGAAATATTTTTTCTCAAGTGCTTCATTGAATTTTCATAACTTAGTTATTCCCTTCAACTAAAATCTTAAGATCTCCAGTCAACAAGGTAGAGTTACCATTATAAAGATTCTTACGTAGTAGGCTTTAATCTCATTCCTTTCAATAGCAACGTACTTGATCCCTATGTCAACTTTTCATCCTTTGACTTCACATAATCTATGGAGATGATACCATTAGAGATCAGTTGCTTAATAGTATTGTGTTTACGATATATATGTCTAGATTTACCATTATATATGTTGCTTTGAGCCATTCCAATAGCCGATTGACTATCACAATGTATACTAATTGCGATACCAACTTAGGCCAACATGGAATATCTTCCAAGAAGTTGCTAATCAATTCTGCTTCTTCTCTTGCTTTGTCCAAAACAATAAACTCTGATTCTATCGTTGATCGAGTTATACATGTTTGCTTTGTCGACTTCCATGATACAACAGCTTTACCAATTGTAAATATATAACCACTAGTAGACTTAGAATCATTCATGTTGGATATCCAATTTGCATCACAATATCCTTCCAATATCAGGGGATATTTTGTGAAGTGTAATCCATAGGTTAATGTATTCTTTAAGAACCTAAGAACCCTTGTTAAAGCCTTCTAATGATCATGGTTTTGATTACTTGTGAATCTATTAAGTTTATTCACAGTAAATGCTATGTCCGATTTAGTACAGTTTGTAATATACGTTAGACTGCATATAACCTGTGAATATTTATTAAATGATAGTCTCATTGCTCGAGTGCTAAGCGAGCGATGGAGTTATGCAAATTTCCATGCCAGTTTTTCCTCTTTTCTTTCCAACTTTGGACAGCAATTTATCATTCATTCGAAATTGGTTTTGAGATTCCAAATGTATTACGACGATCTACTCGATGAGTAGAACAAATTAGTCTATTTATATTTATAATTTGACTATCAGATCAAGTCCGAATATTTGACCGAAGTTTACTCAAAGTCACTTTTCCAACTTTTATACAACTAAATTTTTCAATTTTAAACCAAATTCTAACATAGTGTTATTAAGTCACGGATATGAATAATTTCAAAAGTATATCTTGTCACTTGTCACAAATATTACCATGTGAAAAGCAATAATGGAGTAGTGAAAATTGAAGAATTGATTCTTGACTAAATTACCTTAGAAAGATGTTCACATGGTTAATTTTAAATGACTATTGTTATACCGAAGGATAAAACTGCCCGAGTGTACATCCAAAGTTACATCCGCCTATGTAGAAAGGGCAGTGCAGTGATGGAATTTTCGAATTCAAAATCAATGGTGCAGAATAAGTCACTAGGCGGAGTGTCAATCATGATGTCAAAAATAATGTACATGTAGCATGATTGTATACTTATTGATGATGTAACACCTCAATATCCATTGAGTTGACTAAATGAAAAATTCAAGGAGTTAGTCCAAAAAAGTTTGTCACTCATCAACTATCAACCAAGCCATGTCATTGCAGTTTGAACCATGTGAGGTTGAGTTTACGAGCCGATTGTATAAAGGCAATCCAACTAAGTACTTAGGAGTTGGACTCTTTGCCTCGGGCACCTATATCCCAATTTCATTCATTTAATACCCTGCTGGAAATGGCTACTAATACCCCATAGGCTGATGAGCAAAAGATGGAATTCATCCGAGGAGGGACTTGCTTTTGATTAGCTTGTTAGTGAAGCAATAGCTTACTAAAGTGGAAAATTTGAATTCATATACATATCTTGGTATATATAGAGGCACATATGTTTCCGTTCGAAATAAAGACATTGTGATTGTAGCATAATTTGCAAGTTGATAGAACCCCGTGGGTGAATCTTCCATCTCCAAGGAAAAACATTGGATAAGAAGAAACTCTCATGTCCGGTTCCGTGGTAGGGAGATCAACCCGAAGGTTGATTGATACTAGTCTTGCTTAGCCTCATTAGTCGAGCGCCAATGTTTGCAAAACCTGCATGGCCAACACAAGGAGTCAACTTGGTAGATGCAACATGACTTTGCAAGGTGTGAAGCTCGACAACATAAGTGAAGCATACATTACACTTCTTAATATAGATTGACCTCAAAATCAAGGATGAGACTATAGTTTATTAGACACACTAGACAAATTAGTGTGTCTACCTCATTGTCGAGAGATGTGACAACTCGTATCAACTATTAACTATTCATATCATTCTTAGATACAACGAATAACTTTTCAAAATATAGTGTTCGTCTCTAATTCTGGTCTCCGATGATCAAGCACATTAATTGTGATAGTGACAATTATATTTAAAGATAAAACAGAAACATCCGCAATACATTTTACAAATTATTTTGATTTTTGAACATCTTATTCATCAGGCCCCGTTTGAGCCTCATTTTTTCTCGGATAATGCTACATGTACACACATACTTTTACACAATCTTTTACACATCTCTCACATGGAGGGGGGTCCACGATTATTTTATTATGTGTGGACCCCCCTCCATGTGAGAGAAGTGTAAAAGATTGTGTAAAAGATTGTGTACACTTAGCATTATTCTTTTTTCTCATTCCATTACATTAATTTTTTCTCTCTTCATCTCAACCACATATTCATCAATTAAAATAATATTACACACAAATCTAAAACTTTTCCACCACACATTCTCCCATCAATTAATTGCACCGAACATAAAGTATTTTCTAAATTTCTCGAGACGGCAAAATGTACACATTTCCCGTTGGCCGGTAAATTGACACATGGTTTCTTATACAGATTATTGTCTGAATTCGTCAATTCTAAAAGACCAATAAAACATAATATTTGAATCATCCATTTTTTTAGAAAATTTATCATTTTTAGACAACTTATTAAGAATAGCTACGTGTGGATTAATTGTAGATTTCAAAAATAAATAAAGATTGGCATTGCTTAGAAAATTGACCAATACATTCTTTTAAGAAAAATTCAACAATGGAAAAAATGTCATACCTTCTTGAACATATACGGGAAATTAAACAATCAACTCTACTTTGATCGCCTAAGTGCGCCTTATTTGACAAGTGATATTTTCTTATTTTGAAGTTCAGCTCAATAATTGCTAAATTTTTTTTTAAAAAAAAACTAAGTCCAATAAAAAACTTTTCATAAAGTCCAAACTCAACCTATGAACGTAGTTTTCATTGCTTACGGACAAACATTACTAATTTGAAGTATTTATGATTTTAAGAATTATGCTTTTGTTGGAAACTTAAAAATTTTGTACGATGTTTCTATAAATTTTCAAGATGTATGTTATCTTATTTATTGGCCTATAATAATAAAATGATATTAAAAATTAAAAAACATCTCATTTCTCCTAAGCGCGTCTAGATTCGTAAGGTTTGAAACTTGACTTTCACGCTTTGTCACACCTTACCCCTTGTAAAATCTTGGTGAAATGAGTAACACTGTCAACCTCTATTTAAAAAAAAAAAAAAAAAAAATTGTTGCAAAAGGCATATAAACCCTAGATATGTTTCTGTTAATTCCAGATTTAAATAATAATTCAAATATAAAAACCGAAATTCAATAATATATAGCAATAAATTTAAAATAAAAATTAATTACTAAATATAGATCTACAATTTGAAATCAAATATCCTAATTTAGTGATTCTTGATACAATAAAAATTAATTTTAAATTTTTGTAACTGAAAATTTTGAAATCATATGATAGGAATTTCTTATTAAAAACATTTGGAGCATTCATGTTTATGTTTGACCTAAATCAATTATGCCACCTTGCACGTTCTTCATAATCTACAATTGGGCCTGCAATTTATTAAAATAGATTAAGCATGATTTCAGTTGTTGACAATATATATGACAAAATTATGTATTAAAACGTGATCCGCAATTGATTTTAATTTTGATAACGTGAAAGTTAACTCGTTGCAAATTAAGATTTATTTTCAACTCTTCCATATGTTGTATTGAGATTACATAATTTATTTATTTATTTTTTAGTGTTAGACATGTCTTATCCACTTAAAATTATCTTTATCGTTAGTTTATTCTTATGATGGTATAGGTAAGGGTAAACATCGGGGACTAGTTCTGTGCGCTGTTTGGTTTGGGTTGGCTTCGACTCCATCTCGAAACCAAAACCAAATTAGTCGATTTGACCGTTTGAGTGAATTTCAATCAAAATCAACACACACTAGCTTTTAAACCAAATCGACCCAAACCATATCGGTTTAGTTTGATTCTATTCGGTTAGTTGACGGACTTTTAGTCCAAATTTAATTTTAAAAAAAAAATTGTCTTGATTTTGAACCCACTTAGATTACAAGAACTAAAATAATTTTATATTACAAAAACTATTGACTAACAAATAAAAACAGATTAAAAGAGACATCAACAGAAAATTTAAGAATTTGGTTTTTTTTTATGTATTATGTAGCATGACTGTCTGAGTAGAAAAAAAAAAGATAAGTATAAAATAATGAACGTGTGAAATGAAATTTTCAATGCTATTACTTATTGGCTACATCATATATTGGAGAGAATTGAAATATAGTTGTGAAATTAGGACTTATCTTTTGATTTTTTTTCTTAAAAAAGAAAAGAAGTAAACGTGGGTTTGATCAGTTCGGTTAATCAGAGGTTCGAGGTTTCAAATCATGGCTAAACCAACCCACCATGGTTTTGTTTAAAAAAAAAAAATAAAAATTCCAAACCAATTATCTATGTCAAACCGACCCAAGCCAGTTCGGTTTGATTGGTTTGATCAGTTTTTCGATTTTTTGCTCAGGCCTACTAGGGACGTATTTGATTCTCTAATTTGGGTTGAAATTTTAATATTCGGTTAGGTCCGGCGCAGTTTCGCTTGGCAAATCATCAGCAACATAATAATTTACAAGATTTTTGTAAGAAATAAGGTATTTTGGTTTTCTGAGTTCTCCAATTGGACCGAATATTCAACCCCAATTATCAAAATAGTGATCACTAATCAGGATAATTCTTCACAATGTCAAAAAGTGACGTCTTTTAATTTGCTGTTTCCCATGTTGTTTTGACACTTTGAAATGTAGCTATTTTTCGCTGTGATGATGTTTTTTTGATTCGTGTTCAATTTTGCTACCAATTCCAACACAAGATGTTCAACAACAATAATTAAGTCATGAAGACATCATTATACTTGGTCAAGATCCATTTACCATTTGCTAATTACCACCAAATAAAAAAGCAACACATTAGGATTGTCACCGACTAACCAAATTATTCAACCTCAATTTTATTTGTAATGAACCTTATTATCTCAATAGGGAATCTCACCCCGTCCCCATACATTCCAACTTTTGCACTTGGGGTCCCCATTCATTATTTGGTCACTTTTAAGACCCCAGACCGTCTTTTTTGGCGCCCATAAGGATAACTTTCCGTTAAATAGTTGAACAATTTTCATCCGTCCTTGTGAGAACCAAAAGTGACAGTTTAGGGGCCTAAATGAAACAAAAAAAAATGAATAGACACAAATGAGGCAAGTGGTAACATATTTACCCTTTTTTTTTTTTACCAACGTTCTACAGAGAAAAACACCGCACATACTAATGTTAGTTAAAAACCATGCATATACTAATTGAACACAGTAAATTCGATTCGCATGCCCAACTTTTAAACAAAACTCATTCTCTCTTCATAACTATCTTCATAGACTTTACACAGATATTCTTATTAAGCATGCCAAAAAAGTAATAGACTTGATTTACTTGAGAGATCCAGTAAAAGGAGTTAGGCACTTCAAAAGTATGAAACAAAGAGCTCTAAAGAACACCGAAATTGTCATCATGTTCCAGCTTTCCGACGACCAACCCGAGCAACAAATCCAGCCTTAATTGGAGCAACAGATCGCCCAGAACCACACTACAAGAAAATTTAAATGAAAAACAATAAGTAAACCATGGGAGCAACACAAAACGATATGCACAACTAAAAAGGGGTCTGCACTTCTCATGAGGACCGAACTGTCAAATTCCTTACGCGACTAGGATTGGACGCTTAGAGCAAGGTTTTTTTTTTTTTGTCATATCATAGGATCAAAAGCTACAACAGTTGTCAAGGTCGTCTATATAAAGTAAACTGAGGCCTCAGAGCATTCTAAAACTCTTCTTCTAAAAGTAATGAAATCAGACAATGTAGACAAATCATTGATCATCACAGGCCTTTCTCCAAAAAAAATAAAAATAAAATGGCTTCTATAGAAGATCTGATTGTAACTGTATGGGCTCAACTATTATCACAGAAAAAATGAACGACAAAAATTGCCTGCTTTAGGAGGAAGACGAAAAGATATTATCAGAGAAAGAGAGACATAATTAGTGTTCAAGCACTGTGAATTTAACCTGAGGCCTCAGATTATTTCAATGTTCTCCTTCAATATATGCAGTCAGACAATGTAGGCAAATATTTCAATCATCACAGGCCTCAGGGAAAATAAACTAATAGTGGCTTCTCAAGAGAAAAAATTAACTTCTCTTTCAAAAAAATTAAATTTTAACAAGGCCCGTAATTTGAGTCTCTGATTTAAGTTTTAACATGAATTGCATGCATAAACATTACCTTCTCGCATCTGAGAAAGAAGAGACTGTTCTCTTTTGAAAGGATAGTATCTGGACTTTTGCAGCCATTGCATATCACGTAATCATCTGGAAACATTATTTGCAAACAATCACTCTCAAGAATTCCGTAGAAGCAAAAGTCAAGTGCTGCTTTAAACAACTTAGTGAGTAGATCACCAAAATAGAACATGGATTACATAATAAAAGTACAATTAAACACGCAATGGTGCTTGTTTATGACTTGTTCAAGGCCAGTTTAAACAACTTCAGCATGAAATTCTTTCCAAAATATATTTGAAATTAATATTATCCATTAATTTGTATATTATAGTAAGTGGATTTAATCAAATTGTATTCTTCAGAATACAGCAAAGAATCAGAACTTACTGACATAGCGCCGCAGGATTCTCTCAAAATTCTTGGGTGCAAATCTCCCCTTGACTACCAATCTCTGTTGTCCATCAAGTGATCCACTTGTTCCCATCTCAGCCAGCAAGAACGTCATAACATGCTCTGGCTGCCTGTGCATCCTGTACATAGGAAATCCACATCGAGGAAGTTATAAACTAAGATACTGATGTCCGCAAGGGGCAAATATAAAGCAACATTAGAAATGCTACCAGGCACAAGTGGCAAAAAAATTATTGAACTATCTTAACAGAAAAAACTAAATTGAAAAAGAAACCACCTTTTCCAGGTTAACAACGAATAACAGGTACTTAGAAATAAGAAATGAATATTTATCTTTAGATGTGTGAAAGTCCAACATGCCTTGAGTTCTTGTGCAAACCAATACAACAAAAAATGAAAAAGAAATCGGAGAAATAAATATACTTTTTTTCAACTTTTGGGCATCACAGAATTGATGCAGAAATTTATTAGGTCAAAGCTGAAATAAAAAATCGTGAAACTCATAACACAAGTAATTTAATCAAGAAAGGAAATGGCATACGTTTTGCAAAGATCCATGAAATTAACAAAAAGGGTTTTCTTCGTGCCTTCATGAAGAACTTGAGGATAACGGTCCTATGCTGATCTCCAGCAAGTTCAGGATTATTCTCACGGAGGATGTTGAACACTCTTCCTAGAAGCTGTACAAGGTTAACCAAAGTGAATTAAAAGTCACTAAGGAGTAAAAGAAAAGAAAGAAAGAAAGAAAGAAAGAAAGAAAGAAGAAATCAAGTTCATAATGTTTCAGAACCTAATATAAGAAATGTTACAAAATTATTAAAAGGAAAAAAGAACAAGAACAAGCTTAGCTTAGCTTAGCTTTATTCCCAAAAAAATGGGTTCAACTACATGGATTCTTTTCCGCCATTCTATTGAATTTAAAGGAAAAAGAACAAGAACAAGCATAATTTGAGATTTCATTTATGATATTTTGGACAAATTCCTCACTTCTAACCAATTCTACTGAAATTACATCATAATACAAAGTGGGAGACTTTTTACATTTATAAAAGGCATCCATCACCATCTAAGACATCCTTTCCTTAATTATCCACAATTGGTATTACGTTCAATTTTGACATATATTCTCATTTAGTTTTATATATTCCACTGTAGACACACCTGTCGTAATATCTATAATACTGCTACCTTCATCTTATGAAGTGTTTTCCTTGAATGATCCAAACATCAATACACAAATATGTTGGTCCAATAAATATTCGTTCAACTGCTATATTTTTCGGTACATTACACTATCTTCGAGTCCTCGAATTTTATTTCAAAAAAATGATAGGAAAGTACCGAATAGATGACTTTTACATGTTCACTTCCAGTATCAAAACATGAAAAGGTTTTATAGATCACAGAAATTCCTATTAGCAACTTAAGCACGAATCAAAAATACTGATAGATATTTGCCTTTCTAATGTTACAGGAGAGATCCTATTAGCATTCTGATACAAGGTATGCTGACAAGCCTAGGATATTCTGTTTCAGGTTTTTATCATGATACTAAGAGCGTAAGTAAGATGAGCCCATAGAAAATACATTTGCATGTGAACAAACGACAAGAAAATAACCAAAGTAACCTCAAACCCGAACGTTTTTTCCTTTGAATCAGATTCTGAATATATCATTTGTATTCTAACTTTGCTGACGTCTGATCATCTAGTCAATATTTACCCCAAGGTGTAAGCATAAATAGAAACTGATAAGAAAGGTAAAGGCAGAGGGTACATGAGGACACTGCATGAAACTGGATTTCACCCCCCTTGAAATGTATTGTTAAAAAAAAGGCGCAAACCAGGAAAATATACCTGACAAATACATAATTAATCAATACACTACTGCTTTAAAATTTGAAACATAATATCAAACAGTAATCATTTCCTACAACCACCATATAAATAATATAGAAGGTAGCCCATTGCCCCATTCATATGCAAAATGGTCCAAATCATATCAAGTGATAACCTCAGAACACTGCATTACTATATGTCACACACCATATTCACATAAGAGTCAGCAGTGCATAAGTACAACATTGCATAGTACATATTTCTCCTATTACGTTTTTATTCTACAATTAGACGGACGTACATGATCAGAAATCACGAAAGAAACACTTCCATATGGATGTGCAAGTAATAAAAAGTTCACCCAGTAAATATTATCCTATAATGTTACATGTATGATTAATAAGATTAAGCTCCAGCCTAACGTTTTGCAATACACATTTCCAACAAAAAATATTGAATATGTAATGCCTGAAATTTTTATAAAGCACTTTGACCTTAGTATACAAATTAGAAAAAGAACTTACTTCCTCGTACTCATAATTCCTATCACTTCCATCCCATGGATATTGTTGCAGAACAATCCCTTCTCCCTCTTCATCCTCTCCGATATCTGAAATTTGGGAGTACATAACAAAATTATTAAAGGAGCTTAACAACCCAGTTAAGAGAAGACATAAATCAGATGTAGCCTCAAATACTTATCAGTTATAAACAAACTTCTCACCTTCCAAATCATCGCCTGCATTCTCTTTCTCATCATCTAGAAGATCGGTATGAACCAGCAGGCAAAATAATGTCAATTAATAATTACCTGGAAATAATTTTTCCATCAGAATCACAAACTCAGAACAGATGACAAAATCACTAACCGGTTTCTTCTTCTTTTTCACGCCAGCAAATGAAGTTTCAAGACCGTCAGAAACTGCATGCTTAAGTATACATACATCAGCAACATGACACAATTGCGGCTCAAGAAAAGAACTGCAGAAAGGGAATAATGTAGAAGAAATCAAGAACACTAGATTGCTGAATTAATTTACCAGACAGGCTCTCAGTTTTCTCGGCCAGATTATCAACAGTCTCATCTTCGGCAGGATCTTGAATCATGACCTTCTTCTTTTTCTTCTTCTTTGTAGGGTCAAAAGGGGCAATCTACAGTAACAAACAATTGAAATAGTCCTTGGATTTATTCAAATGCCATGAGGATTGTAAGAATGAATTTTCTCTTAGAATACAGAGGGACCTGTATTTTTAACAACTTAGTCCAAGATCCATTCTAGGAAAAAAAATAAGGCTCTTCAGCATACAGAACTCACAAGAAACCAAGCAAATCAAAGTGTCCAAAATCGCTTTTACCCTACCCAATTCTCATTACTTCGCTCGTTGCAGCTTCAAATCCAAAAGAATAAAATAAATGCAATTATTTTCCATTTCGCAACTCACTAAATTTCATTCACATAATTTTCGTATTCTGATGCTGCTTAACGCAACTATCACACAGAACTATATGTTGTCCCCCCGACTAGATAGGTTAATCACATTATTCATATACAGCAACATACACAATCAATTCAAATAGCTAACATGCCATCCCCAATTTTTGCACGTCCACGTCACCAAGAGTAAAAACCTTTACTAGTATCAGCAGTAATTTACAAATACTGTCACTACCACCGTATCTAAAAGAAATACAAGTATACGTGTTCTACTGTGAACAAGACAATGCAGGTATAGCATCATAAAACTAGAACATAAGAAAGAAACTTACATCTCCTGCCTCCTCCTTAACCTCCTTAATTTCGTTTGGATTTTCCTCCTCAGCCATGGTTGTACTTAGATCTGCAACAGAAATTCAAAAATGCGAATCAACTTCGATATCTCGTAAGACAACATTAACGTAAAAATTTTATCGCTGTTAAAATCGTAAGACAACATTATAAGAAATTCCGTGGGTGATATATAGAGTTTATGGTTGTGTCCACAAAATGGTGGACTGGGCTTAGATTTGTTCATCTAAAAACCATTGATATAGGCTGTATCAGAAATCCGGCCCAAGTTCTAGTGCCCACAAAGGCCTTTAGATTCTATAGCGTAATTAGAATCGGCATGCCCCGCTTACATTTAGCTCATGTTTGATGTCGACTAAAAATTAATTAATAATTTAATCACATAATTCATATAATTTCACAACTTTTTAATTATATATTTCATCAATTTTTATTATAATCTACTTAAAATTAATTTTAATTTTACCAAACAAGGGTTTAGTATATGTACATCTACGAGGAATTGGAGAATCCGACTTATATTTAACTCGTGTTTGACGTAGATTGAAAGATTTTTTTTATAAATAATGTTATTTATTTATAATGGAGATAATCTCTTGTCCACATGTCAATGGTGTCACTTTTCTCATATTATTCAAATATTAAAAATGTATTCCAATTTTATTATGCGATGGATGGGAGAAAAACTATATAATTTTTTTGTACTTCCTACTTAAATTTCAGAGCATGAAGAATTTATAAAAAAATAATTGATATTTTAAATAATAATGTACTCATAACTTTTAAATATTCTTTAAAAGTCTATATTAAAATATTTCTAAAGTTCCCCATAATGATCACACTAGTTGAAAACTCATATTTCAGGCCCGTTCATGTATTTGGTTGTCGCATTCAATCCAATAAAACATGTTACCCGTGATAAATAAGCAAAACTCCACAAAAGTCGAAGATGATTTCTTCTTTTTTTTTTTGGGTACTAAATTGAACGCGTTTCGATCTTGTTTGTCCAAAATTTTAAAAATCATTTCTCTCCAAAAATATTTACAACCACATATTTTATGGGATCCACCACATTTTTTTCACTTTTCATCAACATATTTTCCTAAAAAATTATTTTCCCTTTAAAATCCATAACAAACAAGTTTTTCATAAAATTTTATCAAACAACCCCTTATTCTTTCAATAATAGGTCATTAAATGCCCCAATGGCACATATCCAAGTGGTAAAAGGAAAAGGCGGAAAAACTCCGACTTTACTTGAGGTTGCTGCGTCAAGGGTTCAAATCCTGAAATATGAATTTTGTCATTGGGTAAGTGCAAGTGTACAAGTAGCCTTCCACCTTATATCGTTGGAGGCATAACCTGCGATTTACCTCATTCACCAAGATCCAGGGCAGGTGGGGGCCATCAATGATGCGGCTCATCTTTTTTTAATAATAGGTCATTAAACGTCGTTCTCACGTCCAATCAAGTTACTATATCCAATGAAATTATAAGTGAGACTACTATGGTGGTAGTGAAAGGCGGCTATGGTGGCATAGGGATTTCGATACTTTGATATCTATTAGGTCAACAACCATAGAAAAATAGGACCCATCAAATCCAATAATAATTTCCTCATTCTCAATCAATTCCAAATTCATATGGGCCACTTAGTTTGCAAATCCACTTTTAATTTGGAATTATTGCACTCCTCCAGCCGCCGGTAGCTTGTCGCTTTGAGATTTTCAATTAACAGTGTCCAAACAAGATGGACTCCTCTTTACGCGAGTCTTCCTCTGTCCATATCCAAACCAACAGCGTTGGTTCTATGAATATCTTCGGAATTTCGATCAAATCCATGGTAGCGTGGAATATGATGTTTCAACTTACCTCACAACATGAAAATATCTTACAGCGTATCTCGTTTATAATATGTTAGATTGGAATAAATAGTGTTACGAGTTAAAGAACAGAACGGACACGTGGCGTCACACCACGACGGTGGGACCAGCTTAATTCGATCAGGTCGTAATTCTCTAGCTTCAGTTGTGGGTTCCGAGGCCCTGGCTATTACTCCGAGGCCCCTCCTTCTAACGTCCTAGGTCCATCAAAGGCCCACTTGCGAGGATTCGGCTATGATGAAAATCTCCAACAAATGATTGATGTGACTTTTGTGTAAAGTTTACTTGTGTCTTGTCTCGTCAATGTCAGAGCATTTAATGTTAGTACAGCTAGGAGAGTCAACTTGATTGCTAGGATTTGAGGCCTTGGTCGAGGAAATGAGGTCACATGTAAGTTGATCCAAAGGTCACAATTTGAGTTGTAACACTATAAATACCCCAACCATGTAACAAGAAAGGGACTAATGCAAAACTGGAGAATAAACTGAATCTTTTGGAGCCATATTTCTCTCGTTTCAACATCATTTTTACAACATTTTATTACAACGCAACCCTGTTATCTATCGATTGGTTACTTATACAATCGCATTTCTTTTATGCCGGAGACCTGAACGGAGACGTCTCGTGCCTTTTTGCTACTCCCACGCTCATTCTCTGGAGTCCTCATGACCGTCGATCGGCATTAGCGTGTTGGATTAAGCTTACGTGTGCACGAGTGGGCCCGGCATCTGTTGGCAACATTTTTTGGGGTCAACAGATTGGCGCCGTCTGTGGGAAAAGAAACTATAACCACGAGCAACCCCGTGGAAAAGGCTTGCTGAAACATTTTTGGGCATCCCCCTTGAAAAAGGATTTATTCTTCAAAGAAGAATAAGAGGAAGCCCCCGAAGTTCAAGTTTATTCAAGTTTCAAGAGACATGAGTTCAGGAGAAGAGGCTCCCCCCAGACGAACTAGAGAAGCTGACAATGAGGCCCCTGCGGTCCGACGCCAACCCCACCACCATCACAGGCGAGGTGGTAGGAGGTTGGCGGCCCAGCTTACTAGGGAAATGGCAACCATGGCAGCCAATATGAGGAGCATTACTAATCAAAATTTGGCGATGCAAGTGCTATTGAGGCAAATGCAAGGCCAGGGAGGTCCCCCACCTCCCTCCTTTGTTCCACAAGGGCCCTATCAACCTGACAAAGTTCAGAGTCAAACAACTTATTCCTCCAGGCAGTATAGGGGAGGAAGCCCAGTAGAAAGGGAAGTTGGAGTCGATATTTCCTCCAATTATGCTTCCGGCCGACCCTCCGAGGCCCCGTTCAACATGGAGGATAATTTCCCTCCCGAATATGAGCCAGCACCGAGGCCCCAGAGGTCTGCCAGTGTATTTGATAGGCTTAGCCCGATAGGTCAGAGGCGAAGACAAAGGAATGCAGCCCACGCTTCTAGGAATAGGCCACAGCCCCCACCTCCTGAGGTTCGGCAGTCGGAGGAAAGGCAAGAACGTGCCCCCCGTGCTATGCCACCTCGTCATGAACGCCTTAGGAGGGATGAGGAGGCTCGTAACCAGGCAGGACCCTCCACGCAATAGCCCAGGTATGAAGCTGAGGCTAATTATGATTCGGATGGTCCCCAGAGATCCTATGACTTAGATGATGACGATGACAATCTGCCATTTTCAAGGGAGTTAAGAAATGCCCAGGTCCTAAATCATTATACTATGCCCAAAATACCCAAATATGATGGGAGAGGCGACCCAGAGAAGCACTTGAATAGCTACAAAACACACATGAGCCTGAGAGGCGCCACTCCAGCTGTTAAATGCAGAGCCTTCCATTTGACTCTAGGTGGAGCTGCTGAAATTTGGTATAGTAGGTTACCTCCTGGGAGCATTCGAAGTTGGCCAGAATTCAAAACTACTTTTTTGAAAAGATTCGCAGTAAGTAAAGAAGGCGAGGCCCCAATCCAACGCCTCCAAGATATGAGACAACAGCCAGAAGAAACTTTGAAAAGCTTTCTGTCCCGCTTCACGGACGAAATGACTTGCTGTGTTCAAGTCACTGATCGCGAGGCTCTATCCGCCCTTAGGGGAGGCCTCAACATGAACACTCTGTTTTGGAGAGATGTGCAGAATCAAGATCCCCCAACTTATGATGCTTTGTTGGAGATGATGCGACTAGAAATCATCAACGAGGAACTGATAGAACATCGAAACAGGGCAAGTAGGGGTCTACAACCCCAACAAAGGCAACGTGGTAGAGGTCCAACCTCCCACCTGATGGATCAGCAGTGGGGTCAACCCAATGTGGAAGCTGCCCAAGGCTCAGGGCAGGCACTTGCCGCAGCCACATTGAATGCTGTACCAGCTTTGGCCTACGAGGACGTACCGACTACGGGTACCCCTGAAAACCCACGAACACAACAGGCCCCCCATAGAGGACGAGGCCGGGGAAGGAATTCGAATCAAGGCAGAGGCAACTCCCAAGGCTATTGCACTTACCACCATTCCTACAGCCATGCCACTGCTGATTGTAGAGACATAGCCTTGCATCCCAGAAATTCGGATTCCAGAAGTAACAATCGGAACAACTCAAGACCGAGGAGCAGGCCCCCGTCGAGGCAAGATTCACGATCTAGGCGAGGCGAGGCCCCTCCCCATCACAGGGAAGCATCTCCTCGTGGAAGAGAAAGAGAAAGGAATAGAAACCCAAATGAACAGCAACGAAGGGACCATCGAGGTAGACCTGATGATGTCCCTGTTCATGAGATTGACACTATATTTGGGGGTCCTTATGTTGGTGGAAGCACCAGAAACTCTCAAAGGAACTATGTGCGAGAGGCAAGGGCTCCTCCATTGACTAGCTACATTGTGGGCAGCAGTTCGCGAAGGAGCCAATCGCCTCCGATTGTGTTTACACATGAAGATTCCGAAGGTATTCATTACCCTCACTGTGATGCTTTGGTAGTAAGAGCTGTGATAGCCCGGAACGGACTGAGGCGAATGCTGGTAGACAATGGCAGTTCTGTGAACATCCTATTCGGATCTACCTTTGACAAAATGATCCTGGATCATGAGTTAACCCCCACCAACACTCCCTTATATGGTTTCACGGGGGACAGTATTATCCCAAGGGGCAAAATTACCCTAGCCGTAGAAATGGGAGCTCCACCCCTAGCAACCACATGTTTTATGGAATTTTTGATAGTGGACAGCAGGTCAGCCTATCATGGGGTATTGGGGAGGCCCGCATTGAAGGACTTGGGAGCAATCACCTCCATTCATCACCTATGCATGAAGTTCCAAACTGATAGTGGGGTGGCAACGGTCAAAGGAGACCAAAGAGGGGCAAGGGAATGCTACCTTAACTCTGTGAGGAAGGCTGAGCCTAGGGATATGCACATGGTGGCAGGTACCAGTAGCCTCGAATTACCGAGACTTGATGAACTCGATCCACGAATAACCGAGGCTGATTCCCAGGCAGCTCCCATGGAAGAGTTAGAAAGCTTTCCTATCGATTCAAAGGAACCAACCAAGCTGCTGCAGGTTGGAAGAAGTTTAGCCCCAAGATTCAAAGGGGAGCTTAAAGAATTTTTGTGCAAGAATCACGATGTCTTTGCCTGGAGGCATGAGGATATGATAGGCATTGACCTTGGAGTCAGTTGCCACCACCTACAAATTGATCCTAAAGTTGCCCCGCACAGACAGAAGAGGCGAGCTCTTAACCCAGAGAGGTATGAGGCTTTGAAAGAGGAAGTGCGAGCTT
The DNA here is from genome assembly GCA_035079005.1 of Fraxinus americana. Taxonomy (NCBI): domain Eukaryota; kingdom Viridiplantae; phylum Streptophyta; class Magnoliopsida; order Lamiales; family Oleaceae; genus Fraxinus; species Fraxinus americana. The sequence goes on along the minus strand of CM068720.1, from coordinate 3,622,066 downwards.
GTTAACAATGGCTTTATAAGGGAGGCCCTCTACCCAAAATGGATATCCAATCCGCATCGGTGAAAAAGCACAATGGGAAGTGGAGGGTATGCATTGATTTTTCCGATCTCAATAAGGCATGTCCGAAAGACAAACTTCCCGCTTCCCGTAATTGATCGGTTGGTGGACTCCATCTTTGGACACGAGTCCTCGAGTTTCATGGACGCCTACTCTGGTTACAATCAAATTCCCATGTACTCAGGCGATGAGGAGCACACCTCGTTCATAACGGACCGAGGCCTTTATTGCTACAGAATGATGCCTTTTGGATTAAAGAATGCTGGAGCAACTTACCAGAGGTTAGTAAACAAGATGTTTGCTAATTTGCTTGGGAAAACTATGGAGGTCTATGTAGATGACATGCTTGTTAAGAGTCTGAAAGTGGATGATCACATATCCCACCTCCATGAAGCCTTTGAAGTTCTGCGAAAGTACTGAATGAAATTGAATTCCCTAAAATGTGCATTTGGGGTAGCGTCAGGCAAGTTCTTGGGGTACATGGTCAATCAACGTGGCATCGAAGCAAATCCAGAAAAGATCCAAGCGCTGATTGAGATGAAATCCCCCCAGAAACCAAAAGAAGTGCAAAGTTTGACGGGTCGTGTGGCTGCTTTGAGCCGCTTTATATCGAAATCCACTGATAAGTGCCTCCCATTCTTTAGAATACTCAAGGGAGGACAGAGGTTCCAGTGGACTGAGGAGTGTGAAGAGGCTTTCCAGGGGCTCAAAAGGCACCTAGGGCAGGCCCCCCTCCTATCAAAACCCAAACTTGGCGAGGTGCTACAACTTTACTTAGCAGTTTCCCTCGAGGCTATAAGTGCAGTACTGGTGAGGGAGGAGAATTCAACTCAGCTGCCTGTTTATTATATCAGCAAGGCTTTGATACCTCCTGAGACGCGATACCCAGACATGGAAAAATTAGCCCTGGCATTGATCATCGCTTCTCGTAAATTGAGGCCTTATTTTCAGGCTCACACCATTCATGTACTGACAAACTTTCCACTCAGACAAGTTCTACAAAAGCCAGACGCCTCGGGTAGACTACTGAAGTGGGCAGTGGAGTTGAGCGAATTTGAAATCCTCTTCAAAGCCAGAACTGCTGTCAAAGGGCAAGCTTTAGCAGATTTTGTGGCAGAATTTACCAACGTGCGCGTAAATTGGCCGGGAGGCGAGCCTTCCGAGCCCCCAACATGGAATTTGTTCATAGACGGTTCGGCGGGGAGACAGGCTCGAGTCTTTGGCGTAGTTCTTGTGAGCCCTGAAGGTCATATGTTGAATAGTGCAGTACGGTTCGGCTTCAAAGCCACCAACAATGCTGCAGAATATGAGGCCCTCCTCGCTGGCCTCAGGCTAGCCAAGGAAATGCAAGTAAAGAGGCTTCACATCAGCAGCGACTCCCAGCTTATAGTGGGACAGGTAAACGGCAACTTCGTGGCAAGGGACAAAGCCATGGCCTCATATCTCAAATTGGTAATGAGCCTACTCCCTTCCTTTGAAAAATTTGAATTAAGTCAGATACCACGCCTTGAAACCGCGCACGCTGATGCTTTATCTAAGCTTGCTAGCAGCAAAGATTCTGAATTGCTGGCAGTGGTCCCAGTGGAACACCTCCCCAGGCCGTCCACCTCCGCAGAGGTGGTGATGTGGGTAGAAGGTACCCCAACTTGGATGCAACCTCTCATATCTTACCTCAAAGATCATTCCTTACCTGATAATAAGGAAGATGCGTATAAAATACGTAGAAGGTCTGCCCACTTCTTGTTAGTGGACGATGTTCTATATAAACGTGGATTCTCTGCACCTCTCCTTCGGTGAGTAGGAGAAGAAGAAGCTGATTATGTACTTAGAGAAATTCATGAGGGCATTTGTGGCAATCACTCTGGAGGATTAGCTTTGGCCAATAAAGCATTGAGGCAGGGATATTACTGGCCTACAATGAAAAAAGATGCTCTCCAATTCGTTCGCAAATGTGACAAGTGCCAACGTTTTTCCAACGTGCGTAGGCAACCTTCTCAGGAGCTTACTACAGTAACTTGCCCATGGCCCTTTAGCAAGTGGGGTGTGGACCTCATTGGCCCATTACCTAAGGGCAGAGGAGGCGCTAGCTTCGCCATAGTAGCTATCGATTATTTCACGAAATGGGTAGAAGCTGAGCCTCTGGCAAAGATCACTGAGGCCAACACTTCCAAATTTCTATGGAAGAATATCATTTGTCGCTTCGGCATCCCTCACTCGATTGTCTCTGATAATGGCAAACAATTTGACAACCGGAAGGTCCGGGACCTCTGTGAAGAACTTGGAATCAGAAAGCACTTCTCTACGCCTCATCACCCCCAGGCCAATGGCCAAGTGGAGGCCGTCAACAAGACCATCAAGCACACCTTGAAAAAGAAGCTTGACACAGCTAAGGGAGCTTGGGTAGATGAATTACCCCAGGTGCTATGGGCGATACGAACGACGAGCAGAACACCTACAGGGGAAACCCCTTTCTCCATGACTTATGGCGCTGAAGCGATGAGCCCAGTGGAGGTAGGATTACCCTCACCCAGAAGATTAAGCTTCAATGAGATATCCAATGAGGAACTTCGGAGGTGTGAGCTTGATTTCCTTGAAGAAAAAAGGGATGATTCCCAGCTGAGGCTTGCAACCTACCAGAGGAAGATGAGTCGATACTACAACTCAAGGATGAAAAGAAGGTCCTTCCGCATAAACGACTTAGTCCTTCGCAGGGTTTTCCTATCCTCAAAGGAGCCGGGGGTGGGCACCCTAGGACCCAACTGGGAAGGACCCTACCAAATTGAAAGGGAAATTCGGCCCGGCACTTACTGGATAAAAGATATGGATGGCAGAATTCAACCTCACCCGTGGAATGTTGAGCATCTGAGAATGTACTATCAGTGAATGTAATCAGTAGCTGGATGTTGTTCCCCAGCCTTTATAAATAAATAAATTTTCTCCAGTCTTCGTCAACTACCATAAGCGTGGGCGCTTCGGAGGAGAGGATGGAACCTTAAAAGAAGGCCACCTCGTTCGAACTCCAAAGCGTGCATCACAAGCCTCCCTTTGGTGAAGCTGAACGCTAAAGGGAGAAGCCTCTGCTTGGATGAACCATCCACCAAGCTGGGAAGCGTGGGCGCTTCGGAGGAGAGGATGGAACCTTAAAAGAGGGCCACCTCGTTCGAACTCCAAAGCGTGCATCACAAGCCTCCCTTTGGTGAAGCTGAACGCTAAAGGGAGAAGCCTCTGCTTGGATGAACCATCCACCAAGCTGGGAAGCGTGGGCGCTTCGGAGGAGAGGATGGAACCTTAAAAGAGGGCCACCTCGTTCGAACTCTTAAGCGTACATCACAAGCCTCCCTTTGGTGAAGCTGAACGCCAAAGGGAGAAGCCTCTGCTTGGATGAACCATCCACCAAGCAAGAGGGTAAAAACAATATCATCACTTGGGAACACGGGATCAAGAATTGAGTTAAGATAGTTTCAGAATGATACCCTGGGAAAGCAGTTGTCAAAAGTTTTATAAAGGAGCTTCTGTTAAGTTACCCCAGATTTATTAAGTTTGCTTGGTTGCTTTGCTGAATGGTTTGTTTAGTTATCCCATTCTAGTTAATTATTTAAGTACGGCAAGGCCTTGATACTATTGCATTAAGTTAAGTTCGAAAAGTAAAGATAAGTGGTAGCACAATGATGAGACAAAATCTGTGTTTTATTGATATGCTGAGGAATTACAAAACAATAAGTTGAAGTTACAAAAAGGTATCAAGGAGCAGGGGGTGGGGGAGCTAGAGCATCTGTTGCTTGAGGTGCTTCAACAGGTTGAGGCCCTTCAGTAGGCTCATCTTCAGGATCAAGTTCCACCACCTCACCTTCTTCAGCAGGTGTCTGTGGAACCTCCTCCTCCAAGAACTCAGCTCTCAATTCAGAAACGTCGAGCTCTGGATGTGCCTCTCCCAACCTCTCAAAGACCTCCTGATAGGCCACTCTGCTCCAATACAGGCCGAAGCGTCGATACTCTTCAGTGTGATGGAAGTTGGCTATGTAATTCCTCACTGCAATATCGCCCGCCTCGACCACGTCAGCTTCATATCTTTTCACTTCGGCCTCCAGCCACCTCAGCTCCTTCTCCATAAACTGCCCGGCATCCCTAGCCCCAGTTAACTCAAGGTTTGCCTTCTCCAGTGCTTCGGCAGTGACCTTCTGGTGGTTGTCAGAAATCTCCACCTTTTTGGTGAGGGCACCACCTCACATCGGCTCTCATGAACCTCCTTCTTCGTGGCCTCAATCTCTGCCAGGAGAGCATCGCGTTTCGAATCATCAACATCTCTCTGAATTCTCAGTTCAATGTTGGCCTCCTTCTTCTCCGCCAGCTCTGCCTTCACCTTTTCCAGTTCGTCGCGAGAGGCTCTATTCCTTGATTGAATATCTCGCAAACAGCTTTGGCATTCCAATGCAACCCCGAAGGCCCTGGCAGTTTGGCTCACCAAAGTAGTGGTGAGGTCCACCGCATCACAGGTGGCCACATAATTCTGCCACCTCTCCGTCCAGAACTTGTTGAAGCCCTCAGTGGCCACCCTCACCTCCGGAGGCAGCATTTCTATTACAGCAGGGGCTATTATGTCCTCCCTGCCCCCCAGGAAATTCCCAGACTTTCCTGGGGTCCTCTCCACAACCTTCTTCTTGGTGGCCCCCTCTGCTTTCGCCACGTCATCCATGACGATCTTCCTAGACTGGGCCACCATGGCAGCATCAATCGAAGATTGGAGGAGCTTCGGCTGCTTCGAACCCCCCTTTTCAGAAAAGGACACAATGGTCCCAAAACTTGACGACCCCCCACCTGGGCCCAGTTTTCTCTTCTTTTGTGGCTCATCAGCCACCCCCTTACCCTTCGCCAATGCTGGCTTGCCACCTTTTGGGGCCTCCTCTTGCACCTCCTCCTCAGCCTCTTTCTCATTTTTGTTCTTGCTGAGGCGGTCCAGCTTGGACTTTACCTGTTTTGCCCCATTGGACCCAGGTTTTAGTGCTTTCGCCCCGGCAGTGGAGGTGGCCTTCATTATACCGCCATATCAGTGTGGCATAATCCTTCTTGGTGAATTTATCTGCGATTACGAAGAGAAGTCAGTTCAAATCATTGAATGGGGCAGTTAGTTAAAAGTGAAGGCGCCTCTTACTCTTGGGGGCCATCAGTCCGAAATCAATAAAGTATCTGCTCCTTTCGATTAAGTGAGAAAAGCTTCGGAGCCTCGGAGATCGTTGGTAAATGTCTTCTACAATGGCCCACTCAGCCTCAGAAAGCTCGTACCTTGTCTTTGCAATACGCAAAAACGGGCAGTTATCAGTATCAGAAATAGGCATGTTGAAGCTATAAGAACTCAAGACGACACTCACAAGCCTCGTAGTACTGGGTCGGCGTGGTAACAGCTGGGACAGCATCTCCCTCCACCATCTGCCACCTACCCGTCACCCAGAACCACGACTCCTTCCACCCCTTTATGGATGAAGGGAGCCCAACCACAAAGGGGGCGTGGGAGCCCCAGGGAGTGATGTAATACCACCCCTTTGAGTCATCTTTTCCCACGACCCTGGCGTGGAAGAGGGACTCGAAAACATGAAGTGGGAGGTCCTCGCCCAGAGACACTTCCTTCCACAGGAAGTAGGTCCCCACGACTTGGCTCCACCCATTGGGAAGAATTTGGGTGGGGGGACAACATGAAGGTCCTCAGCACAGCACTAAAGAAGGGGTGCAGAGGCAGACGCACACCTGCCTTAAGCAGGTGTTCACTGAAGGCCACACAATTGGGCCTCGGAAAACAAGCCCTTTCGTGAGCATCAGGGACTAAGAGTTTGACGTAATGTGGGATGTTATAGGTCTGCCTAAGTTCGTCTAGTTTGGCAGAAGTGATGTTGGATTGGATTTTGGCTGCCCCCCATCCCGCCTCATAATCTATAGGCTCTTCGGTCATACTATACCACTCACCAGAGGCCCCAGACACTGACTCCTCCCCACTCCTAACTACTGTCATGGCTAGAGACGCCTCGGAAGACATTGTTGTTGGAGGAATATGAATAGTGCAAGAAAAGGGTGTCTAAGGAAAATAGGAAGACAACTACGTAAGGAGAAAGTACCTAAAGCGAAGGAAAGACTCAGAGAGTTCGCCGGAAGTTCGTCGGAAGATGACTAACAGCAGGACAGTTTCAGAAATTTCAGAGTGTTTCGTGAAAGTAAAGTATGAAAATGACAAAGTTCTGGCTTTTATACTAGCGAAGGGTTCAGCCCCAGCCGTTGGATCAGATCTCAGTTAATCTGAGGCGTACAAAAATGCACAAATCTTGACCCTCGAAATCAAACGTTTTCTCCACATCAACGCCTCAGATTTGTGCGTGCATGAACCAATACTGGCTCGCGCGTGAACTTGTCCTCGAAACTACACATCCCAATAATTAGCCATCATTGTGCATTAAATAAAAACAGCTGTACGGCTATTGAAATTCGTCTCGATGCAGTTCATTGGCCTTGGAAACATAAGAAACCGTCACATCACAGGCATCAATTTCTATGAACGTCACCTCGCCTCATCAAAAGGAAATCAGCCTCGGCCTGTTCGAATATGAACTCGCCTCATCAAAAGGAAATCAGCCTCGGCCTGTTCGAATATGAACTCGTCTCATCAAAAGGAAATCAGCCTCGGCCTGTTCGAATATGAACTCGCCTCATCAAAAGGAAATCAGCCTCGGCCTGTTCGAACATGAACTCGCCTCATCAAAAGGAAATCAGCTTCAGCCAGTCCGAATACGAACTCACCTCATCTTAACGTAGCTCCAAAAGAACTTCAGTTTTACAGGCGACTTTCTTAGAAATGGCGTAAAGCACAGAAAATTCAGACTTTGAAAGTCCACGCCTGGCATAAATGACCACACATGGACTTGGGGGATTATTGTTACGGATTAAAGAACAGAACGGACACGTGGCGTCACACCACGACGGTGGGACCAGCTTAATTCGATCAGATCGTAATTCTCTAGCTTCAGTTGTGGGTTCCGAGGCCCTGGCTATTCGTCCGAGGCCCTCGCTATTACTCCGAGGCCCCTCCTTCTAACGTCCTAGGTCCATCAAAGGCCCACTTGCGAGGATTCGGCTATGATGAAAATCTCCAACAAATGATTGATGTGACTTTTGTGTAAAGTTTACTTGTGTCTTGTCTCGTCAATGTCAGAGCATTTAATGTTAGTACAGCTAGGAGAGTCAACTTGATTGCTAGGATTTGAGGCCTTGGTCGAGGAGATGAGGCCACGTGTAAGTTGATCCAAAGGTCACAATTCGAGTTGTAACACTATAAATACCCCAACCATGTAACAAGAAAGGGACTAATGCAAAACTGGAGAATAAACTGAATCTTTTGGAGCCATATTTCTCTCGTTTCAACATCATTTTTACAACATTTTATTACAACGCAACCCTGTTATCTATCGATTGGTTACTTATACAATCGCATTTCTTTTATGCCGGAGACCTGAACGGAGACGTCTCGTGCCTTTTTGCTACTCCCACGCTCATTCTCTGGAGTCCTCATGACCATCGATCGGCATTAGCGTGTTGGATTAAGCTTACGTGTGCACGAGTGAGCCCGGCATCTGTTGGCAACATTTTTTGGGGTCAACAAATAGGATCCTCGATAAAGTAATACTATTGTATTAGTTACAAATTGTTTGTGAATTTAGGTTACTTCCAGCAAGAAATATACCGTACCCAAAATTCTGATTTCATTTTGTAAAGTTGTAATTGTGGTCTATCTAATTTTTTTCGACTGTGATTGTCTAAGGGTATTAAAGTGAGTCTATATTGATTGTTGAAGCATATAAAATCAAGAAACGAACATTAATAATTTTAAAGTCCTTAAACAAAGTGAAAAACAAGTAGAGTACAAATTAGAATACTAAACAAAGTGAACCTTCAGACCCAAATGATCCTCTCAAGGAGCATTAGTTAAGATGCAATGATATTGTGATCACCTGGATGCAAAATTCAATGACATTAGATATCAAATACAGCATGACATACGCAGAAATGGCTCATGAACTCTGGTTGGATCTTGAAGTTAAGCAGAATGCACTAAGAATATATGAAGTTAAGCAAAGTATAATAGCTCTAGTCCAGAATCAAGATGGTGTAAGTGTTTATTTCTCCAAACTTAAGACTCTCTTGGACGAGTTAATGAATTATGAGGCAATACCTAGTTCTTGTGGGGGGTTAAAAACTGTATTGCAAAGAAATTTCTAATGGGTTTAAACAATTCATACAAGGGAATTAAGGCACAGATTTTGTTGATTAATCCTTTCCCTAGTTTGAATGAAGTGTACTCCATTATACGACAAGAAGAGAAAAGAAGACATATCCTCTGATGAATTTATTAGTGAATCTATGGCCCGTTTGACGAAAGGTAACTTCAGAAATGGGGAGAAGAACATTTCTGCACAAAGAAAGGATAAGTATTACTGTACTCACTACAAGATGGCAGGACATTCTCTTGAGAGGTGTTTTAAAGCTACTCCAAACAAGCCAACATGCTTTCACTGCCACATGCCTGGTCACGCAGTAGACAAGTGTTTTAAATTACATGGGTATCCACCAAGCTACAAATCAGATGGGAGGAATAAATTCTCAAGTCATTTTGCTAATCAAACCACTACATTTCTGCCTTCTGTCCAAGAGCAGGTGAGTGACAAAGCTCAAATATCTATAACTCAGGAGCAATATACTCAGCTTATGGCATTACTCAAACCACAAAGCCCTCAGACATTCATTTCCTCTATAAACAATGTTCAAACTGTTGCTCAGCCCCACTCTAATGATGGTAACATGCCCAAAATTTCTGATATATCTCTATGCCATTCAGTTTATAGCACAAAAATCACTGATATCTCCACTAATCCTTGGATATTGGACACAGGTGTCACATATCATATGATCTTTTCAGCCTCTTTATATACCACAATTAGTGTACAAGTTTCTTATTCTGTAGCGCTCCCAAATGGTGAGCTTGTTCCTATCACACACATAGGGATAATATAATTTTCAGCATGTTTAATTCAGGACAATGTGCTTTCTGTGCCCTCATTTTCTTTCAATCTCATATCAGCAAGAAAATTAGCACAAACCATTAATTGTTTGTCTCATTTTTCTGTCTGACCTGTGTTTGGTACAGGACCTTTTGACTTGAAAAATGATTGGAATGGGTGAAGTAAAGCAAGGTCTATATCATCTGCTATAAAAGGAAGTACCACATTGATAAATGCAATTTATATACTTATTTAGGGCACAAAATATGGACAATTGTTGGTAAATATATCGAAATATGACTTAATTTTATATAAATTATGCTTTATAGGATAATATTGATAAACATGGTGGAATTTAGCAAAAAGAAGTGAAAAATTACTAAAATGAAAGAAAATTAAAGTTCATGGACCAAAGTGCAAATATTCAAAAGATGACCTGAAAGAAGAAACAAAGATGTGAAAGATTCAAAAACCAATTGAGCGAAGGAATGAAGTGTTGGAAGAAGAAGCGAGAAAAGAGCTCAAGAAACGAGAAACGAGAAAACAGAGTTTTGAAACTAAAACGCAATATTTGGATTTTAATTTACACTATGTGATCGCATAGTGTAAAATTCCATGCGGTCGCATGGTGTGATGCAGGAATTTTCAGAGCTGAAAATGGTTGAACTTTACTATAGCATTGAAATGTACTTTGCAATAGCATAGTGTAATTTCAGAAGAAAAATTCTGGTTTCCTTATATAATTTCAACTCTTATGAAAACAAATCTTAGGGGTGTCTTTTAAAGACCTAGGACAATCCAAAAGTAGTTGCCATGCATTACAACACATTCTAAGAGATTTTGAAGTAGTCGTGGCAATGGGCCGAGCCGGCACGGCCCATGATCGCACGAGCTCGTGGCGAGCTCGTGCGAGCTTGTGGCTCGTGTGCCACGAGCCGAGCACCCGCTCAGCTCGTGGCAAAATGGGCGAGCTCGGCTCGTGGTCCGAGCTCGTCCAAAATTTTTTCTTATTTTTTAATCATGTATTATACGAGGGTTAGGCACATAAATATTTACATGTAATATTTATTTTATTAAAAAATATATGATTAAAATTTAAAAAAAGAAAACTATTTTTCAAAAATAAAAGTGGACTAAAAGTATGGAGTATATTTCAAACACGTCTTTGTAAGGTTACTTGCTCGGCTCGTGGCCCGAGCTCGTCCAAAATTTTTTCTTATCTTTTAATCATGTATTATACGAGGGTTAGGCACATAAATATTTACATGTAATATTTATTTTATTAAAAAATATATAATTAAAATTTAAAAAAAGAAAACTATTTTTCAAAAATAAAAGTGGACTAAAAGTATGGAGTATATTTCAAACACGTTTTTGTAAGGTTACTTTCAACAACGGTTAAAACCAAGATTCATTCATAAAATTCATTTTCATAGCTCTCTTTTTCAACAAGTTTAATTTAATAACCTATAAATACATCCCAAATCTCTCAACAAACAATCTCAATACGATCACAAATCTCACTTTTTTCCTACTTTAATTATGAAAAATAATATCATATTTTTTTACCTTACAATAATAAAAAGCGCTACAAAAATATCTCCGCCAAAAATCGCCGTAACTAATCGGACACTCGCGATAATAATAAGTCCGTGTAGACCACGAATACACTGATGTGTGTAATTACATAAGCAACCATGACTTTTCATGAAATGACGACACTGTCCCGACTCCCGACAGAGACGCGTCACCTGACCTCTTCGAGAAAATCATTGAAGTCAAACTCACTGAATTCATCGGCGAGGTATTTCCCCGGCAGGCCGATACTAGGCAGACTGAACGGAAATTCAATGTTAAACCCGAAAGCGTCAACGTCTCCGTCGAAGCAGGGGAGACCGTCAAACGGCGTAAAATGATCATGGCGGAGAACGGAGGTGGGCGACAAAGCGGTGTCGTTTCCAGAAGAAACTGCGTCACTTTCCGTTGGGGTCTCGGTAATGGAGTCAATAGAGACTCTTTCAGTTGCCGGAAAGTTGGTGACAGCGGTGGGTCCTCTCAGTTTCACGGCGGCGGTGTCGTAAACCGAAGCAGCTTCTTCAGGAGTGTCATAAGTCCCTAGCCAGACCCGTTTCCTACTCGTCGGATCACGGATCTCGGCTGCCCATCTTCCCCACGGTCTCTGACGCACACCCCTGAACTTTTTCAGGCTAGTGACATCATTTACCGGCGAAGTCACGCTCCTCTTTTTCTGACTGTTACTATTACTACGCTCTTCTTTCGGTATCTCCGACTTAAAGTTGACCTCTTCAACATGTCGTTTGACTCTACGGACAAAGATTCTCTCGGAACCTTCATCATCATCGGAGTCAGTAGCGTCGCCATCGGTGAGTATGATCCTCACCGCCGTATGCCGGCGCTTTGTGGGATGCCGGTTATCGATGAGCTTGCTTGTAGTGACTACATGTTCTGTAAACTTCACTACTGGTTGCAGTTTCATGTCTTGACACAAGTTCAAAACCAGATATAACAACAATTATCCTTCGATTTTGAGGCCCTCAAAGAAGAAAGGAACTGTAAAAACAAAACTGTAGAGCAAATAATCAAGTGAAGAAGAGAAAGCGACGATCAAATTGTAAGAAAGCAGGGACTCCGTGGGTATAAAAAGAGGAAAAGCTGGAGTGGGGGAACCTGGGACAGAGCCTTTGTTGTTTTGGCGGGAAACACCTCTCTCTCTCTCTCAATGTCCTGACACCCCTCTCTCTCTGTATCTCTCTCTCCTGAGAACAGCAGATAGATGTGTAGATTCAAGGAGGTGTATATATATAAAAACACGAGACCTTCTATCTTTCTCTGTGTATGATCAGCAGATATGTAGATACAAAGATCGTGTACGTATAATATAGAAGAAATAGAACAGGGGGGACTGACGGACTGTGGACTCCTATTTTTCTCAATATATAATAGAGTAATAGACTGCCCGACTCATTGTACTGTATATATTATACAATTTCGCAGGCCTTTAAAAAGTTTTTTTTTTATTAGATTAATTTTAATCACGCCTATCTTTATAGATATGGTAGAGGGGCATTGGATTATGATACGGATCGATTAAATTTTCGTTGAAATTTTGAAATTCATGGAGATCGAAAAGAACACCCACAGATAAAAGGATTCCGTTGACTCAACACGACATTGAAATACGAAAGTTAAATGAGCGAATGTGATTAGATATTCTAGTAGTCATCACCATAAAATATATGTACTTGGCACCAGTGAAGTGTTGTATTATTAAAATTCAATATTATTCAGCTTAAAAATTAATAATAATTGTAGTCTGACATTCTAAAAGAGAGAACGATCTCCTGTACATGCCAGAGAGAGTGGGGAAGGCATACTGAAAAATAGTTAGTGGGGATGGTTAAATGTGGATTGGAGCGGGGCAAGAGTCGTATGTTACAGCTGGCGTTCGTTGATGTGTCAAGAGGACTCTTCTTAGTTGGAAAAATCCACTCTTATTTCACCTTTTCACCAAACTTTACCAATTATTACCTGCAACACCATAACCCAAAATAAAGTTTATAACCACACTAATGGCCAAAAAAATATATATAAAGAGATTTTATATATATATATATATATATATATTTATTTTTTTTGATACTCAGGTATCCCAACTTAGTCAGACTAAATCCTGAACCTCTAGCCACCGACCCCTCAGCGATTCGAGGAGGTAAACTGCGGGTTATGTTCTTATTGACTCCCAGGTTCCTGCACTGCTTATACTCATTGGCCCCAAGAGAGCTCTCATCACTGCCTTACAGTCATTGCCTTGCCTTCGAGAAAATCCCAAGACTCGTGCCTTCCAGAAATTGAACTCTCCACGCTGGGGTTGCGAGCCCACAAATGCAATTGTTCCACCAACTTAAATGTGCCCCAAGGGGCTAATCTATTCACATATTTAGCCCAGTTTGATTTTGCCAAAATCAATTTTTTAGTAAATTTGATAAAAAAAAATGATTAATATATGATTAAAAAATTGATAAAATTTGTGAATTCGATAAAATATGTAGTTAAAATTAATTGTTGATTTTAATTTAAAATTTTAATAGTTTTTTAAGATGTACCAAACGGGAACTTAAAACTAAAAGCACCTTTGGATATGCACTAACAGATCCAGCACTCAATGAGTACCGATGGCCACTCGTGCTATAATCGTCGAAATTTTTTCCCTTGTATTGGGCGGCCGCTAATGTTCACCTCTCACCATCTGTGCTCACCTCTCTTCCTGGATCTACAAATGTGGATATGTATCATAATGGTAATAAGGGATGCATTACGTAAGTGTGTGACTCTCACGTTGAGCAAATATATAGATGCTTATGAGGAAATTGAGTAGTTATGCAAAAACAAGTCCGACACTTCACAAGAGAGATATCAACAACTTACGCACCAATAACCCTACACCACTATCTTTCCAACACCCTAAACCCCAGTACTAATCTTCTTTTTTCGGGCCTATGTCGCCATGTATAGGAGGTAAGGATAATGAAATTTGATAATAATTAGATGACGATGCCCTTGTTTGGCGAATGTTTATAAATTATTTTTTATCCATACATTTCGTGTTATCTACAAGTTCTATCCATACACCTTTTATTTCTATCTGTTTATAATTTTAACTGTTTATGAACTATATCATAATTCACAAGATAATAATTTAAACAATAATAACATACCAAACGCATCATTCAAATTTATAGACATGATTTCTTGTTCAAAATTGATTATCAAGCGTTTAAGCAATCGTGGTGTCAAATCACTTTTGAGGCCATGCACATGCAAATTGTGACTTTAGAATTTTAAGAATTTGTCAATTATAATTATCAATGAATTTTTATTTTTCTACTCCAACAAATGCTTTTTTTTTATTTTTTATTTTGCTCTTTTCAAAAAATATTTATAGTGTGTTTGGTAGAGATTTTTGGGGGAAGAATTGATTTTTGAATAGTGATATGATGGGAAATGTGTGGTTGAAAAAGAAGAAAAAAGTATTGATGTGATGGAAAATATTATTTTATTGAAGAATGTGTGGTTAAAAATGAGAATTGATTTACTGTAGAAAATGAAAATCTGTACCAAACAGGCCCTTATTGATTTCTCATCAGCTTCTATTTAACATATTTTTGTATATGTTAGTGGTCAATCAATCCAAATATGATTTGAATGATTTTGAAAGTAGGATATTGAAATTTGTAGTTTATTAAATATAATCATAATAAAATAAGAATAAATAATGAGCTTGACTCTCCCAATTTTTCTTATTTTTAAAAGTTAGAATAGAATATGTTGAAACTTATTTTTAGACGACGTGAGCAAAAGTAGAAAAATATATTATGTGGAAAAAATTGTCAATCAAACAATACAAAAATAAGAAATTAAGTGGAAAATGCACATTTTTCATGGAAAATATTAATAATCAAACGCACCCTTATGGATACTCTAATTCCGTACTACATAACATTTTATATATATTTGATCCTTGCACCAATTTATTAGCTACTAGTTGATAGACAGCAAATCGGAAAATGAGGACGAAGCCCTCCTCGAGACATTTTCTTTTTCCAATTTTCTTGGTACGAAAAAAAAGAAAGAAAATTTCGCAGACTCGATTGAGGGGTTTGAAAGAGTAGAGAAGCCAAGTAGGCAAGTCGATTAACTTTGAGGAATTGTTCAATTCGTCAGATATTGGGTTTGCTCCACAATGGTCACCAGTTCGAGTCCCCTCGGGGCCACTGAGGTGAATACCCGGTCATAAATTTCAGGGTCTCGTGAGATTAGTCAAGGTGCGTGCAAGTTGGCCCGAACACCCACGATTATTAATATATATATATATAGGCAAATCGATCCGGCTTAGGCTTGCAATACCATTATAACTTATAACCTACATGCTTGGTGCCATAATGTTCTATTTCGCCATCACAAAGATAGTTGGAAAAAATCAAGAAGCAATTCTTGTAATTAATGTGAAAGCGTGGTTGAGGAAATTTCCTACTGAACCCGGCCCGACTCACCTTGACTGAGGTTTAGGAAATTCCCTATGGAACAGACCCGACTCACCTTGTCTAATCTAAACCATCGAATCATACAAGACTTTGACGATGACCAAAGAATAGAAATACATACACTTAGTCAGGGATGCAAACTTAGAAAACGTCCTCTACGGGTAAACTTAATTCTACATACGGACCGTCACCGCATATAACTTAATAAACGGTAGACAATTTTTTAATTTTTTTTCTTTTAAAATTATTAATCTTTATACAATTCACCTAAGTTAGCCCAACAATGTATAAGAAAAAGGATTTTGCCATTTGCACATCATTTTTTGTCACTCGTTGTCGAAAGTGTGTTGACAAAAAACTATTGGATGAAAAAATAGCTTTTTTTTTAAAGAAAACGGTCGATGCTCCTTGTATTCTATCAAGCTGTCAAGGAAAATGCACACAGATCTCATGGTTTAAGAACTAAGGGCTTGTTTGATAAGCCCTTTTTTTCCATGAAAAATGGAATTGAAATTTTATTTCCCACTTTTGCCATATTTGATAGCCAAAAATTTTCATGAAAAATATTTTCATCCCACCCCCCACGTGACCCATTTTTCCATTTTTTGTTGAATTGGTTTTCCCATCACTTTGGTGGAAAAATTGTTTCCAATTTTTTATTTTTTATTTTTCAATGAAAACAAATGCTTTGGACAATTGTAAAAAAAAAAAAAAAAAAATCTATAATGGACAATTTTCATGGAAAACAAGGTCAAACGAATACCAAAAGATCCAAAATTTCAATATTTTCCAAGTGAAAAATTACACTAATCAAACACAATTAATTGACAATTCTCAAGAAAATAATTCTAGGCTATTCAGTTCCCTGTAATTCATTTTCTTTCCACCCAAATCTCACACTTGCAATCAAACGGACCCTAAGAAATTTTTGTATATTAATTTAACACTTTTTTTTTTCATTTTATAAAAGGGTTTATAATTTAATACTTTATACAGAAACTCATTCGACTAACGATGTACCATCAATTCATCACATACTACGAGTTTGCATATAGATAAGTATTATCGATTATCTATAACTCGTTATAGCAAGTGTTATAAATAATGACGATTGTAAATTGTTATTTTTTACGATTCACCCATCTTACACACTCATTGATTATGTTGTGCAAGCTAAGGTAGTCAAGTGCACATATTAAGCCTCTGTTTGGTCTTCATTTCACGTAATTTATTTTTAACCACATAATTTATAAGATTCATATTTTTTATTAACTTTTCAATCATATATTTTATTAAAATTTATTAAAAAAATAATTTTTTTCATCTAAATCAAACACAAGCTTAATGTCTTTCTTTGAGTGGATAAAATTGAAAATTAGTTAAATGGAAAACGACAACAATTTAAACTTTTTAAAAAAATCCAAGAGAGCAACTGGAGATGTTGAAAAGTAAGAAAAGGTTGGCTACTAACTTGAAGAAGCAGCAAAGGATGGAGACCCCATGGGGGGGCACGTGAGCAATAATATAGTAGAACGGCAACCGGGACACTTCTATCGCTTGTCAACCAAGTCTTAATTATTTTTGTACTAATGTCTTCCCATAATTATAGTATTCAATTTATTAATCATAAATCATAATCACCTACCCCCTCTTCAGGAGAGCACATGCGTCTTGTTTATATTTTGTTCATGAACCCGGTTCGACTAAAATTTTCAAAATAGTTTTACGAGAATGGACCGAAATGCTTTCAAATAAGAGAAAACGTGATCCACAAAGAGAATCCGTACTTTCCCATATTAAACTCACCCAATCAAAATCTTAGGATCCGTTTGATTGACAAATGTGGAAAAACTTTTCAATTCCATGTAAGTTGGAAAATAAAACTCAAATATCCCATAAGAATGCATTTTCCGTTAAAATTGGGAAAAAGCAACTTAACTTGACTTTGTGATCGAACAGTCAAAGTAGAAATTGAATTCATTGGATGTGACATATTCCATAGAATTTAAATCCATTAAACGGACCCTTATACTGTCTGAAACACTTGATTTTGTGATCGAGATAACTATTCCATTTAAGTTTGAGATTGATTATACAAAATCCAAGTCTTGGGGTCAGCATTAGTTTCAAATATGTCATCATCATAATTATAATTGATTAAAAGTCTATCTCTTCAAGGACCTAACTTGCACACTTGGCCTGAAATATTCTGATTAGGACAATTGGATCCCACTTAAGCATTACCATAGAAATATTTTAATTTCACGTCCATTTTCAGCTAGAAGACTGAGCACCACATAGACATGAATCTTGCAATGAATCTAACCTAGTAAGCAGTGTAAGAGCATTCAAAAATCATTGGACATCATATAAAATATTTGAAGGTGTAAATCAAGTCGTGTTAGCTGAAGTCCCAAAGTTGTATAATGTAGGGCTGTCCGTGGGTCGGTTCGGTTCGGTTCTGAAGATACCCGAACCGACCCAAAACTTTCGGGTATTTAATAAATGGACCCGTCGGGTCCAAATATAATTATGGAACCGTTCGGGTTCGGTTCCGTTCGGTTCGGTTCGGTTCGGTTCAGTTCCGTTCGGTTCCGTATCATAATTAAATTTTTTAACATTTTCAGCAACACTACATAAATACAATTAATAACATTTCATTCGTAACTTTTACAAATTAACGTAGCCCAATTCAAAAAAATATACAAAACTAGCCGTCCAATAAGATTAATTCAATGCATACAAATACCAAAAAGTAGATATTAATATTACAACAAAACTACATAAAGTATATTCATTTGCTTCAAATTAAAATGGGCTAATGAATTTTAAAATGATTTGGGCTTAAAAATTAAAATTATGAAATAATCTAATTTATTCAATTAATTTGTTAATTTGTATAGGAAAAAAATAAAATAATTTAATTAATTCAATATAAAAAATAAAAAAATTATTTAGTTTCGGTTCTTGTTCGATTCTTCGGTTCTTGGTCTAGACCCGAGACCCGACCCAAACCCATCGGTTCTCGATTCGGGTACCCGTTCGGGTATTTAATTTATGAAGAACCGCTCGGTTCGGTTCGGTTCGGTTCGGGTTCGGTTCGGTCCGGTTCGGTTCGGGACTTTTGGACACCCCTAGTATAATGACCCTGAGCACTCCATTTTCTTTCTTCAGAAAAATATTGAGAGGTATGCCTAGCACAATCATGGCAAGGCTAGGACCGTATGACAGGTCACCGTGGCCCAACTTTGGGAGTGGAGGCCCAATAAGAAGCACATGCCATGTTGGCCATGCCTTAACATACCGAGTAACCCAACAAATTTTTATGGGTAATGCTACATGTACACACACACTTTTACACAATCTTTTATACCTCTCTCACATGGAGGGGGATCCACGATTATTTTATTATGTGTGGGCCCCCTTCCATGTGAGAGAGGTGTAAAAGATTGTGTAAAAAATTGTGTACACTTAGCATTATTCAATTTTTATACCTGTACGTAATACGAGGTGCAAGTGAAGATTTGAACACCCAAAGAGGCTGTGCACTGATTATTAGAACTCGTTTGACAAAACTTTTGAATAGCTAAAAAGTTACTTTTGAATCTAAGAAATTACCTTTGAACCCATTGAATGAAATCAAGAACATTTTCAAAGAAATTCTATCCCCTATTCGGAAAGGTTTGTGGGTTCCAACAGCTATAGTAGCTATCACTCCACAAAATCATACATGAAATTTTCACCTCATATGATTCTAGGGATGTCAACGAATCGAATCGAATCAAAGTCCGAGCCGAGTCGAACTTTTGCTCTGCCAAAATACTAAGCTTGACCTGAGTTTTCAGCTCAAGCTTTATCGAGCCGAGTTAGGCCAAGACAAGCCGAAACGACTCACGATTTTTTTTTAATAGGCAGTTTGCTTTTGTTTTTTCTTAGGCTCAACTCGTCATGGGCCAAAAATGGCCCGGTCTAGAGCTAATGCCCCAAAATGGGGCTCAGCTCATACCGACTTAGGCTTTTCCAGGGCGGAGCCCCCAGCCGCCCGAGTCGACAAACCAAATTGACACCCCTATATGGCTCCGAATGAAGTCAAGAAAAACCTTAGAAATTATTATGATAATTTGAAAGTGTTTTCTCTAGTTAAAGAGTTCTAAAGAAAACACCGAAATAAAAGCAAAAACTATGCCAAACATACCCTTAATAATGGTGCAAGGAGGCTAATCCATGTTTCCAAAGTGGACCGATTCACACATAGGACCTGTCCTCTTGCCTATTAAATTAAACAATATGAAATTCATTGAAAATTAAAAATGAATTCATCAAAGAAACCATCTTGAACACTACAAGTTGCATTACATTGATTACAGTTTTTCACTTCTTAATGATATTGACATGTAAATTCACAAATTAAGAGATGAAGTTCATAGCCAGTCTCAATCAAAGTTGACAATTTATTCAACAAAAGCATAATAGAGATCATTTCAGTCACTATAGTTTTTCAGACATGCCAACTTTTGAATGTCATCCCATTGCATATTTCTGTGTCCAGCTGCGAGCAGTAGACTCGTACTTGGCCTTGTCCGTCTTGTACATATGAGCAATTTCTGGCACGAGAGGATCATCAGGATTTGGGTCCGTCAACAAGGAACAGATAGACAGCAAGACCTACCATCAAAGTTTTCAGAAATATAGAAAGATGCATATCAGATTAATGACTTCATTAACTGAAAAATAACTAAAGAAAACAAATAAAGAGGAAAAGAATAATACAAAATGTGAAAACCTCATTCTCCATGACTAATTGAATAACACAAATAAAATAATGTATTTGAGTTATAATTAACCTTTATAGTGGCAGAAATAACAGTTGATACTAAAATGGTACACCAGATACCCAAGTTATCCAGACTGTATTATCTCCTATCTAATTAAATATTCTATTTATAGATTGGATGTGTAGATCTCCTGGTGCAAATCCTCGAGTTCATTTCATTTTCTACATATTCTCCTACATAAGACTCAACTCACAACTTGCATGTATTGATACTAAGAAGATTAACAATCTAATCTAAAACAAGGTCATTTTCCACCATTATTTGCAGGAAGGGATACTCATCTATCTGGGAAAAACAAGATATTTTACTCCACATCAAATAAGAATCAAATCGAGCCAATGCATGAAAATTAAGGAATTAATCAACTGCAGGAAGTGGAGAATCCAGAAATTCCATTCCCCTCCCTTCTCTTAGTGAGAATTATCACAACTATGTAAAACAAAACCGAAATGACTTGCATTCTAAAACAAAAATGCAAAGATAACGATACAAAACATAGATGGTAATAGTTGTGTATTGTAGAAGGACAGGATATGGTTGTGTACAACAAAAGGAAATAAGTCAATAACTCCTAACAATTTTATATAAAGATGTAAAGAACCAACAACCAAAAAAATCATTTTTAGGTAATGAACTGTTCCGTGAATGGTCAAGAGCAACAAGTCATTTCAAACCATGTTTGTACATGTATGGCCAGCCTGTGGATGCCACCCACAAAATGACATACCTTAGATATGGTCAATGCTGGGCTCCACTGTTCTTTCAGAATATCAAGGCAGATGCTTCCGTTGCTATTGATGTTAGGATGGAAGACTTTTGTCCTAAATGCAACCTAAAACAATGAACGAATCAAATTTTGAGATCCCTTGGCAACTCACAAACTTCAGAACCAAAGGGTTTCAAGAATATGCTATAAAACCCACGAAAAACCCACTTCCAACAAGCAAAGAAAACATAACATGTTTAGAGTCTGCAACACAATCATTATACAGATCACACAAAATGAGAAATTCAGTCTTCTCTTTTTTCCCAGTGATTCTATGTACACTTATGTAGTTCGATACAGGCACAAATTTACAGTCTGAGTTCTCAATATACAAATGTCATGTCACATTAAGGACACTATCATAACATTCTACAGCAGTAGAGAAATATACTTCCTGAGAAAGAAGATGAATTCGCAAAGCAAGCAAACAGTTTACAGGACATAGCAGAATTAGAAGAATGATAAAATGACAAATAACAGAAATTATAAATTTTCATAGGCCTGAAAACGACAAAACAATCAGCCTTAGAAGTACACTTCCGGAGCATCCTACCAGCTAGTTCCATGTCATTGTGGATCAACAACTGAATAATTATAAAATGTGACAAGCTACAGCAAAGAGTTGAAGTATACCTTTGGTGGCTTAAAAGGGTAATCAGGAGGAAAATGAATAGAAACTAAAAATACACCTCCAGCATAAGGGCTATCAGAAGGTCCCATAATTGTGGCTTGCCAGTGGAACATATCTTCTGCTACAGGACCTGCAATAATGATTTACATAATGGGGTTAACATATGGACTTACCTTGAAGGCAATTACTAAAGAAAATTCATAGAAAGTAACAAGCATATATACCAAAAAAGATGTGCATAAAAACGCCAATATGCACGAAATCACATGAATTAAGCCCATGAATTCAACAATGTAATAAAATGTGACATCGTCAAAACTGCAGCAATCCACAGTTTCCACGTTTAATTAGCAATATGACACCAGCACATGCCCCATGAATTCAGGTCGAGCGACAATGAATCCATGTAGAGGATAGCTTTAGGACCCACAAGTGAAACACCAGCAGTAATGCCAAGAAAAATGCTTCATTGCAGGTTGTGGATCAAATGTCCAACACCAAAAAGTCAGATGAGATCAAAATGAGAAAAGATGGTTATGTAAAGTTATGCTGAGTGGAGGATTAAGACATCCATCAGCATAACTACACAGGTTTACACAATGAACCCGAGAGTCAATAGAAAATTGACACTGCCAGTCTAACATAAGAAGAAAAGTCAACAATTTTCAGGAGATATGATGAAGATTTGATTGAATAATCCCCAAAAATATATACTTATTTTAGGTGTCAAATAATTCATTTACTTTTTAACAACTATTAGTTTAAGTTATGAAATCTCCATTTTGTTATTTTGAAAACTTCCCTATTTTACAAAGGTTCTTGAAAGCTACAATTCTTTGTACTGTTCATCTGTTTGTCGAAAAGTACCTTTCAAGATCTTGTTAAGAGCCGCCAACTACTACTCTCAATCTAGCAACCAAAAGTAGAGTTTTTGGCATTCTCCAATTTAGTTTTGACCTGATTTGCACAATTTCAGGGCTTTTCTTTTACTTTTTCAATCTCTGTTAGAAGAGAGGCTTCATCCCATGATGCAAATTTCAGGGCTTTTCTTTTACTTTTTCAATCCATGATGCAAATTTCTTGGAACTTATATTCACAGTTAAGCTTGTCAAGACGAGTTCTTTGGAGCCGGGGAAATTGTGAAATGAAAACATAGATTCTAATTTAGTTTTCTTATTTATTTCTAACCTGAATTATTAGCTTTAAGTTAGGAAACTTTCCATTTCGTTATTGTGGCAACTCTTCAATCTCTAGATTCCATGCATCAATTACATCAAGATAAAAGATGCTTAATTTAAAATATCCTTTAATTCACTCCAATGTAACTTTTCATACAGAAATGTATGTGATCAAAACGTCCACTAACTCACAACGTTTTGACAAATCATAGAAAACTAGTATCCACAACCTTGGAAACTTAAGCAGATAGCACATTATTAGATAAATCCTCTGATTCCAAACTGTACCAAATTTACTTGAGGTTGTGCAATTAAGTAGCTGTATCAATAGTACCAAGCACAATAAATAAATAAATAAATAAACGGCTAAGTCAATAGTCACAAACCAAATAAACTATTAGCTCTTTCGAATATCTTTTCGACATTTTACAGCTCAGACATTTTGCTGCACTTAAACCAAAACTTTATGCACAAAACGGGAAGGAAAAATACCAGCGCTGCATGATGTAGGAGGGTCCTTCTGCAAATCCTTGAGCTCCTTCAATATCCGTTTGGACGCCATAAATTAACCTTTTTCACCTTCAAAGCAAAACCCTAACCTATCACAACAACAGCACAGCAGATCCTCGTAAAAACAAAGAACATCATAAAAATAAAAAACCCACAAAACATATAACAAATCCAATCTCCCAGAAAGTAAATCAACCCCTCAAATCCAATGATCTAATCCCAACTTCTTCAAAACACAAAATCAACCCTCTCCCCCAAATTCACTTCTTCATGAGACATCACATCAATAAGATTACATAATATATGGATAGTATGAGAAGAAGGGTACCTGATTGTGAAGAGGAGGGCGACGAAATTTGCAAAGAATAGCAGAATCCTGTGCCAATCCTTAGCAAGGGGAGAAGGGATTTCGATGAAAAACGCGCATTATATAGTAGACCAATATTTAATTTACTTTTTGTTGGGGTCCATAGTGTGTATTGTATAAAGAAAATGGCGTAATATCAACGCCATTTCACCTTTATACGTTGCCTGTGGAGCGGATAATGTTTTGGACATATACCTCACAATAAATTTTGTAGAGGGGAGGACGGTTAGAAATAGTGCGGTAGTGTCTGATTCGATTAAATTTACTTTGTTAGTTCTGTGGTTAATAAGCAGCCTATCCATGCTCTCTCCAGGCTCAGGAGCGCGTCATCCTGCGATTTACCTCCTCCACAATGGCCCAGGGCAGAGTCGGTGGGGGCCCTCAAGGTTGGGGTTCAACTTGTAAAAAATGATATATTATTATGTGTGTGTATATCCTACTTAAATAAAAGAGTGAAGAGTGGTGACACTATTCATAAGCATTATTTCTAAGCACTATTCATAAGCCGCCAGCTCGGCTCAATTTTTTTTTTTTTTTTTTTTTTTTTTGCGTTTTCAAACCGAGCCGATAAACTTTTAGTCTCGGCACGGCTAAGCCGCTGAACCGATTTTTTTTTTTTAACGTTTACTTTAATATTTTAGGTTCTAAATATACGTTCTAAACGATTTAATTTTGTTTTGAAATGTTAAAATGCGGCCATCCTAAATATATGATCGACTCGGCCAAACTTTTTTTTCCTACTTAAATAAAAGAGTGAAGAGTGGTGGCACTATTCATAAGCCGCCGGCTCGGCTTGATTTTTTTTTTTTTTTTTTTGCGTTTCCAAACAGAGCCGATAGACTTTTAGTCTCGGCTCGGCTAAGCCGTTGAACTAGTTTTTTTTTTCTTTTTTACGTTTGCTTTAATATTTTAGGTTCTAAATATGTGTTCTAACCGATTTAATTTTGTTTTGAAATGTTGAAGTGCGGCCATTCTAAATATATGATCAACTCAGCCAAACTTTTTTTTTTTTTTAATTACGTTTGATTTTGATTCCAAATTACTTTATGGGTCGACTCGCCCAATGATTTTTTTTTTCTTTTTTATTATATAGGTTGGATCGGCTAAACTTTTTTTTTTAACGTTTGATTAAGTATTTTAATTTACGAATATTCGTTTTAATCGATTTAAAAATTTAGCTCAACTCGGCTAGGCTCGCCCTTTTTTTTTTTTTTTTTTTTTTGCTTTTCCAAACCGAGCCGATAGACTTCTACTCTTGGCTCGGCTAAGCCGCTGAACCGGTTTTTTTTTTTCTTTTTACGTTTGCTTTAATATTTTAGGTTATAAATATGCGTTCTAAGCGATTTAATTTTGTTTTGAAATGTTGAAGTGCGGCCATCCTAAATATATGATCGACTCGGCCAAATTTTTTTTTCCTACTTAAATAAAAGAATGAAGAGTGGTGGCACTATTCCTAAGCCGCCGGCTCGGCTCTGCTCGGTTTTTTTTTTTTTTTGGGTTTCGAAACCGAACCGATAGACTTTTAGTCTCGGCTCGACAAAGCCGCTGAATCGGTTTTTTTTTTTCTTTTTTTCGTTTGCTTTAATATTTTAGGTTCTAAATATACGTTTTAAGCGATTTAATTTTGTTTTGAAATGTTGAAGTGGGGTCACCCTAAATATATGATCGACTCGGCCAAGCTTTTTTTTTTTTTATTACGTTTGATTTTGATTCCAAATGACTTTATGGGTCGACTCGCCCAAGGCTTTTTTTTTCTTTTTTGTTATATAGGTTGGATCGCCTAAGCTTTTTTTTTTTTTTTTTTTTTTACGTTTGATTAAATATTTTAATTTACGACTATTCGTTTTAAGCGATTTAAAAATTTAGCTCGGCTCAACCTTTTTTTTTTCGTTTCCAAACCGAGCCGATAGACTTTTAGTCTCATCTCGGCTAAGACGCTAAACCGATTTCTTTTTTTCTTTTTTACGTTTGATTTAATATTTTAGGTTCTAAATATGCATTTTAAGCGATTTAATGAAGTGCGGCCATCCTAAATATATGATCGACTCGGCCAGCTTTTTTTTTTAAAAATTACGTTTGATTTTGATTCCAAATGACTTTATGGGTCGACTCGTCCAACGCTTTTTTTTTTCTTTTTTGTTATATAGGTCGGATCGGCTAAACTTTTTTTTTTAACGTTTGATTAAGTATTTTAATTTACGAACATTCGTTTTAAGCGATTTAAAAATTTAGCTCAGCTCGGCTCGGCTCGGCTCGGCTTTTTTTTTTTTTTTTTTTTTGCGTTTCCAAACCGAGCCGATAGACTTCTAGTCTTGGCTCGGCTAAGCCGCTGAACCGGTTTTTTTTTCTTTTTTACGTTTGCTTTAATATTTTAGGTTATAAATATGCGTCTAAGCGATTTAATTTTGTTTTGAAATGTTGAAGTTGGGCCATCCTAAATATATGATCGACTTGGCCAAGCTTTTTTTTCCTACTTAAATAAAAGAGTGAAGAGTAGTGGCACTATTCCTAAGCCGCCGGCTCGGCCCTGCTCGGTTTTTTTTTTTTTTTTTTTTGCGTTTCCAATCCGAGCCGATAGACTTTTAGTCTCGGCTTGGCTAAGCCGCTGAATCGATTTTTTTTTTCTTTTTTACGTTTGCTTTAATATTTTAGGTTCTAAATATGCGTTTTAAGCGATTTAATTTTGTTTTGAAATGTTGAAGTGTGGCCATCCTAAATATATGATCGACTCGGCCAAGCTTTTTTTTTTTTTAATTACGTTTGATTTTGATTCCAAATGACTTTATGGGTCGACTCGCCCAAGGCTTTTTTTTTTTTTTTTTTTTTTTTGTTATATAGGTTGGATCGCCTAAGCTTTTTTTTTTTTTAACGTTTGATTAAGTATTTTAATTTACGAATTTTCGTTTTAAGCGATTTAAAAATTTAGCTCGGTTCAGCCCTTTTTTTTTTTTTTTTTTTGCGTTTCCAAACCGAGCCGATAGACTTTTAGTCTCGTCTCGGCTAAGTCGCTAAACCGATTTTTTTTTCTTTTTTACGTTTGATTTAATATTTTAGGTTCTAAATATGCATTCTAAGCGATTTAATGAAGTGCGGCCATCCTAAATATATGGTCGACTCGGCCATGCTTTTTTTTTTTTTTTTTAGTTACGTTTTATTTTGATTCCAAATGTCTTTATGGGTCGACTCGCCCAAGGCTTTTTTTTTTTTCTTTTTTGTTATATAGGTCGGATCGGTTAATCTTTTTTTTTTTTTTTTTTAACGTTTCATTAAGTATTTTAATTTAGGAATATTCGTTTTATGCGATTTAAAAATTTATTTTTTATGTCAAAAATAATTTTACATTAATTGTGAAAACCCCTTCTTTTTGCGTCCGATTCAGAATTTTAAGTTAATTTCTCTTTTCTAACCCACCATCAACCCCGTACTTACATCAATTTCTCCAAATTACATTTTTCTCAAGTTTCTGCATTTCAAAAGGGTACATTTGTGGCGTCAAAATGGATTTTTATTGAACATATAACTATAATAAATATTATTTATCCTCAACCTATTTGAATCTATTGCACATGATTATATCATTTTTTTGGACTGATGTCATCAAATTTTATCATTCAATTGAAGAATTGACATGAGAAGAAAAATAAAAAAAAAGAGGACAAACTCGGTTGGCTGAGCAACACTGATGTAGACAGTATCCACGAACTTCCTTTTATTTACGTTTGATTCAGTATTTTAAGTTACGAATATTCGTTTTAAGCGATTTAAAAATTTGTGGGTAATGTCAAAAATAATTTTACAATAATTGTAAAACGTAAAGTTGTGATTGTTTATTTTACGTGTAATATTATTTTATTGAAAATGTTTAATTATAAATAAGAGAAAAAATGTCCATATTTTTTGAATAAAAAAGAGTGTGCATCTAACCCTTTCTTTTTCCTCTCATTTTTTCTCCATTTCTTCACGCAATGGCCATACATTTTACTTCTAGAATCATGCCTCTTTAGTCCATCTGTGAGTGTGCATCTAACCCTTTCTTTTTCCTCTGTGAGAGAGTACTTAAAGTTAGATGTTATCTGGTTGTGCATAACTAGAAATAGTAGAAATGTTTTGCTGTTATAACATATCTACCTATGGATATTGCGTATTTTAACATAATCTTATGATACCCAATTAATTTCACGCTCTAAATCAATTTATTATAGCATCAAAGCGTTATTTCTGTAAAAGAAGAAAAACTTGATTTTATGTACTGTTGTAGTTAGTATGTTTTTTGTCATTAAATGCATTGAAGTTCACCCACTCATTATTTCACTTTTGTCACCATCGTTAGACTTCAATTTTTTATTCAATTGAGGCACTCCATCTTATCATATTAATGAATATGATGATGTGGTATGAAAAATTTGATTTGTCCATATATTCTAAGAAAAATGCTATTCATCCCCAGTGGGGATGCATCCACAGTCTATGTGGATGTAAATGATTGGTTAAATGATGGGTGAAATTAAATGACTTATTTAATTTCACCTATCATTTAATGCCGCATTAACGCCACATAGATTGGAAATGAATAGCATTTCTCATATTCTAACCACTTACATATATTCTATATTTTTTCAGTATAATTACAATACACTTACAAATTATGTCAAAACCTTCCTCATTTTCTTTCATTTTTTTCCTTAAACAACACACTATTTAATACTCAACTTCACCAACGGCACATGCATCGCACGTGTGTCAAACTAGTATATATATATATATGTATGTATGTATGTATGTATGTATTTAGGAATGTCTAGTTAAAATTATTGTAACGAGGAGCTTCATTTTATATCTTAAGAAAAATGTTTATAACTAAATTAATTTTTTTTATTTGATGCCCAATTAAATTAATTGTTAGTTGAGCCCACATTAAAAAAAAATCAATTTTTAGTCAAGGTTTGCATCAAAAGTTTCTTAAATTTTTCTATTTTTGTAAAGGTTTTGATTTTTTTGTTAAAAATTAAAAGAAAATTAGAAAACATATGTTGGAGGTGCAACAAGGCCGCTCTTTAGGTCATGGGATGTGTCATGCAAATGATATCGATCTAATATCATAAAATGTTTAGCCTATCATCAAAGCCAATTTATTTTTAAATGAAAAAATTGAAATATGTGTGTCTCACTAATATGAATTTATTTTCAGATGAGATGGTTAAAATTCGATCATACACATTGATTGAAATGTTTTTGCAGGTTCCCAAAAAATTAGTTTTCAAAACGAAAAACGTCATTTAGGAGTTTTTCGTGTAACCTTCGATAAGAAAGATTACTGTATCCAATATTTTCACAAGTCGTTAAAATTATTAATTCGTTAAAATTACAATCTGCTTTCACTCAAGAAATTATCAAAAAGGGCTGAAAATAGTTACAAGTTAGACCAATTCCACTCATATAAATTAAAATAACTAATGCAATGTGAATCTAAGGTTGTAACAGCTCATGGACGCTTTGCTGCATCTTCTCCTTCCAATTCTTTCTTCTCTACTTCATCAACTGCACCAATAGCCATTGCAAACAAAATAAGATATGAATGTGTATATATCGAATATTCATCAGAAGTTCTAATTATCATCAATCTATGCGACAGTGGAATATTTACCACATTTTGCTATAAATTAAGCCCGGTTTGATTTTGCTAAAAGTCCGTTTTGTAAATTCTGGTAAAAGTTGATAAAATGTGTCGATGAAAAGTTGATAAAAAGTTGTGAATCTTATTATATGTGTCGTTAAAATTAATTGTTAACTTTGACTTTGATTTTTATCAACTTTTTAACTAAATCGAACAGGGGCTAAAATGTATCCCAATTTTATAGGACAATGTGACTGTTGTCCCACATCAGATAGTTTGATGATCATCAGCACTTCTAATTAATAGCAATACTCGCAAATATATACATATGATGTGTGTAATTGATGAGAAATTTTCTTACATTACAAGGCTCATTCTGACATTGCATGAAGGAGGGTGTCCATTGTCAATATCTCCTTCATAGATGCTTTTGCACAAAACTTTAAATGGAAATCCATTCAATAATTTCTTGCCATACAATAAGAAATCAATGTGACCTCTTAGGACAATATCCATAAGCAACTGATGAACCTTGGACTTGTCCTCTAAATCTTTACCATCAGCATCTTCGACCTCCTTGTCCTTAACCGAGGTATGCACTTTCACTTCAGCTATCGTACTAGGTTTCTGAGTAAAATCCTTCAACTGCATTTTCCCCAAGTCGACGCCTTCGGACGATACTTCAACGTGCATGTCGCTATATATGAGCTCAATCTTGCCATTTTTGTTGGATGCATTGAGGCGTATGTCAAACTCCGATGTCAAGAATGTGTCAGCTTTGGATTCGTTGACGTAAAGTTTAACGATGTCAATCCTCTGGATGTGGAAATGTGGGAGGTTCGACTGGAGGAACGCAAAGTATATTCCGCCTATGAGGAGGATGAAGAGAAGGAAGACGCCGACGATTAAGGAACCGCAGGCGCAGCACATGTTGAAGCGTGAGCCGCAGCGTCTTTTTTTGCCCTGCCCTTCAAGGTCACCACCGTATGGCTCCACACGTGACTTGGCTAGGGTGGATTCATTGAAGGAAACTCGCCGTGACAGATTCTTTTGAAAGCTCTGCTGGTGGTTGCGGTTGGCGGCTGCACCATTTGACAATGAAGGGATTTGGCCATTTTTGGAAGGTTTGGCCGCCGAACCCGCCATTGCAAGAGCAACCTCACAACCCCACTCTTAATGGAGGAAAAAATAAGAATCTTTGTTCTGGTATTCATATTTCAATAGTCTGATTATTCCATTCTCGCGTTTGCCTTCTATATTTAGAAGAATGGCATGACCTTTTTCTTTGCTAAATTTGAGGTTGTAAATGAATGACCAAACAAAACTTTCTCATTCTCGGACTCGTATTGAAACACGGATTGCCAAAGAAAGAAGGAATATTTATTCTGTCAAGACAATCTATATTCTCCTGACTGTAACCTTGTGCATATGGACCTCTTTCTAGATCCACATCGAGGGTCCTTCTCAAAATCATCTTGAGATTTTTCATCGAAAACTCAATTGGGAGGTCTAGACTCCCCTGAACGAGCCTACCATTGCGTTCTTATCATTGAGCCGAAAGACAGTTACCATGAAAATAGTATTAACAAGAAACGGTGTCGAAAAGGAAACAAACACTTCTATTGTAAAGCAAATCAATCCACTACACTCCAAGGCCATTTAACCTTGGGCAAGTTCCCACTCATGAGCCATAAATGCATCTAAGGCTTTAAATACAACCAGAAACAGTGATGAATTTTTCAGAACTTGAACATAGAAAAATCAGAAAGTTTTGAAATACATGATTAATGATTACAAATTTACGAAAGAATCAGGGGGTCGGTCTGTACAACCGAGTCCTTGGATTTACTCTTCTGAAGATGGCCGGTTACTGGAGTTGGATTGCCGGACGTCTTTGATCATTCGAACTACTTCATCCATGTTAGGTCGCAGGTCTGGAACCTTTGCAACACATGCCATGGCAATTTGCAGCATTTGCACCATCTCTTCTTCAATGTTTTGGAATCCCATTAACTCAACATCAAAAACTTCAGCAGTCCATTCTTCCCGTACAACAGACTGGACCCACCTTGGTAAATCAACAATATCATCACGCCCTGGCGATTGAATCGGTTGCTTTCCTGTAAGCATCTCAAGTAGAACGACTCCAAAGCTGTATACATCAGATTTGTGAGAATGTTTTCTCGTCTCTATCACCTCTGGAGCACGGTAACCTACGTGCCGAGAAGTGGCTGGATAGTTCATTAGGGGAGCTAAGCCGAAATCCGAGACACAACCGTTAAAATCTTGGTTCAGAAGGACATTAGACGACTTTATATTTCCATGAGTAAACTTAGCACCACCAGCAGAATGAAGATGAGCAACGCCCTTTGCTGCTCCTAAGGATATTTTCACTCTCGTCTCCCAATCCAATGGAGTTCTTCCAGCAGTCCTGTTGGCTGTGAAGTAGAATTGAACAGAAAGAGGAACAAGAAAGATCAAAATCAACAGGATGAAAAATGTTTCAACAATGAAAGTTAAGTTATTGATAGACAGAATAGAGCCATTTACATTTTCTTGATCTAGTACAGTTCAAAAATAATGAGAATGGGAGTCCATCCAAAGAAATTTAGTTCCAAAATTACATTAGACAAAGTAATCATTTTTTTTTTTGTTAAATGCTGCCATCTTCAAGGATAACCAAGATGCTAGATAAAATGTGAGCCTACGCAATGCCGCAAAAAGAAAGGAGCCCAGAGAGAGGGAGGGAGGAATTCGCATACCATGCAAAACAGTTGCCAAGCTGCCACTTGAAAAATAGTCGTTAACAAGGAGCTTCTCGTCTTTGGAGTAATAATAAGCCCGTAGTGGCACCACATTTGGATGCTGACCCAGTCTCCCGATAGTTTCCATCTGTTGTTCAAAGTCCTTCTTCCCTACTATCACCTCTTTCAATCTTTTCACAACAACTGTTGTTGACTCTTCTAAGACTGCCTTGTATGCGGTCCCAAAGCTACCCTTTCCCAGCACTTCAGCTGAGGCCCTTAATAAATCCTCAAGATCAAAGTTGTAAGAACAGCCTTCAAAGAAAACCAATTTGTTCTTTTCCGGTTCTTGCACCCCACTACCAAACTCCTCCCTTGGCTTCTCACTCCTCCCACCACCAGAAGACTTAACTTTGGGCATGGCACCGTCATCACTTTCCTTTCGCTTAAAGAAGCAGAATAATAAAATGAGGGCTATAAGAAAAAGCACTACAGTCCCTCCCACTGCAATGGTGATGATAGCTCCCAAGGCAAGTTTTTTCTTGGAACTTTGATTTTGAGGGACTTCTGAGGGAGGTGGAAAAGGACTAGGGGAAGGAGATGGCGGACTAACTGGGAAACAAACATTTAGGGGCGGACCACATAAAGTGTTACCAATAAATGAAGAGTTAGGGAACTTCTTTAGAGAAGATGGGATAGAGCCATCAAGATGGTTGTAGCTTAAGTTCAAACGTTTGAGCCGCGGAAGGTCAAGGTTGGGAATTGATCCAGAAAGAGAATTGTTTTGAAGGTTCAGTGCAATAAGTTGAGTCAAATTCTGAACCGTTTGAGGAATTTTTCCGGTAATTGAATTAAATGAGAGATCCAAAACATTGATTTGACGGGAAAAGGAAGTTGGAATATCACCAGAGAAATTATTGTGCTGAAGGAAGAGGGAATGAAGAGAAGGAAGTGAAAGGATATCAGGAGGAAGATTGCCACTGAGGCGATTGGATCGTAGGCTAAGAATCCTCAATGAATCCAACTTTGCAAGAGTGTCGTTCGGAATTGGACCTGAAAGTCCAACACCGGGAAGCCGCAGATAAATCACATTTCTGAGATCCTGAGAGCATTTGACTCCTGTCCAAGAGCTGCAGACAGGTGTAGCAGGATTCCAGTTGAGTTTTCGACCATGTGGAACAGCAGCAGCAAATGCGAGAAGGGCTTCTTTATCAGAGTTCAAATCACCAATTGCGAGAGGCAAAAGATTTACAATGACAAAAAGAAAAGGAAGCAATAAATGAGGAAAGCAGAATTTCATTTGGAAGTCCACAGAAGCATGGAGCGGAAATCTGTGCAGGTATTGCAGTTTTCCTGAAGGCAGTAAAGAAAACAGTAAGGCATCATTAGCCTATGAAACAAAAAAAATAAGGTACAAATTTTAAAAAGTATATAGCAACAATTTCCGGTGTAGTCATGAAAGAGAAGCAATAGAGACAACATTTCTCCAGGTAAGAATAGAAAATTGGAAGAAAATGAAAACAAATTTTTTGGAGTAAATAGAAAATGTTATTAAACTATGATACGCCTATTTTCTACCTTATTGATATTGGAAGACAATAATCAGATGCAGAAACATAATAAGGCAAACCCCACCTCGAATTGCAGCACAACAATTTGAGGCATCGATATTGTTATGCGATAAAGCTTATTCCTATGCTCCTTACTCAGTCTGAATAGCAAAAATTCATTGCTTCAGTTTAAAACAGGGAATAAAGTCGTCTGTAGTAGTTAAATTTGGGTATCAAAGGATCAAGAAAACAATAAATTGTATTGAGCTACATGCTCTCACTACCTACTATAACTAAAACTTCTCTTTAGAAAGGCACTAGACATTTATCTCGGAATGCTTGGTGAAGCACTACCAATTAAAAAAATTCATTTTCCACTGCAGGCACTAAATGAGAGTGATTTCCACTATAACTCGGGAAATTAATCATTGAACTTTTCCTCATAATAGCCAAGTATAGCAGACAAAGGGTGCTCCACCAAAACCACAAAGAATTTGAAATTTTGAAATATATTGCTGGAATTGATAAATAAAATCTCCTGTACACTTCCATGTGAAAAAAGCAAAGCACATTATGACAGATTATTCAAGAAAAGTTCTAGAATAGCTGAAAAGGAAACATAATTTAAATAATGAAGAAAAGGCATTTCTGTAAAAGAAAAGGCAAAGGCATGCCCCCTTTTCAATGATCATTATGTTGTCACGGCTGGATGCTTACTGGTTGCTTCCCTCAAACCGTAACGCAAAAAACTCACTGAACTCAGCTGAATCAGCTAAAATCATGTCACCAAACAAAGATAAAAGAGAAATGGGGACAAAGTAAAAGAGAAAATTAGAAGAAGGAGATGAGAAAAGCTGTTGAACGATTTCAACAAATTTCAGAAATGATCAGATTACAAAAGCTGCCATTCATCTTTCCCCAATTCTGTATCTATAGTCTTCCAAAATAGAGAAAACGCATTTCTCCGGACAAAATGCAAAAGACGTGTTTTAACTAACTTAATACAATTCAATTAAGACTAAGCAGCACAGTTTCTACTTAACCCAAATGACGTCGTCTTCAATTCATTTGCTCCAGTTAAGTTTGGTTGGCTCCTTCTCTTCCTTTCCTTCTTCCCTCCCTCCTTCCTCCCCATTGGCTCTTTACACGACATATGCCCAGTAAAAAAATCACAAATGCTTATTTTCCCAATAAAATGGATTACAAGTTGCTGGCAATAAGGCATATAAAGTTTCACTGAATAATCGGGTTTTTTTTTTTCTTCTAAAAATGATAAATTCAATTCATAAACCTACTTCAACAAAACCAAAAGTAGAGAACAACTCAAGAGGAATTTTTCAACAAGCTCTGCAACAAGTACAAGCTTCCCACATTCAGATCTACTACTAAAATTTCTTGCCTTAAACTGATCTAAAGCTGATAAAATGTAAAAGAAGACAAGCACCAAAAACATATGGAAGGGGCAAATATGAAAGATAACCAATGTTACCTTGCAGCATTCCGGGGAAAAGCCAAAATCAAAGCTTTTTCTAATCTTCACATTTGAGTTAATGAATTTTACTCAAACTGTGCAGCGCCAGCATTAGCATCACCATTTTCCATCAAGAATTCAGAATTCGCTTAGAGAAAAGAAACCCAACATTGTGAACTAAAAATTCAAGAGATTGAATCATTACAGAGTCATTCATTCAACCACCGAGAGTGAGAGAGTGGGTGGGCAGTGAGGGATAAAGAGGTGTGGTGTGCTTTTTTAAGTACATTAATGAATGGTTGACCCAGGCCCCCACCCCACCTCACTCACCAGACTGTAATTTCTTATTTTGTTGGATTTTGTTTCAAGGAGGACTCACCCGTGGAGAAAATGAAAAAAGTCTTTAGTTTGACTATAAGCAATTAGCCATATGTGTTTGGCTGTGCTTATAAAATTCACTTATTGGTGAAGTTTCGAAATATAAGTAATATTTTCTTGATCAAAGTTATACATCTTGACCATAAGGTAAGAATTATTCTCAAAAAAAGTATACTTTGTACTTCAAAATGAGAAAAATGCAACTTATCTAGGCACCGTTTGGTAACCATTATTCTAGAAAAAATGTATTCTTTGTGTCAAATCACACCTTTTTTGTGGTTGAAAATGAAGGAAAAGGTATTGATGTGATGGAAAATATTATTTTATTGATGAATGTGTGGTTGAAAATTAGTAGAAGAATGAGAATGAAAAAAAGAATGGTTACCAAACGGTAAATAAATATTTAGAAACTTCTTAGCCTTAGCTATTCTTTAAAGTATTTTAGAATAATATTATTCATCCCCAGTAGAGTTACAAACACAATTAAGATAGCTTTAAATGATAGTTTAAATGAAATGTGAAATTAAATGATCATTTAATGTCACATTAACCTCACTTAGACTGTGTTTGTAACTCTAGTGGGAATGAATAGCATTACTCATAAATAAATAAGTAGATCTCATACCAAACCAAATCGGGTGTATAGTTGAGTTACTTAAAAAAGTAAATTTACTTTGAAGTAAAAATAGAAAATTAGCTAAATATGTTTGAATCTTCAATGGTGGTATAAAATTGAGTGTGAGGGCCGGATTAAAATCTCATTTTAATCCAAGTCAAAATCAAACAATTAATATTAACCACGTCTTTCATAGATCCCACATCTTTTCAATCAAACATTTCAAAAACTTCTATCACAATCCACTAAAAATCTAATTTTAATTCCCACCAAACACCCTCTAAATTGGTATTTTCAAAATTATTTTTCCATCCTCATCTACATCTCGGTAGATTTAAATTCAAATTTTGTTCTAACTTTTTACCTCTTGTGCATTTTTTATCGAAAAATACAATTTGCATTTCGTTTGCATCTTTCCAACGGAGAGAATTTCGATCTTTTTGAAAATTTAAATTACAATTTAAATCTATTTTACACAACAATTGGAGATGCTCTTGTTTTATGCTTCGCCCAAGCATGCTAAAAATGATATTATTAAAGAAAAGATGCAATAAATAAAAAACAATTAAGGTCTATGATTGACCCTCTTTTTCTTTTTTATGTTCTAGAAGTCTTGTTATGGGTCCTATATATAACCATTCGTGTACCAAATTTGGTACGGGTTTTAAAACTTTTTCTTTAATTGAACTTATTTTAGTGTACTAAAACATCTTTAAAAATGACGACCTATAATTGGAAATATTCACGGGGTCAATACACCGAACGGTTGTCTCCCTGTAATTGGCTAAGCCAAACCAATAAACACTTTTTTGGCTTAGCTAATTACAGGATGGATTTTGACTTGGCCAATTATAGGGGAGCAGTTGCAAATTACACGTGGACAACTCTTGTTCTTTCGATAAAACGACATGACCATAGGTCGTGACAAATACCTAATCTCCTTTGTGCGCTCAGCAGAATATACGCAGGGCCCAATTTGATCAAAATTAAGACAATTCTCCTAATTCAACAAATCCCATGTTTATTTTTATGTATTACAAATGTTAAAAGTGTGACATTATTCTAGAATTTTGAACATTCTTTGTCTTTCTTTGTAACCTTGTTTGTTGAGAAAAACACAAATTCAAGGCTCCACATGCTTGCATATGGGATGACACAGCCATTTTAACCTATCCTTTGATATTATTGTGATTCAATAACAATTATGTTTTTTTTAACAATGTTCTTCTTCATCGAGAGTTTGTAAAACAGTAGTTGGTCGAGTGAAATGGTTAACAGAACGAGGAAAAAAAAAACACTGTAAACGAGCACAATAACACAAATAAGTTGCCCATTTCTGGAGATTGAAAATCGTCAATAGCCTTCACAGAAGCAACTCTTAGGACATTACAATCTAGGACTCGATTCTGGATGTCGTTCTTTTTGGGGGAAGGGGTGAGGGCGGGCTTGGAATGCATAATATTCAACATCTCCCTTCAAAACACTTACAGATCACTTGTAAAATTCGAAGTCAGTGTCGGGTTTCTTTACATTGGATCTGTAACCCTTCTCGAAGTCCTTGGGGAGTATAACATACCGGTTCTTTCTTACTGCGTGCATTCCTGCTTCTTGGCAAATAGCTGCAATCTGGAACCATTAAACCAGCCAATGGCATCAATGTTACACCAATTGTTGGTCAAAAGCAAAAGTCGAGTATTTTACAGTAATCATCGTCGTGCTTCATATTTAGTGGTTCAGTTATTATTCAGACTCCCTCGTGACACTCGTGACAGAGAGAATTAAAGCAACTAACCTCAGCAGCACTAATTTTATCTGGCCGAGACACGTAGTCTTCCAAGTCCACTTCATCACCTAAATTCATTTTCGCTGTGCAAACCTGCATACGAAACAGTTAGGATTTAGAATATACTTCGATTCAAGTAAAAAATTCACGAGAACTTAAAACTCATGAAGACAGGGCATCTCTCTACCTCGGCATACTATTTAAATATAAAGAATGAAAGGAAGATAACCAAGAAAGACACTCCAAACCTGAAACACGAGCCTCTTTTGACGCCTATCGGGCAAAGGAAACTCGATTTTCCTGTCAAGCCTTCCAGGACGCAGAAGCGCAGGATCCAAAGTGTCAGCTCGATTAGTTGCCATAATAACCTTTACATTAACTGTCTGATCAAAGCCATCCATCTGCATAGGACAAGCAAAATTCATAACTCCAAATAACGGATGGAAAATGCAGCAAGAATGATCGCATCAAAATTCTTCATAAAAGTAGGTTCACACGTCAAAACATCAAATGAGAGCGCTTAGTCCACAGGTCTTTTTCTAATTTTTTTCTCCGAGGTCTACCTGATTTAATAATTCCATGAGAATTCGCTGGACCTCTCTGTCAGCTCCAGTTTGAGCATCAAACCTAGCAGTAGCAATTGCATCAACCTCATCGATGAAAATAATAGCAGGTGCATTTTCTTTTGCGAGCCGGAAAACATCACGAACCATTCGTGGGCCCTGTAAATATTGTTAAAACAGAGAATTTATGTAAATTCAAGAATAAAACAAAGTACGAGATAAAGTAAAGGGCACAGTAATTTCAGTCCCCAAATACCTGTAAGGCTGTAACCAGTATAGCCTAATCTACCGATGAAATTCCCCAGTATACAAGTATTAACAAACTTCCAATAGACATTCAATTTGATAAGGATTTAAATATCGAAAGTTGTAGTCAGGTAGAGAACAATTTCCTCCACATGAGTATCATCTGTAGAAGGTATCGATAAATATAATGTTGTTCAATAAAAAAACTACTGCTGTTAAGAATTCTTCTCTCTTTCCCACTTCCACAGTTCATTTAAATGAATAAACAGCGTGTGCATGTATATATGCATTGTTTCACCACCAACAATGAACAGCTCAAACGAAATATCTGGATTCTGGATGTTAAGTAAAAAGTGATACATCCTAAGCTCATAACTAATAGAAATTCAATGGAAAGAATAAACAGCAGCAGGTGGCATAGTAAAATACAAAATAAAAAGATAATGAATGCATGATTATAGATATTTAAACCATACCTCGCCCAAATATTTCTGAACAAATTCTGAGCCAACTACTCTAATGAAGGCTGCAGTCGTATGGTGAGCAACAGCCTTAGCAAGCATTGTTTTCCCAGTGCCAGGAGGACCATACAGCAAGACACCACGAGGAGGATCTATGCCAATCTGTTGGTACAATTCATTATGAGTCAAAGGCAACTCAACAGCTTCACGGATTTCCTGCTTTTGAATGTCGCATCCTCCAATATCCTGCCAAAGTCGATACAAGGTAAATATTTTGTTGGAATTGCATGTTAACATACCTGAACTATTTAAAAATCCATCTGAGAAAAATGAGAAAGACAAAAATAGCGTAAGGGGCAAAAACCAATCGATACCCAATATAACTTTGCCTAACAATATCCCAAATGAGTAACTATGTTACAACAAATGTTGCAATTAAAAGGGGAGGGAACAATCAACAGACCCAGTACAACAGTGCCAAAAACAATATTCCAATGAGTAACCAAATTACAACACATTGCAATCCCCATGCTGAAGCACCCAGAACTGCTCAATAAATTAAATGTGGACCCGTCAAAACTAAATTATCATGATTTGTAAGACAAAAGCACCAGAAATAACTGCACTAACTGGTAATGGTGTGATAACAGATGTCACGGACGTTATGCTTCTATCTTGCCCTACAGGACTGTACTCGGAAATGAAGGGTGGGGAAGAGCAAGTCAATAAAGTCGCACGAATTTTTGCTCAATATTATGTCTTTTCCCTGATGAAGGAAAAGACAATGATAAAAAAATTCCAAAAGATGAAAAGAAAATAGTTCATACATGGCTTTTCAGCAGAAAAATCATGTGAACGCTCAGAAAATGGATTTGAATTGTTGACAGAACATAGTATAAATAATTCAGGATGTAACTCCATGAAAGAAGGATTTGTGGGAATTGGCATCCAAAAGGGTGTGAGGTGTAAGAGAAAGCATTTCAAGGTGCCTGTAAGTTCAGCGAGATTTTGGTAAATTTTGGAGTTTGCGACTAGAATGTTCACTTTCATGGGAGTAGGTCCCCATGGTAAAATGTAAATTTTAATTGTTCACAAAAGATAATAATGTTAAGGTTTGGTTAAAATTATTATATGCTTAACTACTAAAGAAGGAATTTCTCCGTGCATCACCAACATTCTAACAAACCATTCTCTTTCATCTCATTTGCTGCTCAAGGAACAATTTCAAATTTGAAATCAGGATTATTTTCCCTTGCACGGCTATGATGTGCTAAGACGAGGATAGAGGGTCCATGCATGAGAACTTGAATGTTATAAAGTCATATGGGCCATTCAATGAAAGGAGACTGAGCTTCAATTTTCCAATTCCCCATTCCACTTCCTATTCGAACAATTCAAATGGAAAAGCTTCACCTATACACACGATACTTAATATTGGGAGAAATTTGTGTGCAGGGGTGGGAATGGAATTTAAAGCTTTAATTTCTAAATCCAAAACCACTCTTTGGTGCCTGAGATTGACATTGATGAATGTTCTGATCGAGAACAAAAAATTCAAGGGCATCACCTCAGGTGAGCCCTTTGCTTTATAAAAAACACTAGAAATATATTTTTTGCAACCATAAGTATTGTAATTTGGTGCAACTGACATCATGAATATAAAGTTGCAATGAATTCTAATCAAAACCTCTGATAAGAAGATGGGGTCAAACTGCCAGAAGTGATTTGAGCAAAGTGAAAGGAGGTTAGGCATACCTTTCTACAGTTAGAAAGCTGAATATATGTTGTTCCAGCCAAAGAGGCTCAAGTCCTATGAACTAAGGAGCTAAGATTTTAGCACAAGCAAGCACTATACATCGAGCCTAAATAAAATACAATCTATCTAATAGTCATGGTGGATCATTCAGGGACAGCACTCTGACATGAAGTTCACTCTCTCTTGCCAAGTGTGCAGAGGTCGAAGGTCAAACATGTCTTTACCTCTATTGTTTTTTGAATTTGTAGATTATCCGTATGCCATGCTTCAGGATATTTTCAATTATCTTTTCAAGTTTTTTCCCTGGTCTATCCCATAGGACTGAAAGTTGGCGTAAGTTGCTGACCTCATGAAAACTCTTAAGACCGAATTCATATCACTTGAATTAAGAAATCTAAATTTTTCTATGGAGATTACCCTATAATTAGTACCCCCACGGAGTAAGGGGAGATGAGTGTGCATTACTTAACAAAAGTCAACATCAAAAAAATATCCCTTTAACATCTCTAAATTTGCAAAACATAACTAAGTAATTGTACTATATTAGCTGAGCCTGAAATCAGAGATGACAAGTACTATTTTCAGCAGATTACCTAGAGTACCTAGTAGCTTTAGTAGCTTCTCGCAGATTATCTAGAGTACCTAGTAGCTTCAGTAGCTTCTTGCACTTTGACTGTAACACCAGCCAAAGAACAATTCTGCTTGGTGTACACAAAAGTGTACGCACCAAGTTTGACGGTTCAAATGAAAAAAAAATAAAAAAATAGCATTTTTGGCTAAAGAAATTGCATGTCAGAAGTCTAGCACTATTTGCTCATACCTTAACATGTAGTCCCAAATACGTTTTCAATAACCTACACATTTTACAACATAGCAGATGTGTTTATATTTAAAACTAAAAACATGAAAAAGAAAGGTCCATTACACCTATATAGACAGAGTTGTCGGCAAAAGACTTGCACTTCAATACATGCATATAAGTTCGAGTGTGGATTTCTAAAATTATTACATATTTCACACTGGTGTTACTCTATATACTTATAAACTTCTCTCAACTTCAAATTTCATGATCTGAGAATTATAGGCCACCGTCTTTATATTTCTAAGCACATTGTATTAACTTTCCCATACAATAATCAACAAATATCTTAACCTCTCAAAATTGGAAAATTAAAGCATTCATAATTTGTGCTTTCATCAACTATCATCACATCTCAAAATTGGACAATCAAACATTCCTATTCTGTGCTTCCATGATGGTGCATACGAAAACGTGCATCTATCCCTCTTCAAAGCTCACCATTCAGCAAGCTCCTAGCACTAAAGAACATATAGAATAACAAATAATAGTAGTAAAGTTCCTTAGCATTGTTAGAAAATCGGTAAAAGTAGCTAGATCACATTTAATAACTAGATAAATCGCTTCTTGGCAGAATAATACCTGTTATTCATAAAATCATCAAATAAAACAAAACAAGTATCTAAAGGCTAAAACCCTACTATAAAATTCTCCAAAAAATTCCCAATTCAGGAATCTTCTAAAAAAACTTACATTATAATTAACATCCGGCTTCTCCGACTGGCTAAGCAGCGAGATACTCGAATCTGCCTCCGGTGGAAGCACATCCACGAGAGCATTCGAGTGGCGGTGGAGCGCCACCGAGGCCGACGGCTTCAAGAG
This sequence comes from Fraxinus americana, assembly GCA_035079005.1. Taxonomy (NCBI): domain Eukaryota; kingdom Viridiplantae; phylum Streptophyta; class Magnoliopsida; order Lamiales; family Oleaceae; genus Fraxinus; species Fraxinus americana. Next base: position 3,579,762 of record CM068720.1, on the reverse strand, counting down.
CTCCCTATTAATCGTACTGAGAATACGGACATAGTAATTAGATCCCGTGGTGGACCCGACAATAGCGTTGTTCTGATCAATCATCTCCATGAACTGGCCAATAACAAGCGGCACCGACTGGATCCTCTTCACCTCCTCCTGGGCCCGCAGATGCTCGCGGCGAAGATTCTTTAACTCGTCCTTGACGTACTCTTCTTGGATTTCGATGAATTCCAGTTGGCGTTGAAGGGATTTAAGGCGGGAGTAAAGGTCGTCGTCCGGGTCCGAGGAGGAGGATGGGTCGAATCCAGGCATGGGTCGGGTTGGAGGTGGGTGGTCCGATGAGGGTTTTGGATCGAGAACCATTGCTGTAGCCATGATGAAGCCGTCTGGAAGTTCGCAGGCGAGAGGAAATGCGTACAAATTGGGGGATTTTGTTGATTGCACTAAACACGGCGTCGTAGGGGAACCGCCTCTGTAATGGTTCTCTCTCTTTTTTCGTCCTTTATTTATTTGGAATTTGGCACCTTTAGAGATGAAGAATTGGAGCAGATGTACCAACCTTTGAAGAATTTACAAATTGAACCCTAATATTCAATTCTTATCACTGAAATCCTCAATCTTTTAAACATGTTCCGACTCAGGTCTTTACATATGGGCATCCATCCAATTGGATGTTAAAATTGGCATAAGCAAGTCACGTGCTTCACTTTATATGTGGCACAACCAATGTGAACTTGAAATGAGGTCCAAAAGACGGCCACCTTAAGTTGCACAAGTAAGTGAACATATTTACTTGAAATGAGGGATTAAGGTTTAGGGTTAATGGTGTGTGGGGGATTAAAACATGGATGTGCAACTAATTTGTGATTTTTAATGGGAAATGAAGAGGTTGTGATGATAATTTCATGAAATTTTGATTTGTACATGGATGTGCAAATCATTTATGTGGTTTGCTAGTCGAAAACAAAGAGGTTGTGATGCTGATTTTGTGAAATTTTGATTTGGATTACGAAAATTTTTGACTTGTATCTTAAAGTGGCAACCTAGACGACATGACTGCAGGAGATATAGTCTCTATTACTTGTGCAACAAGTGATTTGCAGCCATGGCATCATCCTTTTGTTATTGTTCGATGGCAAGGCCATGTTAGCAATGGGCGTGAGATCAGTTCTAATAAATGATTTCTCATTCAGTGAAGCATGGTTTGGATTTTATTGCATTGGAGTGTGTTTTGAAGATCATAAGAGTTGTGATGTTGTTGTAAGAACAAAATAAAAGACATGTACAAAATGCCTTCCTCTAGCGTGAATAATGTGCAATCCCGCCTCAAATGTAGATTTGGTGTGTATATAAAGCTACATATATACATCGTATATTGAAAGGAATCCTAATCGTAGATTTTGGAGATGTCATTGTGCGAAGGTACAATAATAACCATTTATTGTAGCATATCAAATATAGGATTTGCGGATTGTTTAGATTTCTATTTTATTTTGTAGGATGGCGTCAAGTGCGAGGGAGTTTGATTGGGATGACGAGATTGAACCAACATTGGGACGTCAATCTGAATTGATCAATATGCACCTTTGGACACTAAGCGACTTAAAAGATGTTGTCATCAAATTGTTGGAGAAGACCGACATGGTGGACGAAAAAATATGTTCACTTACTCGTGCACTTTTATGATTTACTATACTGTGAACGTGTACACTAGTATTACTCGTTGTAATGAAGCATGTGTAATAAGTGCAAATAATTGGTCGTGTATGTAGGTGCTTTCTTTGTTGTTTGACAGTTCAATTACGTAATATTTTCATGTAGTGCTGATTTTCAATTTACGTAGTTATTTATGTGTTTTCATGTAGTACAATTTTTCAATTTACATAGCATTTATGTGTTTTATCTTCGAGTACACAAATTACGGAAAATACATACAAACTGGAATGATCTAAATTTCATACAAAATTTACGAATAAAAATTAATTTCTGTCCACTTTACATAAAAATACAAAATATAACCATTTTATATAAAAAGAGTTAATTTAATTACTTTTTTTAAGTAAATTAAATAAATCCGATGATGAAAGTCCGACGACAAAGAAGAACATGGCACAAGAAAATGGGAATGAACCCCGGGGGAGGGGAGGTGGGGGGTGGGGTGGGGTTTTCAGAAATTAAATTAAGGTGCGTGGCGCTCAATACGGCACCACAAATCGTGACAAATTTAATAGGATAATGCTAGAGGTACATAAGTATCTACATAAGGGTGTCCATAATGCTGATGTGGCATGTGATTCCATCTTTAATGCAAATCTGACACTTACATATCAATGACCGGATGATGGCCACATCAGCATTATGGACACCCTTATATAGATGCTTATGTACCTCTAGCATTATCCAATTTAATAATTGTTCTCAAAAAATAACATTTTAATTAATAAAGATACTGTCATCGTATTAGTTAGGATTTATGTAGCATTTCTCCATTTTCATCAAAACATATTCAAAAAAATAAAAGAAACCCCAAAGTTTTATTATAAGTCCCCTTGCAACCAATATTTAGTTCTACACTCTAATGGGCTTTCTACACTATTAAAGAAATTTACTTCTATTTATAGTTAAACTTCATAAAAAAAATGAAAATAATCAAAAATAACGAAAATCGAATACTCAAAAGGCAAATAATTACGAAACAAAATTACCCAAAATATACTATGTTTTAAACGATTTGTTGATTCCATCACAATCTACATCCGAAACCAAGAAAATTTCTGTGTATTATTTTATATAATTCACCTTACCAAATATGTCAAATAATTTCACGAAAAGAATAACAAACAGTCAAGAAACACGTATATAACTTATATATAGTAACACAACTTGTACAAGATCAAGAAATTAGCTTGGAAAGTGGGCAAACATAATAGAGCAACAAAAATAATTGGATGATAAACCAAAAAATGCCAAACCACCAAACTTTTACACGATTTCCACACACAAGAAACTAAATAAATTAATCCCTGAATTTAAGAAATGGAGAACCCTCTCCTTCTAGGCTTGGTTAAATCTGGCATCCCATCATCTATATTTGAAGTATCCTTTGATCCATGCTTAAATGGATTCAATTTTTCCAAGGTTTTCGACATGGAAGAAAAGAATGTTGGCTTCTTCACATTCCCTTTTAATGGTGTCCCTTGAGTTTTCTGCAAATCTTGTACACACATTTTCATCTTCAATAACTTGGTTCACAGTTCTTCATTCTCTTTCACAAGGGATATGTCTGCCTGTAATTGATTTCTTGTTGTCACGGCATTCGGCATGTTTTGGTCATCTGTGTCTCTTTTTGGTTTCAGGTGATCGTAATACAACGTGTGAAGAACTCTGTACAGGCAACCGTTTTTTCTGCGAAGCATGACTGGCTTCGTAGGATAGTTTGAGTGGATCCATCAAACTACACATCTTTTCGCGCTCGATTTCATCTAAATTTGGATGAGCCTGCAATAAATTATACGATATGATAGTATCAAATCATGTAAAACACGCGTTATTCAAGAAACGAGCAATGTTGGCATTTTACTTACCTTCAAGTAAATATCGATATCCCGGTGTAGATCATCATTGACCTTTCTAGCACCCTTAGGCACTAAATTGGCGATCCCGTTAAACTTAGAAACACTCAGATCAACAGAAGTAGCAATTTCCCCAAGGTATGCATCAACTGTCTTGGCAACTCTCTGCATAGCTGTGGAACAAACTTCTCTAAAATCGCCTCCGTTGAAGACAGCCACATTCTTCCCTTTCTCCATAAATCCTGATATGATCCTTCTTACACTCTCAAGATCAAACAGCTGCTCGCCATCACAGGAGAACGATAAAACTAGAAAATCATTCACAGTCACGTGCTCTAAAATCGCTGAAATTCTCTTTTCTAGCTCGTTCTTGCAACTATTTGCTGCCCTCAAGAAAATAGCAGTCCTCAGGAGACAACAGAGGAAGTTTATGGGGGATGCAGTCTTTTCGGGGGGCAAAAGAGCGACTATAGACTCTAGAAGTTCTCGTTGTTGGATTCTGATATCAGATCCCCCAGAATTTAATGATTTTATACCGTTTCCAGAGTGGTCACGCACAAGATCATGAAGTGATCTCTCTGCATACGTGATTATAGCACTAGCTATTGTCAAGGCCTTTTCGCTTCTTGATTTCATCGACACAATGATCTTTTCGAAGAAGCTTACATTCAAGATTGTTAGCTCTTCGGTCCACCAGTTAGGTGGTGAACGGTTGGAAAATTCGCCTCAACGCAAGCCTAACACGTGTGAACTCACCAATAGTTAACCAATAGATACATATAATGGTAGGACTTCAAACTTATCTATGTCAAACCACTTCTTCTAAAAGTTTAAACTACTAAAAAGACAATAAACCTTATTTTATCCCATCAATTAGGTTCATTTTCCATCAAATGCCTAACACATGCACGATTTTTATAAATAAATGGCAGTAAGACTTGAATTCAAGATTCATGACCTTTCTATGTTGTAAAAGCTTGAGATTCATTGAACCATGAGAAATACCTTAGCGCTTGCAACATCGACAGATCTTTTTACAATTTTGAGGTCTTCAGCCATGGGAAGTAGATCTTCACACGATTTCAGGATGACCACAGCGCCCGAAAGACTGCTTAACGGCACTTGAGAGAGGAATTCCTTGGTCCGACTGCAGAGATTATTGTCACAATACATATCAGTCATCTGTAGATACTCAGCAACACATCTGAGGGCTGCCACGTTGTGTACCGTGATCTCAAAATTCACTCCATAACAAAATTTTGCAACTTTTTCGAAAATTTCAGGTCCTCCAGGGATGTTGGAGAGGTTTATTCTTGCCAAAACAGCTTCTTTTGATTCAATAATCAGTTTTCTTATGTAATTGTTCTTTGCTATAAGCACGAACTGCCATCATAAGTAGATGAAAATAATTAACTTATGCCAGTAGATCTATCTTTGTAACATTCCAAGCTTAACTACGAAAAATAATAATCGAGGCATAAAGATTCGTGCTACTACTTTTCTTGAAACTTTTTAGAATGAGCCCAAAAAACTCAAACGAGCTATTCAACTTTTATAAGTTCAAGCAAAATCGAATTTCAAGATTAGTGTTCTTCAACATACCTTGTGAAGAGAGAAATTGACTTCTCCTCCTTCAACAATAACATCAGTAGGAATTTCTTGAGAAAAAACCCTGTAATTTGAACCAAAAAAAAGAGCAAAAAATCAGAATAGAATTATCAAAATGAATTAGAAAGAACAATTGGAGTTCAACACCACTGCCCAGTTCTCTCCATGGCAAGAGATACTCTGCTTTTAGCCATTGGAGGATGCTTGAGGAAAATAGAAATATTCATACAGAGCTTATTTGAGTTGTATAAAGATTTTAATTTTCTCTCACTAAAAGTAGCTTTTTCATTTAAATATTGTTGATGCCTTAGTATATGTAAATATTTGTTTAGACAAAGAAAATATTTAAGTTCAATTCGCATGAGCGTAATTAAACTCTAGAAAATGAAAAGAAAGAAGGTAAGGAAAAAGAAAATAAGTTAAAGATCAAAATCTGAGACAAGTGAAAACATTTTCTCCTTTAGACAATATTGCCCTGTAACGGTGCAACGGATTACGACACTTGTCTCCCAAGATACAACTTGTGGTAGAAGCACTTCAAATCACAAGCAACAACGAACTTGGAACGATAAATAACTTTGGAGAGTATTTTGCAAGAGTTTTGATGTAACGATCAATGCAAAATAATATATGATGCATAATGAACGTCTAAAGGGTCCCATATATAGAGGACGAAAGGTTGTGAGTGAAGTGTCGCGCCCCAAACTCAACAACGCTTGCCAAAGGTCCAACATTTGCTACGTCTCGCTCGAACGACGGTGACACCTTTTCATCAGAACTTCTCTCGCTCACCTGTCGCTAGACTGTAACTCGAACAATTGTCTCATTGCTTAGCAAGTGATAGAGTTAGCCATTTTTTCTAGCCCGTATTTCCTTTTTTCTATCCAACTTTAGATTGCAATTTCTCATTCATCCATAATTGATTTTGTTTTGAAATTCCAAATATACTACGACAATATTCGATGAGTAAAACAAATTAGTCTATTTATATTCATAATTTGACTACCGGATCAAATCCGAATATTTTGGTTAAAGTTGATACGAAAGTCACTTTTTCATACTTAACTAAATTTTATTTTCATTCTCTAAATCAAATTCTAACAAATTCTTTTGGCTTTTAGGGGACAACAGTATATTTGAAGGTTGAACTAGCTCGACGTTAAAGAGTTTGACCTTGTTTTACTGAGAACAAATCTAAATTAAGAAAAGTTATATTATTGAGCGATTCATCTAAAATATCGAGTTGTATCACATTGTTGAATGATCACTCAAAATATTTTAATATTTCTTCATTTTTCCAAGATATCTTGCTCCTGTTTGAAAATATTATTTTATTGAATAATGTTTGGTTAAAAAATAAGAAGAAAAATTTGAATTTGCGTGTAATATTAATTTATTGAAAAATGTATGATTGTTTAAGAAATTAAAGATATTTTGCATATCTTCCTTTAATACATGTCATGTCATTCTTTAGATAATATGTTCAATAGATTGTATTTACTTTATGAAATATTGGCACCTAACAAAATCACACATAAGGTCACGCAAATAATTAAATAACGTGCAACTCAACTGAAAATCTTAATCTTATATATAATTGAAGAGTTTGTTGAAAAGATTAAGCCATTATGAATGTTAGAAAAAAAAAGTTTAAATTGTTATAGAAAGATCACACTAAATTATTCAAATTATATCTTCAATACGTTGTCTCGTGTCTGGTTTGGCGTTCATTTGTCTCATTGGCGTGTTAAGTAGAAATTAAAATCGAATTAAAATTTAAAAACTAGCAACTATTGTTGACTTTTATTAGACGAGTGAGACCCAATAACGACTATATTTGCTTAACTCTAACATCATATTGAGCATAGTTTTTAAACCCGACCCGGTGATTGACCCGGAAAAATCATCGGGTCAACGGGTCAATGGTTCAACCGGCGGGTCGGCGGTTCAACCGGTGGGTCACTGTTAGATTTTAATTTTAATTAAATTATATTTTGAAAATAAAAAGAAAACCATTTTTTGAAATCTAATATATATAATTTACTCACACCATGTAACAAAGGAGCGTCAGTTGCCATAGTGGTTGTAGAGGTGAAATATCTCATCACAGCCCAGTGTTCGAACCACAGCTCCTACAGATTTAACATTAAATTTTGCTTCAATTTGGTAACCATCCGGTTCAAACATTGAACCGGATCTAGTTCCACTTAAAACCGTCCGGTTCGGACGGTTTGATAGTGGTTTAACCGGTTTATGACCGGTTCACTTGCTTGCTTGATCAATTAATTCAACCGGACCGGATCAAGGTCCGGTTGGGCGGTTCCCGGGCTGGACCGGCCGGTCCGGTCCGGGTTTAAAAACTATGATATTGAGACTTGAATTTCAATATGAAAACGTTAACATTATTAATTGTAGTATATTGATTCTTAAGCTTTTTTGTGTTGATATTTGTCTCTACTATTAAGCAATGTTGTATTTTATTCTTAATATGCTCTAACAAGATAGTAGATCGTTTAAGAATATGAATCTTTGTACAAGAATGTTAGTTCGAGCTTTAGGTAGTAGGAAATAATGCGTTCATCATTTAATCTAAAAACTTAAACGATTAAAAAAAAATACATATAATCATGTCTTATATACTTTAGGGTTGATTAACAAAGCCATTGATAAAGGGATAAAAATTGTAAGTTATATAAAATCTATAATTAAAATTGAAATTTGATCAGTTGGAAAATTAATAAAATTTTATCAAAAAATCACTTAGCCCTTGTTTGATATACATTATTTTCAAAATTCATTATTTCATCTTTTCTTTTTAACCAAAATTTTTTCAATAAAATAATATTACACGCAAATTCAAAAAATTTCGTCATTTTTTAACCACACATTCTATATCAATCTACTATTCTTAAAAAATAAAGTATATCCAACAAGCTCTTAGTATGTCAAAATCAATGGGAACTAACAACATAGATTATAAGTTCCATTACAAATCTCAATTCTTACTTTTATTTAACTTTATTCAATTCACAGTATAAGTGATCTTGAGAAGTGATTCTGTGAAATATATATATATATATATATATATATATATATATATATATATATATATATATATATATATATATAAGACAAAATTATGTGCCGCTGTGTAAACATTTTTTTAGCCTGTTTGAGCCTCATATTTTGTCCAAAATACATTTTGGAATAGTATTTTGATAAAGAATGTGAAGTTAAAAAATAAGAAAATGTTTTGATTTTACGTGTAATATTATTTTATTGAATAATGTATTGTTGAAAATAATAAATAAAAAAATATATTTTGAAAATGATGAGATCAAACAAGGGCATAATTAAAAATGGAATTGAGAGAAAATAATTTTGAAAAAAAAATAAAGATTAAGCCCTGTTTGAGCTCTATTTTTCTCAAAAATCATTTTTTAAAACTCATTTTCAACTACACATTCTTTTATAAAATATTTTTACAAATAAATTTAAATTTTTTCTTATTTTTTAATTATACATTCTCCAAAAAAATCACTATTTCAAATAATTAAATTAATTGCCATACAACTTTATGTTAGTGTTATTATAACTATTCAATTTGATTTTATTTTATCATGGCCACCCAATTTTATATTTAATGTCACATAGCCAGCCAATTTGATTTTATTTCACCATAGTCACTTAATTTCATATAACGTTTCACCATGATCACTTAAATTCTTTTCACTATTTTCACTAATTTTAATAGGGGTAAAATGGTAATTTTGTATTATATATAAAATAAATTAAAGAAATAAACAAATAAATGTTTTTTTTTAATTTTAAAAATGATTATTTTAGCCCATGTTTGGTACACATTGTTTCAAAGTACATTATTTCAAAACTCATTTTCAACCACACATTTTTCAATAAAATAATATTTTCCATCACATCAATAATTTTTCTTTACTTTTTAACCACATATTTCTCACCATATCACTATTTAAAATATATTATTTTCTCAATAATATTCATCAGACACACCTTTAAAATAATTTTTTATTTTATTTTATTTTTTTTAAAATAAGTTTTATTTAATTTTATTTTCTTAAGGAATGTCTTTTTTAAAATAATATTTTATTTTATTTTATTTTCTCTAAGCAACTTTTTTAATAACATTTTTTTTTTCTAAATAACTTTTTTTAATAAATTTTTATTTTATTTTATTGTTTTAAGTAAAAAATTTTTAAATAAGTTTTTATTTTAACTTTTAAAAATTTATTTTAAATATATAATGCAAAATTATTGTTTTACCTCTTTTAAAATTAATGAAAAATGTGAAAAGAAGTTGGGTAATCATGGTGAATATTATATGAAATTGAGTGGTTATAGTGAAATAAAATCAAATTGAATGGCCTGACACTAAATATAAAATTGGATAAAATGATAAAATAAAATCAAATTGAGTGATTATAGTAACACCAATTATAAAATTGAATGGTCATTGATGATTTGACCCATCCTAAACATATTTCGGGAAATGGGTCAAGCATGGGTTAAATGAGAGTAGAAATTATATGGACCCCTATTTTTCAAGATCCAAGTTCAAAAATCAAATTTTGAGTTTTAATATTCAAAAATCAAATATTTTATAGATAGATACAAATTTTTATATTTAATTAAATATTAATAATAATATTTAAAAAATAATTTATATACACCCATCCCCCCTAAAATTTAATTATCAACTATAAATTCACGTCCCTCTCTCTTCGTCTCTCACTCATCTCTCTCTCTCCCTCTCTGCCCAAAATAGCAGCTTTACCGGAGGGAGGCTGCCACCGGCACACCGCGATAGCACCGTCGTTTTGAACTTACCAGCCACCATCTGCAAATCTTCTTCACACGACTTCACCTCGACAGTCGCTGGTTACTATAGCTTCTTCTCCGGACGACTTTCTCTCCACCTCAACTCCACCCATCTCTGGCAGTCGCTTCTTCCCACCCATTTCACTTTTGCCTGTCCACCACCATTCACGCACCCACACTGCCACGCCTCCCATATTCAGCAACCACAACAACAGACTGCTGAAAAGGGAAGAAATGTTCCCAGATTTACCAAAATCTAAAACTATTTTGTTGTTTTACCATTTTTAGGGGCATAGAATTCCAGATCAGCTGAAAAGATTTATCATTTTCATTCAAATTCTTCTGATTCCATCCACAAATGCCGAGTCTCGCTTTAATTATATTGATTTTTGTCTTTAATTGTGTTCTATAGTGCGAAAAACAATGGAACGCTAGCTTTGGTGGGGGTGGGTATGATTTGTGTGCTCTGTGTGGAGGTGGGCGTGATTTGCGTGGGAGGGGTGGTCACGCCGTGGTTGTGATGGTGGTTGTGGGGTGTTGGCAGTTTTGTATCTATTTTTTTGGTATATCTGGTTGTGGTCGTGGTGGTTTCTAGCTGCGGTGGAGGTGGGTGATGGTGGTGGATCTTGTGGTTGCATGGGTGCTGTTGGTGTAGTGGTGGCGGTGAATGGTGGTGGTGATGCTGTTAAAGACAGAGTTGAACTGGTAGCACAACTGTTGACGGTGGTTATAGATTAAACTAGCTATGACCATATAATGGACTATCCGTGACCTTAAAATTCGATAATTTGTGACTAAAAATTAATCCGTGACCTGTAATTTTTTTATCCGTGACCAATAAAATAATCTGTCACCTATAAAATTATTGATTTGTGACCTCAAAATAATTTGTGACCTGCAAAATTTTTGATCTGTGACCGATCAACAAATTGTGACCTATAAATTTTTTTACCTATGCTGTGATCATTTGAAAATAACTCGTAACTATGAACAAAATTCTGATTTGTGACCTGGACTGTGACTTATAACTTGAGTTGTGACCTGAACTGTAACTTGTGACCTGAGTTGTGACCTGAGCTGTGACTTGTGAATCGTCGGAATCAAAGCAGTCACTGGAACGGTCACCGGAATCTAAGCGGTCGCCGGAGCGGTGGGGTGGGGGCGGGTTAATTATATTTATTTATTTTTATATATTTATATATGTGTATGTATAGGTTAAAAATCTGATTTTTGAAATGTGAAAGTTATTTTGTTATTTTTGAAATATGGTAAAGATAAAGTAGGAGAAATGAATTTTTCCCTAAATGAGAACCAAGTCAAATGTTGGGCTAGACTTCAAGACTCCAATCACAAATCTCTACCACTCAAACAAGTGGCCTACGTTTTCCCAGCAGCCATCAAACCTAAAATATATTAGATTTTGCTACTCTTACAGCCTTGCTTCACATTCCGGTTTACAGCTTTTCAAATTTGCAGACGTGGCAGTGCATAGTGTTAAAAAGATCCAAAACTTTTTCCCCAGCCGCCCCCACCTTTTCCCTTTTACCCACCCCACCCCAGTCCACCCCATCCCAGTTATTACTTATTACCCACCCCCTTATCATGTAAATAATGTTTCTTTTTTTAGTTTTTATCTCAATTTTTGAAATTATTATGGGGATGCTAAATAAAGTCAAAATATTGCATTTTTAATATATCTTGAAATGCTCACGACCTAATTTTGCTCATCTCTAACGAGTAACGACGTACAAAACGGTTAGTCGTAGCAAAAGTTAGCACTTGTCAAAGTAAGACGTTCCAAAATATATTTAGAATTTTTCTTAGTGCTTGTTTGTCTACCATTATTGTGATGAAAATTGTGTAATGAATAGTATTTTATGGAGAATGTGTGGTTAAAATTGAAAGAAATTTCATTGGTTTATGTGTAGAATATTTTATTATTTGAATGTGGTGGAGATTGATTACTGTAGAAAACAATGTTTTGAAAAATGGTAGACAAACATGGGCTTATTTTTGTCTCAATTTTCGAGGTCATTACGGGATATCAAACGAAGTCGAAATATTACATTTTTAATATTATATCGAAGTACTCACGACCTAGTTTTCCCCATCTCTAACGACGTGCGAAACGGCCAATCGTAGCAAAAGTTAGCACTCGTCGAAGTAAGACGTTCCAAGATATATTTAGGATTTTCTTTATTTTTTTAAATATTATATTGAAGTTAGACGTTCTTAAATATATTTTAAAACGTCTTATTTCGACGAGTGCTGACTTTTGCTACGATGGCTGTTTCGCACGTTGTTAGAGATCGGGGAAACTAGGTCGTGAGCACTTCGATATAATATTAAAAATGCAATATTTCGATTTCGTTTGATATCCGGTAATGACCTTGAAAATTGAGACAAAAATAAGAAAAATTCTAAATATATTTTGGAACGTCTTATTTCGACGAGTGCTACTTTTGTTACGATTGACTGTTTCGTACGTCGTTAGAGATGGGAAAAACTAGGTCGTGAGCATTTCGATATAATATTAAAAATACAATATTTTGATTTCGTTTGATATCCCGTAATGACCTCGAAAATTGAAACAAAAATAAGAAAAATTCTAAATATATTTTGGAACGTCTTATTTCGACGAGTGCTCACTTTTGCTACGGTTGGCCGTTTCGCACGTCGTTAGAGATGGGCAAAATTAGGTCGTGAGCATTTCGATATATATTAAAAATACAATATTTTGACTTTATTTAGCATCCCCATAATAATTTCAAAAATTGAGATAAAAACTAAAAAAAAACATTATTTACATGATAAAGGGGGTGGGTAATAAGTAATAACTGGGGTGGGGTGATTAAAGGGAAAAGGTAGAGGCGGCTTAGGGAAAAAGTTTTGGATCTTTTTAATACTATGCACTGCCACGTCTTCAAATTTGAAAAGCTGTGAACCGGAATGTGAAGTAAGGCAGTAAGAGTAGCAAAATTCAAATATATTGGTTCCAATAATTCAACGTCATTTGCATGTTGAAGTGGGCCCACTTTCCAAACTTGGATAGAAGATTATCCAACACTGCGGGCCACCATTGACTCTACCCAATGAGAACTCTGCACTTGGAATTTTAAACTTCATTTCACCCACTCCCGCGAAAGCGTCAGATATCTAACCAATTAGATTATGTATTTCTTTCTTTCTTTTTGTTAATATTCTTTGATAGTTTTATAACTTTGCCCTTTATTCATCGAAAAATATTTTTCATTTTGTTGTCGTTGCCAAGATGTAATGGTCCTAATAGGTTGTTTAACCTGGTTTGAAGTGAGTCGAGTCCATTCTTGAACTTTCGTTATAAGTTAAATTTTACTGAAAAATCATAAAATTCTTGATAAACACAGAGTTCAAAGAAAATTATTTAATTGAATATTGACATCAATTATAGCAATATGGCTTTATAAACTCTCAAGATTTTTTGTCAAAATATTTGAGCTTCATCCAAGTTATATTAAGTTAATCTTGAGTCATGGAGTTTTGGTAACAATGAATTTCATTACAAATTTTATATTGTATAGTTACAAATAAATTTAGAGTCTTGGCGCACGTGTGACAAAGTTTGAATTATAATATAAGCTGACCAAATTTTCTGGAATTCTTAAATTATAATTTCAGCACTCTCAAATAAACACTTAATTTTATTTCAATATAAATTAAACTCCTGCACTAAACGAAATTTTTTGAAGAAACGAGAAATCGGTTCTTGTAATAGACATGTGGAACCCCCTTGCAATTAAATTTTTTTTTTTTCAAAGATAATTTAAGGCACCGTTTGGCAACCATTATTCTAGAAAAACATGCATTCTTTGTGTCAAATCACACTTTTTTTGTGGTTGAAAATGAAGGAAAAGTTATTGATGTGATAGAAAATATTATTTTATTGATGAATGTGTGGTTGAAAAATAGTAGAAAAATGAGAATGAAAAAAAGAATGGATACCAAACAGAGGCTAAGAGAATCAACGAAGTAGTTGTCCCATCAATTCATGGTGTCTTTTTTTCACCAAATACTATTTTGCCGTTTTTGTTGAATTACAATGTTTTTTTTTTAAAAGGAGACATTAAAAGTAGACAACGATATAACGTACCCGTGACTAAAGTAAAAGTGTCTTTAAAAAAGGCAAGGTGATGATACATTTGGTAAATGAAGGTTGCTAGTAATATGGTCTATCAACATCCGCAAATGATAAATTCTTTCGGCACGAATATTTTATTTTAAATGTGTGTTGCAGAGTATTAGATTTTGATGATTAGTTGATTTTTAGGGGAACCAAGCAGAGGCTAAGTTTCTTCAACGTCAAATTTGTTATATTTTATTCAAACCAGAGTACTGTACCAATTAAAAATTTGAACTCGCCAGCACATTTTGCAATTGCATCCACATAAAATTCCTTTTTGTGCCCTCAACCGAGATGGATGGGCCAGATTATGATGAGCCCAAGTTTATTAATGCTATTCAAATGGCCCCGGCTTTGTTGACCACGTAATTCAATTCAAATCTCTATAATGGACCTGGTGAATGTCACATCTTCAATAATTACTGTTTTAAGGTGGTAAAAATGAAATGTGAAATATTACTCGTCTCCTACTATTTAAACATGGTGTTTGATTTACTTCACCAAACATGTGCTACCCTTATGGTGCAATTGAATTATAATCCACCAAACACGCCGTATCCATACGCCTATGTTTTTCCACGATTCACCATCCCCAATTTTGAGTTTTACATGTTTTTTGAATATTGATCCTTCATGAACCCTGATTGATCGAAATCTCAAAATCATTTCAAAACATTATTCGATCACAGATTTAGTATAATCTTTAGCCCATGTTTTGATTCGAAAAATACATTTCAAGGTCTTTCTTTTTGGCGCGATAAGGGCTTAGTTGTCCATATAAACCCTATTCCGAGGTACAATAAGCACTATCCGCCACTGAAATCAAGAAAATTCGATTGTAGTACCATTTTCAAGTTCAATATGAACTCCAATTATGGCATCTCGAAAGAGCCGATCAAGTGTGTGTTCAAGAAAGAACGATAAAAAAATATGAGTATAGCAAGTATAGCAAATAGTGAAAGTTACACATGTAGTGTATGCTCCGAAACGTCTGTTGTCATTGGGTTCTGCCAAGACCCAACACACAGGCGCTTCATCTAAGTTGTTGGAGGATATCGAACCCAAAAAAGAAATGTCCAAACTGCAGTGACGTATTAACAATAAAGTTTAAATTTGGGATAAATTCACACCAAACTGTCCAAGAAATTTTACATCAATCAATGAAAAATGTTAAAACTTTTAGTGACGTTGCTCGAGAAATGAAAAATTATTAGCATGGTGTAAATTTTTTAGGGGAACATCAATTACTTAAATACATAACAAATCTGGAAATACTTTTATAACAAAACGAATTTATGTACCCAATTTTAATTATATAAATTTTGGACGTATATATTTTTATTTTTAAAACATATACAGTATATAAGAAAGCGCTAATACATCTTCCATAGATGACAGCGGAGAGAAATTTGTGTAAATTTGGAAGGCAGTATATTTAGATCATGACTGGAAATGTCTAATAGTAAAATTCCTAACATTGGACAGCCATTTTCCTACAGTTGGCCACCATTTCCAACAATTTTCAACCACTTTTCCTGACCAAATCTCTCATATGTGGGCAACAGTTGACCATAAGGGTCAAAAATTTGATTTTGAGAATCTCCTTCAATCAGGCGGTTAATTACTATTCACATATTGCACGGTATTATATATATATGTATGTATATATATATATATATATGTATGTATATATCATGACGTAGTATTTCGTGAAATATTTTTTTATAATAGGGCAAATACAGTTCTTTTCACCTACCAGCCGAGGGCTAAATGGATCAATAGTGTTGTTGCCCATATACAGGACCATTCAACGGGTTAATAGTTAATACCCCAATAGTCACTGAACTTGTCCAAAAGTTCTCACCAGGTCGCTGAACTTCAAAACTACCCTAACTAATCACTAAACTCTGTAAATTTTGACTCCATCCATCAATAGCCTCAAAATCAAACAGTTTTTGATAACGTGTCAAACAGGGTAAATGACATGGCACACGTGTGTACAATTTCTTCGCCAAGTAAGCAAAATGAATTGAGGTGGACAATCTCTCTCAAACCTCGCAGGATTCCACCATAGCCTAGACCGCTGGATAGCACCATAGATGGCATCACCCCACTCCCCTCAACATCTTCCACCGCACCATAGGTCATAAACCCACCAGAATCAGCCACAAAATAAAGCCAAAACAGCCCGAGTGCGCACGCTATCTTGGCCGGAACCCAACCTCCGGCGACACCCACGATCGCGCAACACCACAGTCAGGAAGCTCTCAACCAGACTACCTCGAATATGGCTTCACCTCAACCAAAACAGTGTCCAATCAATCTGCACTAGCCATGAACCTCCGACAGTAGTGCCTCCATTTTTGTTAAATCCGTTTACTTCAATTCCAGCCGCTAACTTCATTGAACCTACAAATTGGCATCAATCGATCCAACAACATGCCCAAACGACTCTGGGTATGAATTCAATTGCACCAATTATCCCCCAAATAGCTCCAATTTCTGAATTGGAATTTGCTAATGGTGTGAAACCTGTCGCTATTTAGACCAAAATTGATGGATCTCTCCTACTTCAATCTACAAATTCACTTGAGGGAATCCAAAATCAGAGGCAAACGAACATGGGTATACAAACAATTGATCCAATTCAACCTTCAATCCGGATCTAAAGTTTTTTAATGAACGGTCGGACTTCTTTCCTGAAATAATTGGACCTTTCGGGCAGAAAGAAGAGAGCGATTGTCCACGTCAATTCATTTTGCTTACTTGGTGAAGAAATTGTACACACATGCACCACATCATTTACTATGTTTGACACGTCATCAAAAACCGTTTGATTTTGAGGCCAGTGATGGCTAGGGTCAAAATTTACAAAGTTCAGTGATTAGTCAGGGTAATTTGAAGTTCGGTGACCTGGTGGGAACTTTTGGACAAGTTCAGTGACTATTTTGGATGTTAACCCACCATTTAACTCGTTGATGGGCTGATAAAAAAAATTCAATAGAAACACACATATATAGCCCACATTTGATCTACATTATTATCTCATTAAAATGAAGAATATGATCGTCATTCATCACATCGACATTTAAATTCA
Organism: Fraxinus americana; assembly: GCA_035079005.1. NCBI lineage: Eukaryota > Viridiplantae > Streptophyta > Magnoliopsida > Lamiales > Oleaceae > Fraxinus > Fraxinus americana. The sequence goes on along the minus strand of CM068720.1, from coordinate 3,562,490 downwards.
AAATTTCTATTTCTTATGTGGGCCCAATAACTACTATATTTTTCATTCTCGTTCTACAATAATTTAGCTCCAACATTGCCATATTTTTTTTTTTATTTTTACAAATAAAAAAAAAATTAATTGAAACCGACTGAGGTTGGCCTAAGCTCAACTCAAATCCGCCACTATATAACAGTGTCAGAAATATGCAGAGTAAGGGGTGAGTTGCATGCATCAGTTTGTTGATCGCGATCTCACACGCTAATTGCTACGGGGTGCACGTAGTAGGTCAGGTGTCCTACCTAGACCAATCATTATATTGTCTTAAAAGTCAAAAAATTTGCGTTTCCTTCAATTTTATTTTCAACGTAAATTTTATAAAATACTTCATATAACATAATTCATGTAGTATGTGGTGTATTATTATTATGCAGGAATAAGTTCCTTAATACAACATTGAGTTTATTCTTATTTATATATAATATAAAATACCAATATTGAGATATCTTATTTATAGCAATGAAAAGACTTGGTTATAACTAGCTCCATCGGAATCAAATTTCTCAGTTATTGACTTTTTCAATTGAAAGACAACGGTTTCGAGGAATTCGAATGTATCTCGAAAAATATAAATTGTCTAACCATTTTTTTAATACTAGATTTAAGCAATGTGCAATACACGTTTACTTAATTTATATATAGAATTAAAATTTTATTAATAAAGATGTAATTTTCTTGGTTAATTAAATAACTAATGATGTAATGTTTATGTAATTGATAAATAATTACACATTGTGATATATTAAAAAAAAAAGCATTAATAGAATCTATAACATGATCCTATAAATAAATATCGCTCATAGTTTTATGAAAGTTGTTTGAGATAATTTTGATTCTAAGATAACGATTCAACATTTTCCCCATCTTGCACTGTTTCAACAGAGAGGACATTAAACTGTCTATATTTTTTCTCCTTTAGTTTATCTGGATCTACATAAATTTGAATCTTCCAAATTTCTTTTGATAATTTCTCTACAACGCTTTTAACATATTGTCGATTTTCCTAAAAAATAAATTTTAAATAGGTTTACATAATTAATAAAAACCCCAAATATTTTTTAAATAACTCATTGTAATAAAAATCAAGTTTTGAAGAAAATTTAAGAAATACCTCTCTAGCATGTCTCATCAATTCAACTGTTGAACAACCAAGTTCAAGTTCTGCTACTTCACCAAACATAATAGCAGCTAGTTTTCCAGTATTATCGTCCAATTCAACATATCCCCAAACACTTTAAATGTGTTGAATATATTAATTTTAATTTGAGCAGTGTTAAATTCTAAATTAAACCAGACATCAATTTTAAATTAAAATTGTAAGATACATACCGTGGTTTGCAGACCCCGTGACTTTTGCAATATATACAAACGAGCTTTCATTGTATTTATATCTAATTTTTTTATTACAGTTAAGGCATAACATGTAATAAAATATTTGGGCAAACTCAATCACATTTATCTTCGCTTATATCCAAAATTTTGCTTTTTACATTAAATCATAATCAATTTTTAGAATGAATGTTAGTGTAAAGACAAAAAAATGTATAAGTTTGTATTTCGTACTATTATATTATATCAAATTTTGGACTTAATAACAAACCTTTTGTACATAATAAAATTATAGATAACATTACAATACCATACAAAACTAAATAAATAAATATTTTTTCTTTATTAAATTCAATGTACATTATCAAATAAATTATTAACATTTTTAAATTGATAATCTTCACGTCCATTTTGTTTTTTTAGTTGAATTCTTTCCTAGTGACTATAATGTATTACTACAAGGTCTTTTGCATTTCCCATTCATTTATTATTAGATAATGGAATTCCAACAGACATAACATCAACGGCCACAAACGATGGCTTAATTGCTATTTAATGGAAACAATAAAACTAACGGTGAAAAAAGATTTTCCGTTAAAATAAGAATTTTTATTTTATAAGCATTTTTTATATATAGAAGATACTTAAAATTTATGAGATAATAATCCACGTTGTATTTAATTAAAAATTGTGATTGAAATATGTTTGATTTAACAAGAGCTTCTCGTTGAAACTTTCTATGCACACGTCGTTTTTTGTTTCATTGGTTTGTTTTATTATATAAAGACTTCGACTTTTCTTATCGTCAAATGCAAGTTCACAATTCATTGGCCGAAACATCATACATCGACCGCAGAAGCCTCGACCAATGCTTAATTATGTCACCACCCGAAAATATGGACGTTTATTACATATTAAATGATTGAATTATGTCTTTCTGCCTTTGAATCTTTCTAGTTATCATGTTGCTCATGTTAACGTCATAAAACGTGTTTAGACCGTGGTCCAGTTCAATTAGCCGAAAAAACACGCTTCAATGAAAAAAAAATTTAAATTTAATTTATCCAATAATTTTCGAATCAGAAGAAAACTTCAATATAATTTAATTTAAGACCTTACTACCTGTCACGCACCAATATTTTGGAAAGAATTGTTGACGACGTTAAACACGAGATCTATAATGGTTAGTAAACTTTTAAAACTTTTGCTGATGAAAAATCAATTTTAATTACAATTTCATAAATTTTATTAAGTTTTTAAATACATATTTCATCAATTTTTATCTGAATATGTTAAAACTTTTTTCAAATTGTTTGTCAAAAAATCCATAAGTGACCATTTTAAAATGAGAAAATTGCATGAGGGGTCTTCAACTTAATGATAAGCAACAACTTAGTAATTTATAGGGACATATTCAATAACATACTCAATGACAGGATAGACACGTGTCAATACATGATTGGATATTAAAAAAAAAAAAAACCCATAGAGGTGCCGACACACCTGTCACTCACCACTGTTAAGAATCATGTTACACGTACAATCTAATTTGACAATTTAGTATTTACACTTGTTAACATTTCATTCATCAATTTCAAACATTATTTTTTAAGCCCTTGTTTGACATCCATTTTTTTCTCATTCTCATTTTTTTTCTTCACTTCAACAACACATTTTATCAATAAAATAGTATTACACATAAATTCAAAAATACTCCTTACTTTTTAACCACACATTCTTCTATCAATTACTATTCCAGATCAAATTCTTCTTCAAAATGTATGTAGGGCTAAATCAACAGTTCGAATTCCGGCAACACCAACGTTGTCAACGATTCCGGTCAATGCCTTCCAAGGAGGATTATCCAAAAAAGATTCCTAGTGGATTTCTTGTCAACGCTAACACCGCCTAACATGTTTGAAACCTTCAAGAATTTGTCCTGAACAAGAACGGTGAGAGTGTGAACTAAGAAGATTCCACCTCCTTCCTTTCATATTTCACTATCGTCGTCTTATAATTCAGTTTATATATATAATGGCAGTTCAACTACAGCTGCAACAAAAGTCAAGATAACAGCTCCATTAAAATAAATAAAGTAAAAGGGCTCCAGCCCACTATTTGCTAGAGTTCGTGTATTTAATTCACTATTTGAAAAAGGTGGCTGCTTTGCTCATCATCCTCACCATCAAAATTCATTTATCTACAAATCTTAACCACCCTCCAATGGTGATCATTCTTTCTAAACCTCCGGGTTTTATCTAAATTCAAAGCCCATTTTCAAACTGCAAAATATCTGCAGCACCTGTAAGCATTCAATACAAATTTATTTCCATATTATTCTACTTTCTTGGCGTTGTTGTTAAGAATGCTTTATACTTTGTCGTATTTGTTTTTTTTTTTTTTTAAATATTGGGTTTTGTAACTTATGCTTTTGGCTTCAATATTCTTTATTTGTCTTTTCTTTGTTTAAACTTTCAACTTTTTAGAGGGGTTTTGTGGTTTAGTTGAAAATTGACTTTTTGAATTTTCATTTTCAAATATTAGCTATGTTGATTATATTTAAACATTTGTTGAGTGTAGATTTCATTTTATGTTGATCTATAAGGTGGGAGACAAGTGTTAAGATATTGGACAATATTGGGAAAATGGGCGTTCTTGTGAGGTTCCAGCCAACTTCTGCTAAAAGTGGAGCAAGTTTAATTTTGTGTTTATGCTGGTGTTTGATGCTTATAGGTGCAGATAGCCAACAAACGCATCGCGAGGAAGGTGACTATTTTGTTCTTCACTACTTTTGAGTTACTTTAACATGCTTATTTCAGATTTTTGTAATTTGCAATTATGTTCACTATTTGGATCATATTTTGTATTATGTGCTATTATTTGCCTCCCTGAGCCGGGCAAAAAGGCCCTGAATTGTGTGGAAATACGATGAAGATCGTGATTGTCCAGTTCATTACTTCTTTTAATTCTAGGACGTTTACTTAATCAGATTTTTAACAGAACAAGTAATTTTTTAATTTTTTTCTTTGTTATTTAGCTTTTGAGGGCTAAACGGTAAATCATATGTAAATCAAGGCTTCTTATTGTTTTGAACATCATTGATAAATTAAATTATTGATTTGAGAATTTTCCAATATTTTACAAAAGTTTAAGTTAGGTTGCTTTAGTCTGGTCATTTTGTATTGATTTTCGCTTTAATCCTTAATAATACCTATTAATAGGCAAGCATTCAAGCATTCTTTGATTTTAAATATGACAACATAATGTTCACTAGCCTCTCAAAATATCACTATTTACTTGCATCAATAACAAGACAATGCTGTTGCTCTGGGGAATGTCTAACAAATAAAATTGTTATACGATTCAAGTTAGATTGCGAATTGGCACGTTGTTTCTCCGATAACTTCGATATAACCGAGATTGCTTTGATCAAGAACTATTCATATTCCAAGCATTAATAAGAAAATAAAGTGTGCAACTATTTTACCACTAGTTACGTCTAAAATGAACGTAGAATAAGTTAGTGTTTAATTCAGGCCTCAATTGGATGACAATGCCGGCATTGAAGTATGCAGCTATCAGTTACTAGTAATTTTTATATGTCCTTGTTTGAGCTCCATTTTTGGGCAAAAAAGGTATTTTTGAATAGTGTTTTGTTGGAGATTGCGTGGTTAAAAAGTAAGGAAAACTTTTTGATTTACGTGTAATATCATTTTAAAGAAGAATGTGTGGTTGAAAATGAGTTTTGAAAAAATGCATAATGTCCGTGTTTGTTAGTACTGTAAGATTGTTGATAAGAATCCCAATTTACTTTATTTCTGGTACAACCTAATTCTTTGGAGCACGACAATGAAGGATTTCAAGTTCTCATTCATAGATTATTTACTATCAATATGTAATCCTTATCTGCATTAACCAATGACCCTCCTCTACCTGCATTTGAGATGCTTACCATAAAGGGGTTTTTAAAACCTAATGTAATTGAATATCTGATTAAGATTTTTACTAAGCTAGGTAAGCAAACACGGAATTTAAGACTTTAATAATGAGATACCCTATATACATCATTCAAATGGGCCCTTTTCTTGACGCCCAAACATTAACTATGTCAAAACATAAGTTTTGTGATGTGTTTTGATATAAGATCACAACCTATCTTTAATATTTTCTGCAGTGAATGCATTGCGAATCATCAAGAGAAGTTTGACAGACCCATATCGGAATCTTCGCAACTGGAACAAGGGGGATCCATGTACTTCAAACTGGACAGGGGTTTTATGCTATAACACAACAAAGAATGATAATTATCTTCATGTCAGAGAATTGTACGATTATAGTCCTTCCCTTTTTTCCTGTATCGTAGTTTGTAACATAAAATCTATTAAATGTACACTGGACTTTTATTGCTTCCAAATTATTTTAGTTTATATCTGCCTATTTCAATACATATCTGATTCTGCATCACTTGGCATCAAAATTCATCTTCAAAAGTAAAAGACTATCTTTAGGGACACACTTTAGTACGAATTTTTGGGTCGTATTCATGAGATCAACATGAGGGATGTATAAATGTTCCTGCTCAGCAATACGGTGTGGAGAAATCAAGACCATTGACTCTTAGTAGTAATGTTGAGGCATGGGATCCAAGATGAACAAGTGATAAATCTGATGGGAGGAAAAATTATTGATTGACCACATTTTCCCATGTCTACCGCATTGAGTTTAGTGGTGACTGCTGGGCATGTCAAACAATGTAGAGCTTTATGTTGTCACATTTTTAGTTGCATACTGCCATGGAAAGGACCATAGCTGACTAAGTGATAACGGCATGCCTGACATATAGCTCTTGTATACTGTGCGGGATAAATTTCATTAATCTAGTATTGTTGTGGAATATTGATAGTTACATATATATTAAAAACCTTGCTATCGTCTTAATGTTTGGGAAAAAAATTATTTAGAATTCTGTTAAATGGGAACCGTACATATAAAGAAACCTTCAAATTTAACTGTATGAGATTCCAGGGAAGATGCTTAATAGTAACAGATTGTGGATATGCTAGACTTTATTACAAATTATGAATTTGCTAAACTGTATGATTGGTGACTGAACAATACTGCCTTCGTTTTTTGTTTTCGCCAACAGGTTACTACTAAATATGAATATATCAGGAAGTTTATCTCCACAACTTGGTCAGTTATCGTATTTGAAGATACTGTAAGTTAGAAAACAATTCACCCCTCTTTTTCTATTTGTGCTTATATTTTTTTCCCATAATTTACCTTGTAAGTCGCTCTACCTCTGTGACCTTTCTTTCCTTTTTATTTAGTTATTTTCTATTGTTTTTGAAGGGACTTTATGTGGAACAACATTACTGGGAGTATACCCAAGGAGATAGGAAGCATTAAAACATTAGAATTGTTGTAAGTTGAAGCAGCTCTTTGCTCAATTTGCCTTTTCACTATTCCATTTTCAAATATATAACTTGTTCTGCTTTGCTTAATTTTTGAGTGAATGCTCATTTGAAGTGAGTAAACCTTATAAGTCCTGCTACATAATCCGTTATATTAACTTCTAATTCTCGACAGTGGCTTACCATGATTTAAACCATTATGTTTTTACTTGTGGTTTCCTTTCTCTGGTTCCAGGCTTCTTAGTGGAAATCAACTGACAGGTTCCTTGCCCGATGAGATTGGTTTTCTTCCTAACTTGAACAGGATACAAATTGACGAGAACCAAATATCTGGATCTATACCCACATCATTTGCTGACTTGACCAATGCAAGACACTTGTAAAGATTATTCTTCATTTCTGAGCAAGATTATTCTACCCGTTTCAGAGATATCCTCTTAGACATTTATCAATACATTTTCTTTTTATTCTTATTACTTGTGCAGCCACATGAATAATAATTCACTTAGTGGGCAAATACCACCAGAGTTGGCCAGACTTCCAAATCTTGTTCACCTGTGAGTTGAAGATCTTAATCTTTTAAGCCTTCCACTGCTTCTTGAACGTCTGATTTTAGTTGATGAACTAAAACCGTGCAGGTTACTTGACAATAACAACTTATCGGGATATCTTCCACCAGAACTTTCTGAAATGCCGAATTTACTAATACTGTATGCATTCTTGCTTCATTAGATACATTTACTTTTGTTATTCATGCTGGGATTTTTCTGTAACAGCCAGCATGTTTTAGTTTAAACATTTTTTTTTGCTTTCTTGGTTTATAATATAATATTTATCTGTCATTGATCAATCCTATTAGTTTAGAACTAAAAGCAGCATTGCTTTCTTAGCAAATGAAAAACTTTGAATCGTAAATGAACCTGTAAACTAATTTTTAAGAGGAACAAAAATGAGTTATATTTTCTGTTTCTTTCTGAAACATAAACCAGGGGGCTATAATGTGTGCAAGAGGATGGTGGAGTTTTGCACGTAATATTGTCGAAGACTAATAAGCCAAAAGTTTCATGAAGAATAAGTTGCACATTAGTGCAGTACTGTGCGTGAGAATAAAGTTTCACTGTTATTCTGGTCTTTCTTATGATTGAAATCTTGAATATTCATAAGTTGTATAGTACTCTCTGAAGACTTCACAAGAATCATAATACAGTTACTTATTTCTTGTAAAAGTTATTCTATTTTCCATAGAAGTCGATGAAGCTAAAGTTTGCCAAGTTATGGATATCAAGCTTATGCATGTCCTACCAATTGAACAAGTGACCATTTAGTGTAGCCTACCATGACACGCTAACTGGAACTTAAGGTTGTAATAGATAATAATTTCTTGAGAACATGCATTCCAGAACTATAAAAATATTGCGTTGATGGTGGGATATGCTTGGGATAGTGATAAAGTAAACTCTGGCGAACTTTTTCTTGTTGAGTTGAAGAGACACATGGCTAATGGCTTCTCTGCCTATCAGAATGGAACTGTGTCACTTGCATATGAGCATGAATAAATGAAACCGTAACATGACTGGTAAGAACTGGTGTTGGAACCATGACCTTTGTCTGCCTAGACAACTAGGCAGTTGCTTATCTTGTGCAATTTTTGCATTCATTATCATCTTTTAATTCCAGTTTATTTATGGTATAAAATTTATCTACTTTTTACGATCCATTTGCAAGTTATAAATATTGAACATATGAATCTAATTGAAACAAATTCAGTCATTATGAAATCAGACAGACTATGATTTGGAAAAATAACATTCTCATATAAATCATTCTAAAATGAATAAAAAACCTCGAAATTTGAAGTTATATCTATTGCCAGTAGTATGCCTACTGCAGTCATCCCAAATGCTAGATTCACCATTCTGGGGGAAGTTGGTATTTGCTTTTGACTGATTATGGGGATTGTTTGAAGAATGAAATAAGAATTTTCTGAATTTCTTGATTGAATTGTACGCACTTATTATACCATATTTATAGTACAACAATAAAAATAAAAAATCTTCTAATTTAGGATACAAAAAATTAGCCTAACAATCAACCTAAGTTATGGAGATATTTAATCAATTATATATCAATCATGATTAATGACACATCGGTCATGATCAATCATGATTAATCTCTAGAATTTTTATACTCCCCATCAAATTAGATCGTAGATGTTGATCATAGCCAACTTGTTGATGAGATTATCAAAATTGTGCCTTGGTAATCTTTTGGTGAAGATGTCCGCAGTTTGTTCTTTTATAGGAATATAGGTCATACAAATAATTCCGTCTTCCACATTTTCTTTGATGAAATGTCTATCTACTTCCACGTGCTTAGTTCGGTCATATTGAATGGGATTGAGAGAAATGGTGATGGCAGCATTGTTATAACAATAGAGTTTGACTGGTAATCTTGCAGTAGTTCTTTTAAAAGTTTCTCTAACCACAATCATTTACATATCCTATAATTCTCTAACCACAATCCTTCACCTATCGGTAATCTTGCAGTGACAAGAATATGACAGATGCATTAAGAGATTTTATTGATTCAAGGATAATGGAGAAGAGAGAAAATTACAATACGTCCTATAATTATAGTAATTTATTGTCTCACACTATAAAATTGTATAAAAGAGCATAGTATTTATAGGAAATAAGTAGGAGATGTCCAAACCCACCTATTAGAGTTGTTAATGAAGTAGGATGCCATAAAATTGAGTCCAAAACAAATTTTAATTCCTAATGGGATTCCAACATAGAACTTCAACATGACATAAGACTCCAATAATATTCCAAATTAGAATTCTTCACGACGTGCACTTCATTTAGAATTCTTCAATTACTTCAATAAGGAATTCTGATCACACTCAAATTTTAACAATAGGAAATATTGTTTTCTTGTGCTGAGCAACTTAAAGGGAGAGTACAAGGGCAAGTTGGGGGCATGTTGTCGAGTGAAATTTTGTGTTCTCCTATCATTTAGTTCTGTAGATTTACCATGAATAACTCTACATCTTTTCTCCAGTTGGCCTTTTCCTTACCAAAAACTGAATATTCTTAATCTCTTTGCGAACTGATCTGGAGACCAATGTAATACTCACCCATTCTTCTAGTTACAGATTTTGATATAACTATACATGCATGGAATATATGAAATCGTATTTGATTTATCAGTCTCTTGTTTGTATAAAGCTACAAATTTAGTTATAACGAGTTTCTCATATAACAAAATGCGCATGCACATATTCAATGCATAGTAGGAGACTTTAGTGTTTGGGAGTGTAAAAATCTATCTCATTCATCTTACGTGACAAAGTATATACACCAAGAAATGATATTTACATCTTAGTCCCTAATAATTACCAAATGCTACAAGTTGGTAACTAAGAATAATAACATATGTATTTCAACTCTCCCCCTCAAGTCGGTGCATAAATATCACACATGCCCAACTTGGATATCACTGTATGGAATGAACCACCAGCAACTCCATGTGTCATTATATCAGCCAGCTGTTCCGTCCTCTTGATGTATGGAACCTCTATATTTTTGGAGTCGAGATTATCTTTGATGTAGTTTCTATCAAGTTCAACATGCTTTGTTCTATCATGCTGCACGGGGTTGTTTGCGATTTTAATAGCAGCAGTGTTGTCACAGAAAAGTAACATAGGTTTGTTCGGAACAAAGCCAAGTTCACTAAGGAGAAGTTTCAGCCAAGTGAGCTCAGTAGTTGCATGATGCAATGCACGATATTCTGCCTCAGCACTGGATAGTGAGACAACATTCTGTTTCTTACTTCTCCAAGTCACAAGATTGCCTCCAACAAACGATACATATCCTGATGTGGATTTTCTGTCTAATCTCGATCCAGCAAAATCAGAATCTGTATAGCCCATAATATCTAAATGCCCCCTTTTTGAGTACAGAATGCCCTTACAGGACTTCGAGATATACGATATCAGATTAAGCACTCATATGCTCAGCTGGGATTATGCATGAATTGACTCGCAGCGCTAAGCATATGATAAATCAGGTCTCGTGTGGGTTAGATAAATCAACTTCCCCACCAATCTCTGGTATCTCTCTTTATTTGTAGGAATCTGATCAGGATAAATAGATAGACCATGATTTACCTCAATGGGTGTGTCAACAGGAACACAAGCCGACATACCAGTTTCTGCTAGAAGGTCAAGGATGTACTTGCGTTGAGATAAGATAAGTCCTTGTTGGGATAAGATAAGTCCTTGTTGGGACCGTGATACCTCAATGCCCAAGAAATACTTCAAAGTACCCAAGTCCTTCATTTCGAACTCCTTTGTCAAATGGCTTCGGAGTTTCTCAATCTCACTGGAATTACTGCCAGTAACAATCATATCATCCACATACACGATAAGCATAGAAATACCATGACTATCTCTCTTATAAAATAAAGTGTAATCAGCCAAGGCCTGTTTAAAACCATACTTTTTCATTGAACAGCTCAGTCTTCCAAACCACGCTCTTGGAGATTGTTTTAGCCCGTAGAGGGCTTTCTTCAACTTACACACATTACTCCCTGGAGGAGTGAAACCAGGAGGAGGATCCATATACACTTCCTCTGTCAAATCACCGTGAAGGAATGCATTTTTAACATCAAATTGTCTCAATGGCCAATCAAGATTAACTGCTAGAGATAGAATGACTCTAACGGTATTCATCTTAGCTACTGGAGTAAAGGTTTCCTGATAGTCAATCCCATAAGTCTGTGTGTACCCTTTGGCAACCAATCTAGCTTTATACCTATCCACAGTTCCATCTGACCCGTGTTTTAATGAGTACACCCGCTTACCCGTCCAGGTCTTTTTTCCCGGTGGTAATGAGACCACCTCCCAAGTAGAGTTCTTTTGGAGAGCATTCATTTCTTCTACCATAGCAGATTTCCACTTAGGTTGATCAAGAGCTTCCTGAAAATGATTAGGGATAGACACAGAAGATAGTTGGAGGGCAAACCTCAAATTAGTCTTAGATAAACGGTGGTACGAGATATAATCGGAGATGGGAAAGATAGCATTGGAAGAAGATTTTGAAAAACCAAACCTATCAGGCTTATTATGGACTCGAAGAGGATATCTCCTATCCTGAGTATTAGCAATATCTAAAGTTGCAGGATTAGAATCAAAAACAGAGATAGGAGTAGTAGGAGTAAGCAAAGTAGGTACCTCATTTTCAATCTCCGAAGAATCAGATAGCACTGTAGTATCAATCGGAGGGCTATCAGAGTCTGAAGAGGGTAATGTAGGAGGGCAAGCATTGTCTGAGTTTCTCCTTGTATAACACTTTTGGAACAAGCGAGGTGATCTATCATCCTCAACTGGATGTTCAGCTTGGGATTCAACTTGGGGTTCTCCCTCATTTCCAGAAATCCACACTTTCTTTTCATCTAACCACACTCGTTCCTCTTCCTTACTACTAATCTCCCCCTGAAGAGGAACTAACGACACGTCATCAGAAAAAAAAGATTCTGATTCACAAAATTCCACATCCATAGAAACATAGTATTTCCCCGTAGGGGGATGAAAGCATTTATAGCCCCTTACGAGAGCTTGAGTAGCGAAAGACACATTTCGAGGCACGATGATCAAATTATCTCGGAGATGAGAATGCGCATGGACATAACACACACAACCAAAAATTTTTTGGGACAGATATTGAAACGAGGAGGAATAGAGTGAAAGCGGGCAACACGTTTAAGGGTGTTTGAAGGTCAATAATGCGAGAAGGCATGCGATTTATGAGAAAGACAGCAGTTGTTACCGCATCAGCCCAAAAACGTTTGGGAACACGCATAGTAAAACATAACACCCGAGCTACTTCAAGGATGTGTCGATTTTTCCACTCTGCAATGCCGTTTTGCTGGGGTGTGTAAGCACAAGTGGTTTGATGGACAATGCCCTGAGTCGAGAAGAAGTTCCTAAGGGTTCGGTTTACAAACTCACGACCATTGTCAGAATGAATAACTTTAACCCGTGCATGAAATTGTGTTTCAATCATTTTTGAGAATTTTGGAATAACATGCAGTACTTCACCCTTGGATTTTAAAAAAATATACCCAACATACTCTAGTACAATCATCAATGAAAGAGACAAAATATTTATGGCCTGCAGCGGATGGGGTAGAGAAAGGCCCCCAAACATCAGTATGAACACAAGTAAAAGGAACACAACTTTTATTAAGGCTGACTTTGAAAGGTACACGATGATTTTTAGCAAAAATACATTGTTCACACCGCATACTAGAGCTAGAAACATTTTCAAACAGCTTCGGGAACAAGTGTTCTAAGTAAGTAAATGAAGGATGGCCTAATCGACAATGCCACAAAGTGATCCTATCTCTTGGAGAGGATTTACTAACAACTTGAAGACCATGGCTATCCTTAGTTGGCACACGCCTTGTTCCCTCCAAAAAATACAGCCCTCCTCTTTCTCTACACGGTGCTGATCGTCGTCTTCGTTGATTGTCTGAAATACGCAAGTAGTAGGTGAGAAGATGACAGAGCAATCAAGATGCTTTGTAATTTTACTAATAGATAAGAGGTTAGTGGAAAATGTAGGTGCAAGTAAGACAGATGAGAGAGAGAAAGTAGGTGAAAACGAGACACTTCCTGCCCCAGTAATTTTGACAGGAGTCCCGTTAGCCACTTGAACAGACTGAACAGGCGAAGTTGTCAAGGAATCAAATGTAGTGGGATTACAGGTAAAATGATCGGTAGCTCCAGAATCTATAACCCAAAAATCAGATGTAGTAGAAGTAGATTGCAACCCAAAAGTACCTTCCCCAAGAGATGAACGAGCGACATGGGAAACAGTAGATGTAGATGTAGGTGTAGGTGTAGGTGCATGAGTGGACGCAGCGGATGAATGCGGTGCCTGAGAATATCTTCCACCCTTCCTCTCTGCCCTCTTTGCTAAATACCAATCCGGATAGCCATTTTTCTTGAAACACTTGTCAGCAGTATGTCCTTTAACGTGACAGAATGAGCAAGTGTCATTAGACTGAATAGGAGCTCGAGATCGAGGATTGAACCCTTTTGCCACTAATGCAGACGTCTCAGAATGGCCTTCGGTCCCCATGGTGAGTTGTCTCTGTTCCTCACGGCGAACAATTGAGAACACCTCTTCCAAGCTTGGAAGGGGTGTAGTAGCTGAAATACGACTACGCACTTGATCGAACCGCAGATCTAGCCCCGCCAGAAACATATAAATCCTGTCTTCGGCACACCTTTCTTTTAACGCATTAACATCGACTGCACACTTCATAGGGTTGGGTCTGCGATAGTCAAGTTCCAAGAAAATAGAGTTCATTTCAGTGTAGTACGTGACAAGAGGCCGCCCCTCTTGCCGCAACTGAAAAGATTTTTTCATTAGTTCATAAACTTGTGACGAATCAGAGACATCAAGATAACTTCTCTTAACCGCATCCCACACATCTTTGGATGTGTCAAACTGAACAAAGTGAATCATAAGAGCATCTGTCATAGAATTGATTAGCCAAGACTTAACGATAGCATCATACGCATCGTTCACCATAGCTACTATCATTTTCTTTCGGTGCAGTTAGTTCACCAAAAACATGGGCTCTTTTCTTTCGGCCAGTAATGTACATCTCCAGTAATTTTGACCACACACGATAGTTAGTGCCATCTAACTTAACGTGAATCAGAGGTGATGTCTCGTGAATTAGCGATGTAGCAACTTTGTTATCAGCCATAATTTCGAGAATAGATTGCTGAAAAAAAAATTGGAGACCACGGAAACCACCAAATGCAGACAATTCAAAAAACAATCTTCAACAACCCAGAAAACACTTTACAATAGACCCAATTCCACCACACACCAAGTAGAGCAAGATAGAACTGGCACAACAAGGGTGCCAAAAGCAGTGACAGGAAAAAAAACTGAACCTGAAGGTAGATAGAAGATCTGACCCGTTAAAAATCAGCATTTAGAACCGGCCATCATCAGTGGAGAAGCCCAATGCTCCGAATGCTAGAAGGCTAGGCTGCAGGGGACGCGGGTAGGGACCGGGCGACGCAGAGAGGAGATGCAGAGAACGAAGCTCCAGTGAAGGGCGACGCAGAGAGGAGGGCGACGAGAACGAAGCTCCAGTGAAGGGCGACGCAGATAGGAGGACGTCGCCTAGGGTTGGGCGAACAGCACCCCAGAGAGAACGACGTCGCCTAGGGTTCGGCGACGCAGAGAGGAGACGTCGAGCTGTTCGCCGGCGCTGGAGAGGCCGTCGCTCGGAGCAGGGACCACGATCGGTGCCGGGTTCAGGTTTAACACTCTGGCTCTGATACCATGTAGTGTTTGGGAGTGTAAAAATCTATCTCATTCATCTTACGTGACAAAGTATATACACCAAGAAATGATATTTACATCTTAGTCCCTAATAATTACCAAATGCTACAAGTTGGTAACTAAGAATAATAACATATGTATTTCAACTGAGACCATTATATTACTTATAATCAATTTCTCAAACAAACACATGCATGCACTAAATGCATGATGCAAGACCAAAATGTTCAAATTTCGTCTGTCTCAACAATGGAACAATGGCAGCAGGCTTATCCTGAAATAGCTCTGAAGTACGTAAATACACTCATCTTTACCTTTACAAAAAGTTTGGAAGCCTTTTCAAATCTGCTTCACCTGCTCTTCTTGAATGTCTTTCATTGCTGTCTTTGTTCTGTGCCACAGTTCCTTATTTTCCTTTCTCCATTCTAACTTTCTAAGATTGGGTCTTCCAATATTTTTTTTTCTAACTAATATATATTCTTCGTCAATATGCTATTTGTTTTTGTTTGTCTTAATTTTATTTTATTTTTTAAGAACATCATCTATATTACTTTGAGGATTGACTGGTAAAAGTCACCACACATGCAACTAAGTTGTTCACGTTATTTTAGCTTTGTTTTTCAGTATCTATATTACTTTGAGGATTGATTGGTAAAATTCAGTGCACATGAAATGTATGTATTACTTTTTCTTACTTTATATCTGCTTCTTGTTCCATTTCTTTGTGTTTCAGTCAACTAGATAATAACAAATTCGGCGGGAGTGAAATACCTTTTTCGTATAGCAACATGTCTCGTCTGTTGAAAATGTAAGTGCATAAAATCATCATTTCTGCTCTAAATATATGGTTTATGGTGGCTATTCCACCATGATAAATATCCCAAAGTCGTGGAACTTTTATCTCTAAAATGTGTATATCTACTCGACTTGGAAACTGTTTATCTTTTTGCGGAAACTCTGTAGTTTCAATCAAAGACGGACCCATTCATGGGAACTAGGTACATGTAATACAAGTTATTCAGCTAGGGTTGGTGATAGTTTGTTATTATGTTGGCTGTTTCAGGAGTCTAAGAAACTGCAGTTTACAAGGACCAATTCCTAACTGGAGCAATATGACTTCTATTGCATATATGTAAGTCATTATGCGCAAGGTTTTACTACGGACAAGTCTTTATGGTGTCAAGTGCCGGATTTTTATTTGAACTGTGGGATTTCCCTGTTTAAGGGGCGCGTACTTAGTTGTGCTGAATATGAATGGTGAAGACGTATATATTTAATTTCTTGACAATTTTTTGGTCATTGAGTTTCGAGTTAGTATACTTGTTAATTGGGGTTCTAAAATTGATCATGCTCTCAATTCAGAGATTTGAGCCTAAACCAGCTTAATGGATCAATACCAGCAGGCGAACTTTCTGAGAATACCACTACTATGTAAGCACTCAATTTCTGATTGTTTTGCTAATTCTTTTGTATTACGTCAAAACTACTTGTCTAATTTTACTTAAAAAGGGATTAGGTTTCCACATTTTGGAATTGAACGCGTTGAATTCTAATTATGCAGTGATCTGTCCTACAACAATCTAAATGGGACTATCCCTGACAGCTTTTCTAGGCTTCCCTATCTGCAGAAATTGTGAGCTTTCTTCAATTTTATGTCCTGAAAATGATTGTCTTAAATTTAAGTTCTCTTATTTCCCAGTTGGCATTCACTTGTCCACTTAGCACCCAACATTTAGCTCTCTTGTTTCTTAACTCACAATATATTTGTTGAATTAAAGATATTTTATTCTGCAAGTGCAGGTCATTGGCAAACAATTCACTGAGTGGTTCTGTCCCATCCACCATTTGGCAAAATAGGACTCTTAATGAATCCAAGAGACTGTTGTTGTAAGATTAATATGGGAAAGAAATTCCTCTCTCTCCCCCGTCTCTCCACCTGGGGAAAGGAATTTACCCTCTCCCCCCACCACACAAGTTTTTGAGTTTATTATCTGACATGCATGCCGAAACAAATTGAATACCAGTTTCAATATTTTTATTAGACTGGAAACTTTATGGCCTAAGAGGAACAGACTGAAAATTTTCTTATTTATCTATAAACTTATGATGTTACACTTTTTATATTGCAGGGATTTTCAGAACAATAACTTTTCAAATATAGATGGCAGTCTTCCCCTCCCTCCGAATGTCACCGTTAGGTTTGTCCCTTCCCATCACTTTCATCTGCAGTGACATTTCCCTGTTCTAAAATAAACAAATTTCCAGATAAGAATAAAAATTCTGGTTGTGTAATAGAGATAATTAAGGGTTGTCTCAGCAAGTGATATCTGGTGATGTAATTTTCTCATTCGGCCTTTGTTATTTATATGACAATTGCAGCCTCCAAGGAAATCCAATATGCTTAAGAGGAAACCTTGATCAGTTCTGTGGATCCCAAGATGAAGGTTTCGGCAATATCTTGAATAAAACAGATGTCAGTGCGTGTTTACTGTCATGCCCACCTCCTTATGAGTTAGCCCCACCATCTCCCAATTCACCTTGCTTTTGTGCTGCACCTCTGCTGGTAGGATATCGCTTGAAGAGTCCCGGGTTTTCAGATTTTCACCCATATATTGATAGATTTGAGGAGTACTTGAGTACTGGTACGGAATTGAATATTTATCAGCTCTACATTGATTCAGCTGAATGGCAAAAGGGACCTCGACTGAGAATGTACCTGAAGATTTTTCCAGCGTATGTTAACGACAGCACTTTTTTATTTAATGAAAGCGAGGTCAGACGAATTCGTAGGTTGTTTAGTGGATGGAATATTCGTGAGAGCCAAGTGTTCGGACCTTTTGAGCTTCTCAACTTCACACTTCTGGCTCCTTACAGAGATGGTCCGTCTCCTTTCTCGTTTGCATGTTTACGCTTGAATTACAGTACTGTAATCGTGGTATTTGCTTTATCTTCGTTGGAAGAAATGGCTTATATCTTCTAAAGTTTGGACTTCTATCATAGATAATTTAAAAGAGATTTTAAGGGAATAATGTATTCTGCTAACTTTGTGGCATAGAAAAAATGGTTCTCTTTGTTCATGCTCATGGCCCATGGGCCAGAGAAAGAAAACATCACAGCGAATTTGGAGAACTTGTGGCATTTTCTGTTCGTTTAGAAGTAAAACATTTTTGCCTGTTGCTTACACTGTGTAAGGATTTTCCTGCCACTGTGTAACAGGTTGAAAATCAGACACTAATCAAATTGTGTTTTCAAATTTTGAACGGGTCAAGCTTTGACCTGTAATTTGTTTAAATATTTATATACCGTCACTTTTGGGTTCAAAGCATGGTTATTTGACTCGTCTACCTATTACATATTTGTTGAAGCACGATTATTATACTTTTTTGTTTTTCCTTTGTTTTATTATTGTGTTCCTGTATACGTACATATATGCGCACACACCTGTATTATTTTGTACATGTGGGAAGATCTTGTATACTATTTGGCTGCTTGTCGTTGATATGGATCCTAAACTAGGGGAATTTTTTCATCAAAACACAAATTAAGTTCATTTGGCAATAATCTATCTGTACGCTAACGTTCTATATAGTAAAAGAAGTCAAATTTACTTTTGCATAAACTCACTTTCAAGATGCTCTTAACTCTTGGCTTTGTTGCAGAATCATCCTCATCTTCATCTGGTATAAGCAAGGGAGCACTAGCTGGGATCATACTAGGGACAATAGCTGGATCAGTTACCCTATCTGCCTTTGTGGCACTTCTCATCTTGAAAATGCACTTGAAGAAACATCATAGAACTTCAAGAAGACGTCCATGTGAGTATCTTCCTGAATTCGGAGGTATTAGTAGGTAGATATATGTCTTCACCATTTTGTCATGACTTCTAGAGTCTACTTTGAAAATCTTGTTATCAGACTCTTTGCACTTTGTATTCATGTCGTTGATTCTGCAGAAAAGATGCATTGTGCAATATAAAAACTTCTGAAGCATTATTGTGGCATCAGCTTACAAAGAATGCACTTGTTAGTTCAAATTACTGAATTTGATATTGAAGTGATTGCCCTTACACAATCAATGATTTTTTACTAACTCAATGCTGTATAGGTTTGTAAGTCAGATGGGCAGCATGTATTGTTCCTCACTGGCTGATTGCGGACGATAAAATTTTCAACAAACCTAAACATTGACAGTTTTTTAAATAAGCTCTCCATTTTCCTTAAGATTTACCTTTCCTTTGGAGTTAAAAATCGTCTTTAGTGTTGTTTATGTTTTAACCACACTAAAGGACTACTTTATTAAATTTTACACGTATTTACTGGTATAATCAAGAAACATGGTATGACATTTAGCTCTAAAAACAAAGGTACACTGTGGAGATTGCATTAAATGAAGTAAAATAAATGTAAAAGAAGACCCCAAGACATTAATTCTTGATGTTATGATGTCGAAATTTTTAAAGTAATATAAATCCTGCAAACATGTGCAGTAATGAATTTGCCAGTTTTTCAGTATGGGAGTGTTCTAAAATCTTGCAGAGTGCATTTGTTTCAAAACTCGTATAGAGTAAGAGGAAATTAGTCTTATTACTCATTTCGAGAATTCATTTTTTCCATTAGACTCAATATGTTGTATACTATATTGTTAAGCATTCTGGTGTCAAATTCTTCACTACCACATTACATGGAAGAACTTTATTTTCCCTTTCCTACTTTACGTTTCTTAATCTTAATCAGCAGAAAAACTTAGATATATACACGTGTACACACAACACAGAATTATACACACACACATGCATGCACACACATACACACATTTATTTTTACTTGTTTGATGACCTAAAGAGGGAGAGTCTTTATTCAACTAATTGAATATCTAATTACATTGTACGCAGCATCAAAGATTTCCATAAGAATCGATGGTGTGAAAGATTTCACTTATGGTGAAATGGCACAAGCAACAAATAATTTTGCAAACTCAAGTGTTGTCGGGCAAGGAGGTTATGGAAAAGTTTACAAAGGTACTCTTGCTGATGGAAAAGTTGTGGCCATAAAGCGGGCTGAGGAGGGATCATTACAGGGTGAAAAGGAGTTTCTCACAGAATTAGAACTATTGTCGAGGTTACATCATAGAAACCTCGTGCAATTGATGGGATATTGTGATGAAGAAGGTGAACAGGTACTCCAATAAGAAATTTAGTTTATCTACAGTTGGTCAAAAGTAAACTCTGCAGCGTTGATTGGAGTTCGACTGTTCACTTCAGTGGTTCAATTTCTGATTTTTATATAAGATCATTCACTTACTAATAATAGGCATGTTTGGATTTGGGTTTGGATTGGAGGTTTTAGCAGATTCTTGGCATCCTTCATTCTCTTTATAATTTTTACGCTCTCTCTTTAAGATCCAGCGTTATATAATATCAGGTTGGATAGATAACTTAGCTCAAAATTAATCTATTATAAGCTTTGGATGTGTAATTACAGGATTAGTTGGTAGCGCATGTTTACCAATGCTTAAAAAGTTCACTTATAACTAATGAGGTTTTAAAATAACTTATTTTATTGGTTACAAGTTGGAAATAAGTAAATTATTTATTTTTAAGCTTAGCCAACCAATGTTTAAAACTGCCGCAGAGCTGACACTAATAGAGAGAAAAGGTTGAATAGCTAATAAAGATCTGGAGATTTCTTCTGCGCCCTATAAGAAAAAACCTGATAAAAATAAGGGTTTAATGTAAGAAAAGTATGTGATTGGGCCACAACACAAAGTATAAACATTTCATTTCAAAAGACTACTTTCTTAAATAGTTTCTCTCTCCTAGGTCTTATGTTTACTGTGCTTTTCATTATGCAGATGTTGATCTACGAGTTCATGTCTAATGGTACCTTGAGAGATCACCTATCTGGTAATGCGTCCTTTTGCAAATCGACCTTTTGCGTTTATTTCTTCAATTTTCATGGTCTCATAGTCTGTGCTCGTGTCTAACAAGTATGAGAGTGCAGATTAGTAACATTGAAATCTCGCCACTTCTCCAGACTAGATAACATACGTACCCACATGCACACTAAATAACATGTAAATCGTATAACGTGCAAATGACAAACTTTTGTCGCCTATAATTTAATCCAACTTTTCATTTTAGAATTATATTTTGATTCCAAAAGTGTTCTTAAGCTTGTGTTCCTCAACTCCTTAACAAGTCATTTAAGTGTTCTAGCATGTACAAAAGTAGAAAAGCAACTGAAACATTTTGTTGCTTTAACAAGACTTTTAATGTTCGAGATTTGCAGGGAAGTCCAAATTGCCTTTGAGTTTTGCTATGAGAGTAAGAATTGCACTGGGTTCAGCCAAAGGCATTCTTTACCTGCATACGGAAGCAAATCCTCCAATATTTCATCGGGATATCAAGGCAACCAACATATTACTGGACCCTAAGTTTACCGCAAAGGTTGCTGATTTCGGACTATCACGGTTAGCTCCAGTTCCTGAGATTGAAGGAGGTGTGCCTTCTCGTGTATCAACAGTTGTAAAGGGGACTCCGGTAATGTTATTTACAAGAGAGTTTTAATTATTTTTTTTCGAAAATGCATGCAGCATACAGTTACTATTGTCTCTCTTGTTTTTCTATTTCAATTTCATGACAAGCAAAATAAATTCACTCATCACTCAAAATATGCATGATCAATCACTGCAGGGATATCTGGATCCTGAGTACTTTTTAACGCACAAGTTGACGGACAAAAGTGATGTTTACAGCCTTGGTGTTGTTTTTCTCGAACTGTTGACAGGAATGCACCCTATTTCACATGGGAAAAACATTGTTCGGGAGGTAATGTATAATTGCGTCCATTTTTCTCATAGTTAAATAGAATAACGAGTAGGAGTTAAGCAAGCAAAGCCAATCCGACCTACCCTCTCTTCTATAAAAGTAATTAAAACTATATAGCACTGAATAAGCATCACTTGCGTAAATTTGTCAATAATACTATTTCGTTGTTCTTTTCTTTTCTTTTCTCGTTGTTGTTTCTCTTTAATGTTTTAAAACATGGCTTGGGCATTGACTTGGAAGAGGTAAAGAAATACAAGTTTATTTTCATCAACATGATAACAAAAACCCAAATATTAAGGTAGCACGATACATTTCAAGGTCAGTAAAAAAATTGCAACTAAAAGGCTGTTTGGCAGGCCAACCTGGCCAGGCCGGTTCTTAAAACATAGGTTCTCAAAAGCTTTATAAAACAGTTGATAGTTGATATTTGGTCCGTCTATGCAGGTCAACATTTCATATCATTCGGGTATGATATTTTCTGTTATCGATGAAGGGATGGGATCTTATCCCTCTGAATGTGTGGAGAAGTTCATAAATCTGGCTCTTAAGTGCTGCCAAGATGAGACAGATTCCCGGCCTTCAATGGCAGAAGTGGTTAGAGAACTTGAAAACATATGGCTTATGATGCCCAATTCGGACACTAAACTATCTGAATCGATAGTCACTGATCCCGAAAAGAATATCACTCCGCCATCTTCATCTTCTACACTAAAACATCCATACGTTTCACAAGATATCTCAGGCAGTGATCTTGTGAGCGGAGTTATGCCAACTGTTACACCAAGGTGATAATACAAATACGATTCAGATTTTTACATTTATACCTTTCATGTTAATGGTAAGTCGACACAATTCTGTAGTCAATTTGTTTCGTTTGTATCGTGATCTATTTAGTGGTTCAGTAATATCAATGCAATGCATGATAGCTTTCTGTTTAAATCGTAGTTATTTTCTTGAACGTTTTGATCTGCATATGAGCCACTTGATTAGAGGTGTAAACGCTAACGATTCTGATAATGACAAATATGCTGCACTAATGATTATGGACTTGTTCTGCGCCACACAAAAGCCATTCTTAGAGGGGTAAAATCAGAATAGACTGCTCGTAAAAAACATGGGCGATGCTAAGACTCATTTTTTCCGGAAGGGCCAAGCCTAAGCTGTCCCAGTTGACACCTCTAGCCATTCTCAACAAGTTACAACAAAACAACTAAGTTCGTCATCTGTCCCCTTCCAGTAAATACCTGATAACCCCACAAGGGCCGTTCTATTGTCTTTCACCGTTGTCACTCTCGGAATTCAATAAGTTACATGTTAGTCTTTTAACATAGATTCACTTTCTTCTCAAACTCCGTCTGGTGGCAGAAACCTGTGAAAATTTTTCGTTCTTAGGTTTTGCTGAATCGTTCTTCTTTCCACAATCTTTGATCTCCTTGGGTGTTTCCTCAGCATTACTCTCAACTTCTGCAACTGGGTTTTCATCATCTTGATTTGTACATTCGTGTGCTCTAACTATGTAAACCTGTAGGATATGACCACTCGCAGCACAATATAATTAAGAACTATCAAAGTCATACCGTTCACATCAACAATTATAATTATAAACAAACCTTAAATCTTGTGGGTTCAATCAGTTCAAATACTAAAGCATCACCATCATCAAGTTTATGATCCAATGCAAATGCTCTCCATCCACCACTAAGCCCAGTTCTCTTGCTAATGTAAATAGCCTCATATTCTGAGCCTTCTTCATCCTCTAGTACCATATCTTCTGTGGTTTTGGGAAGATGGTTCTCACAAAATTTAGTTGGAAGCCCCTATTCATAGTATCAAAAGGAGTAATTAGTAACCATAATATAAAGTTCTAAACTTTGCTAGCACTATAATATGCTGTAACTTACCAACCAGAAGCAACTATAAACATGAGATCGAAGCATTGATTTAACGAAAGATGGATTTTCAGAATCTAGATAGCTTTGGCGCTTCTCTGCAAACTTCAAAGCTCGAGCTTTTTCTTCATATGTAGCAGTTCTAACTTCTTCCACCGGCCGTGCTAGATAGCTGCCAGTCCAAATTGTTAGTCGTAACTGCAAAACTTAAATTATATATTGTGATATTATTGTTGAAATCATCAATAACATTTACGTTGTCCATGAGGAATTCAACTTTGTTCTCTTACGCAATGGAAGATGCTCGACCTGAACCTGTGACAATGACAATTTTCAACAAGAAAATAGATATGAAGAACGAAAGATCTTTCTTTTTCCAAGTTAAGGAATTTAGCACAATTTTGTACTTAATAGGGGAGAATAAGAGAAACAAATAAGCTCTTTCTCATCAAGAAAACTATACATTTTTCAGATTTGCCAAATGGATAATGAAACATTGATAGAAAGGGAATCAACAGAAAGATCTGATCAATGTACAAAAAATTTATTAAACATTAAAAATTGTTGCCAGAAATCCAAGAATATATTTCTGAAATTTTCATTTACTTGTCTAATGGGATTCATTCAGTGGCAAAAGAAATTCAGAAACATCAAGACTTACATCATCACGATATGATGTAACTGGATTGCGTGCACGAGTTGAGCGTCTTGGCTCCGATGAATAAATAGTAGCTGGTTTTGGTCTGATATGCCGAAGCTACATAGCATAAATGTGGAAAGGTGAAGGATAAATATAGTTTCTGGACATGAACTAGGTAGTAAAAGCTCAAAATGTTACCTGGGACTTGTCATTTTTTTTGAGATCGGATAGGCTTTTAGATAGCTTCAAGATCCCCAAATCCTTCAGAAGATTTAAAATGAAAATGATAAATTCTTACATTTCATTTAAACTAATGAATTTCTTGAAAGACATTTCTAAAATAGCGTGGCTGTGAAAAACTGAGACTTCATTCTGTGAGACGAGGTCGATAAGAAAACTACCTCCAATCGTCTTTTGTTAGCTAAAAGTGTCTGGTATCGAGCATCTTCATAACTTTTGGCACCGCTTTCATTTGCCATTGATTACCAGATGTATCTTCAGAGCCCCTGAATGCACAAAGAATTGTGATGTTCAATGCTGATGGGAAGCAACTAGAGACAAAAGAGCTGCTTTTAAGTACGAACAGACATTATTATGTAAATGGTTACAAGATCAAACATTGATGAGTAAAGTAAATTTCTTTGTGGAAAACTTAACTGGGGATTTTAATTCTTAGCTGGAAAGAGAAATGAGTGAATTTAAAAAGCAAGAAAGGGGTGGAGAGAGGAAGATGAAAGCAGCGCCACTTTTTGAAATTTGAAAGGTTAGTGCAATTCGCTGCTTTTTAGGGCTCGAATATCTGTCATTGTGAACAAGTAAGGCCCACAAAAATTTTAGTGCTGCTTCAACAATACGAGTGAAGCGGTTACTGTAGGGACTGTAAAGATTTCGGATTTTGCAAATTGTAGGTAGACAGTGAAAGAGCACAAGCCCTGGTTTGCTTTTAACTAAAATCAATTTTTCAGTAAAAAAATTAATAAAAGTTGATAAAAATTAAAAATTGTGAATCTCATAAAATGTGTTAATATAAATGAATTAAAGGAAAAATAAATTTTAGAAAATGGAGGCTTTAAAAGATATTAAGGACGTGTTCGGTGGAGATTAAAATATGATTAAAATTAAAAAGTTAGCCAATAACGACTATATTTTGAATTTTAAGCTTAGTCAAACATGTTGTAAACCTTTCAAAGTTCTATTAACACTTTCAGGGTGATATTTCTATTGCATTTTCTATACTTTTTTTTTCCCGAATTTTTTGAGTTATCCAATTCAAAAGTTAATAGAGTTGATGAAAATGTTATTCCACTTATAATTTCATTTACCATGTTATCAAGTCAATTAATTTTTAAAACGATGAATGATAAATGAGATA
The DNA here is from genome assembly GCA_035079005.1 of Fraxinus americana. Taxonomy (NCBI): domain Eukaryota; kingdom Viridiplantae; phylum Streptophyta; class Magnoliopsida; order Lamiales; family Oleaceae; genus Fraxinus; species Fraxinus americana. The sequence goes on along the minus strand of CM068720.1, from coordinate 3,536,606 downwards.
ATGCACTAACATGAGGATGAAATTAGCAATATTTATGAGGGTCATAGCCTAGAGGCTTAGGTTCTGGAGGCGGTCGATAGGTAGGCTCCCTCGTGTTTATTGCACTTTACTTGTCAAAGATAACCCGGTCAGCAAAAGAAAGAAATTGTCGACGCCTACGCCACTGACCATCAAAGGTCTAGCTGGGAAGAGAACTCCACTCATTGCCCGATCCTCTATCTTATAAGACCTTCTTTATTTAGAGCTTGTCTGGTACCTTTTTTTTTTACCCAAAAAAATTGATTTTGTTACCCTTTTTTTTCAAACTTACGACCCCACTAAGAGAGAAGTTAGTCCACAATTGCGGCTGGATAGTATTCTTAACGGTTGGAATTCTGCTGAATAGCAGAAACATACAAGCTCTTAACTAGGTGGAATATATAATACATGAGGTTAAGGAGAGATTTAAGATCTTGTCCCAATTCTAAATAATCTAAAATTTTATACTCTCACTATTGGGCTTGATAGCTGAGTGGCTAAGAGCATGAAGGAAAAATTCAACTTTAAAAGACCGGATTTTCGGTTGGCTTGGTTGATGGAAACAGTGCCGGAAGTCGAGCTAGAGGAGCAAGCAGAACGGGAAAACGGGGAAAGAGGCAATGAGTTTCACCTGTAGAAATAGGAACAACTTCCGAAATGAAGGGAATTAAACAAGAACGAGAGATCCACCAAAAAAGATCCTTCCTTTGCCTGTGTATCAAGCATCAAAATCGCCACTTTTTACTAAATGTATGCTGGGGTGCATAACATGCAGATTTCAGTCCATAACAATGGTTCTCTCCCCCTTGCATGGTTCAGTAAAGACAAGTAATTGGGAAACATGTAAAAAAAATTAACGACAAACTCAGAAAACTTTAAGTTCAATGGCAATTGAGAAATATTCGGGGTAAAATGTAGTATAGTGGGAAGATACCAAAGCTAAAAGCAGCTTCTATTGGCTAGTAAAGATTAAAAACATACGGAGTTTTTGGATCAATTGAGTAGAAATTGACTTCAGTATCTATGCTCCATCTTCTCCTTCTCCTGGTACAGCTGCACATACCTGCACACACAACCCAGAGTGAGGGAGAGCAAACCGCGCCATATAATTCCTAAATTATCTCACACAACAGCATTTGCAGCAACAAAATAGAGGCGTTCTCAATATCAATGCAATGGCTCGGCCAATACCTACCATCCAACATGTAACTCGAATGCATTGAACTAGTATGTCATATTATCAATCAATAACTGTAAGAAATGAAATGCTTGTACATTGAACAGTAAGTCGCCATGTAAATTATAAACTCTCATGTTCAAATATAAGCAATAAAGGAACGAAATTCCATCTCATATGCGGGCAACAGTCACAAGAAAAATCAATAAGCACGAAAAATACTCAAAAAGGTTTTCTGATAGAGTAAGAGCAAAACAATCATTCTTATTGCAGAGTCGATTAAACTTGAAAGAAAAATGACAATGTACTAGGGAAATATTTTATAATCAAGATAATGATACAATCGATGGCAAAAATGATTCAGGGAGCCAACTCTATGGGAACAAGGCTTAATTTGTTATACTTCCATTGCACTTCATTAAGATTGCTGAAAAAGTAAGGCCCTGTTCTCTTTACCGCTTTCAAGCCGTTTTCTGTTTTCAATTTTCAAAAATGGTGAAAACGCGTTCTCTTCCCTATTTCTGAAAACACGTTTTTTAAAATGGCAAAAAAATTTACACACAAAACAGAAAATGTGGTTTTCCACGTTTTGTGAGTTTTCAACAGAAATCAAGCCAAAACGCCCAAAACGCGGCACTGTTCCAAAAACACGGAAAATGACCTCCAACCTCTTCCTCTTTCCCCTCTCTTCTTCTCTCAGAAAACTGAAAATCGAGCTATTCCCCTCTCTTCTTCTCTCAGCTCGCCGGAAGATTTGTATGATGAAGAATATTATGACGAACAATTGCCGAAGAAGAAGCGTCGTCTCACTCCTGAGCAAGTCAAATTTTACCCTATTGTAATCCTTTTTAAATAATTTTTTGCATGTTATTTGACAAATTAGCTGGGCACTGTAGTAAATCCATAATCTGATGCATAAATGATGAAAAGTGATTTAATTTTGTTGCACTTAGTATGTAATTACTCTTTTTTAAGTTAGTGGGATGGGTTGATTTAGGTGCACTTGCTGGAGAAAAGCTTTGAAACGGAGAACAAGCTAGAGCCAGATCGCAAGACCCAGGTGGCTAAGAAGCTAGGCCTGCAGCCACGGTAAGTGGCGGAGTGTTCGTGTTCGGAGACAACCGGAATTTTACTAAAAATTATCTGGCTTTAGCAACTTTTTCTGTCAATGAATTCTTGCTTTTTTTTTTTTTGCTTGATATCTGTTATGTTTTGCTTATGATATATTTATTTTCTGTTCATAATTGGTGATCAAAATTTCGTGATTATCCTAATCTTCATAAGATGTTTGTAGTGGAAGAGCAATAGGAAATTCAGGGATTCATTAAAGTACGTGGTTGCCTTTCAGCAGAAAGGCAAGATGCAATGGGGATTGGGGCGAGACTTTCTGGAATATACATTTAGTGCTGGGTTAATTTTTCTTCTATATTGAAAAGCCAAAGGTGGATACTCTGAAGCTAATTTGATTAGTGCACTGAGTTTTGGATCTATTTATGAGGGAGTGGAGACGGAAGGAAGTCATTGGATCTAATTTGCTTGTTGAGAGATGTTATCACCTGGAGAGATCTATTCTCTTAAGATCTTGCAAAAGCTAGTTAATGATTATTTGTCCTCTAATATGTTAGCATCCATTTCAGTTAATTTCATGTATGGAATTTGTGGATTAATAAGCTAAGCATATCTAACACACCTCTTAATTTACATGCATATATCACTGCCTAAAAGTATATTAAGGGTGTGTTTGACACCCATTTTTGTGAAGAATAAATTCTGAAATAGTGATTGATGGAAAGAATGTGTGGTTGAAAAATAAGAAGAATTTTTGGATTTATGTGTAATATTATTTTATTGATAGAATGTGTGGTTAAAATGAAGAAAGAGAAAAAAAATGAGAAAGAGAATGGGTGTCAAACGTGGGCTAAATGTTACTTCAGTCCTATGAGAGTTTGGACATTTTTGTGACTTCAGTTCTATAGGAGTGATTATCTTTCCATATGATGACTTTTGTCTGCCCTGGTTTCACTCTTCTTGCTTTGCAGGTCATTAACTTGTATGTAGAGTTATTGAAAGAAATAGAAAAAAGAGAGCCACAGAAGTTCTTGAAAAGGGGATAGTGGGAAATGGCTATGGTGAGCAAAACACGAAACATACTTGAGGGCCTGGTAATAGAAGGGTCTTTCAAGTGGTTGACTAAAACACAGAGTCCATTCAATGATGAGATTGAGGAGATCAGAAATTCTCCATCTGCTGGGAAGAACTAGCTGCACGATCTCTCTCCCGTGGCGACTGTAGTGGATGATGGAGAAGGTGATTCGTGTAGGGATGATGGAGCAAGTGAAGCGTGAAATCTCAATGATGAAGATGATGAAGCACCCAAATATTGTTGAACTTCACGAGGTCATGGCAAGCAAGTCCAAAATATTGGCATAGATCCTCCTCGTGGTGTCTTGCTGTATGGTCCTCCTGGCACTGGGAAAACAATGCTTGCTAAGGCTGTTGTAGTGGTGATACTTTGGAATAGTTTTGGAATCTTGTGAGTTGTGGTTCGTCAATTTTAGTGTGCGCTATGAATGAATTCTTTGTAATGCTAATGATATATATATAGTTTGTACCACTTGTGCTGATGAGAATGGACAAGAATTGTTCTATTTGGCTTTTTGTGTATGTATCATAATTTTTCTTTTACTTCTGTGGAAAAAAGAAAGAAGGAACAAACACATGTTTACATTGTTGTCTTGGGTTTTGCCAACAATGTTTGGTTCTTCTTTGGAGAACCATTTATTTTTGTCGGAACCCTTACCAGATGATGTAATTTGCTTCTTTTGCTTGGAATTGATTTGGAAGAAAAACTGGAACGAACTATTATGCAAGTGATTATGTGCATTTATGTTGTTCATAATATCACTTTAACATGTACCTTAAATAAATTTTTTGACTTCCTTTTGCATAAATGTCTTTAGTCTCCCTTAGTGACAATTTTCTGGCAAGGAGAAGGGCCTTGTTGGTTATAATAATTGATAACTCGTGTCAGGTTGAATCGACTTGCTTATACTAATAATTGTTTATAATAACATGAATTCGATAAAATTGATTTCAAAATATTTATTAACATGTCAATATGAGATTAGTGATCCCATTTTTTGCAACTTGATTATGTTTGATTGTGACTTGATGCTACTTAATTATTGTCACAAGTTATGTACAAGAACAAAAATAAGGATTTGTCAAATTTAATATAGGTTATGTTTTTTATATTTGGAAAAAATTATTTCAAGATTCACCAACTTCAAAATTTATATGTTATTTAATACTATATTAACATTAAACTATTAAAACTTATTGAATAATCAGATTTCTTGAATAAAATATTATTAAAAAAAATTCTCAAAATTTCAAAGTAAACGCGTTTTCCATTTTTATGTTTTCAAAAACAGTTTTTCAGAATGGCAAAAAGAACGCATTTTCAGAAATTTCAAAACAGACACTCAAAACACAAAACACAAAATGAATTCAAAACTCAAAATACAAAACTGAAACACAAAGAGAACGATAATTGGTTTGTCATTCTGAAAAACTGTTTTTGAAAACAGAAAATTAAGCAACACGCTTGATTTGAAATTTTGAGAATTGTTTTTTATTCCACGAAATTTGATTATTCAATAAAATAGAACAATTTTATGTTAATATATTATCAAGCAATATAATATTTTAAAGTTGACGAATCTTAAAATATTTTCCCACTACAAAAGTAAAATATAAACAAATAATAAATTGAGTTCAAAAAAAATTGGAAATAAGAATTTTTTTTTTTTAGAATTTAATTTTATATTTTTAGAAGTTTTATTTTTTTACACTTTCTTTTAAATGTAAGAGCTTTTAATGTTTTAAGACGTCAAAAGTATGTTTTGAATTTTATATTACAAGTTTAACCTTATTTTCAAAAATAACAAACCAAATAAGATTTCAATCGTATTACATGAACATCAATGTTGACATAAAACTTGATATAATGTCACGTAACATTCTATTATTGGACAATTTAAAATACATTCAACTTTTCCATCCAATCACCTACCGCCACATGCAATTGTGTCATGCTTTCTGTCAAATTCTTCTGACAAAGTAGCTATATCCATAAGTTTTTGGAGTTTCAGAAAATTGAAAACAACAAATCAAACGCACCATCAGTGATTCATAACTACAATAGGCCAGGCACTGAGTTGCGATCAAATTACATAATATTCACTAGTTCTTCTGCTTCAGTTTCCGACGCTCCAATTTTCTTGCCCACTTTCAAGTAAGAGAAAAGATTTGGAAAATTGTAAAGAGAAGTATATTCTCTTAATCAATATCAAGCATGTACCATCAATCACCAGCCTGTATGCTTCTGGCTTGTAACAATATATGAGGTTGAATTCACGAGTAGGTTCCAACGAGATGACTGAGGAGGAGGGTAGCGCTGATCAAATTCTCTGAGATCTTGTGACTAATCTTGAGACCCGGCATCACCTTCTGCTGGAAAGGCATACACCACTGTCCAATCCTTCCGAGGACGCATGCTTTGCACATGACATAAACTAGAATAACGCACTCAAATTCAAAAAAAAAAATATATATATATATATATATACAGAAATGATCTAATGAGCACCGGTGCTCATCTTATCCTAAGCACCAATGAGTTGGCATATTAATTTATTGGTGGATAAATGAGCACCGGTGCTCATCTTATCCTAAGCATCAATGAGTTGACATATTAATTTATTGGTGGATAAAGATTTTGTGAGTTCCAATCCACCAATGAATTAATGTGCCAACTCATTGGTGCTTAGGATAAGATGAGCACCGGTGCTCATTAGATCATTTCTGTATATATATATATATATATATATATATATACATATATATATATATATATATATCTTCCTTCTCCAAACCGTCCAATCCCCACTTTAACTGCACATTCTCCAAAAAAATTATCTTCCCTTCAAAAAAATCTTTGCAAAACAAACTGTTAATCTTGAAATAACGATGAGGCATGCTTCATTGCATAAGTGGGCACGCGTGAAAAGCTTTTGCTGACAACGTTTTACTTGTAGTTACCTAATGTTACAGGTACGAAAGTCATGTTTGAATTGAAATTGATCGAAAAGGATGATTATGTGTTTTATTCCTTTGTCATATTAAACAACTATTTTGTTTTAAAGTTTAACTGGAGTAATAACCCGCGATGATTGACAAAAAGGGCTACTCCAAGCCTCCTGTCCCCGAAGGTGTCTGCTACCTAATCGTGTTTGTAGCTCGATCACTTTTGCCCAACAATATCAAAATTTGCACAGAAAATAATGAAAACACAAGTAAACTAACTAATCAAAGGATCAAAAGCAAACACATTCTACATCTGTTTACAGGCAAACATAGCTAAATAACAAATAAATCCAATCCCCCTTCTAATCTAAGCAGCTAAAAAAACATAAACGAACAGAGAAGTTCTCTCTTAATCATTTGTTCACAGTTTCACAGCCCAGGTAACCAACCTCAGAGAACCGGCTAGAGTTTGATATTAATCTTGGACGACCATACGGTGCTAAAGCACCACAGAAGTTCTCGAGAAGCCTCTGAAGAGACTACCTATTATGATATAGTGATTACCAACCAGTTTTGGGTCGTTTTATTCCACTGGACGAAAAGGGAGATACACTACCACTTGGATGTGGGCTCTCTTCTCTGAAATTATTCAGCATGGCTAGTTCTCTAAGTTGATGTCTCTTGTACATGTCTTCTGCATCATCCTGTAATTGAGGCCAAAAGAAGAAAGTTATATAGACGTACCTTCGCATTAACATCTGATGATTCTTACTCGCCATTATATTGACATTGCTTCAATTTGAAACATGTTTATCCAACAGGCTTATAATTAATTCCTGATGAAACTATGGTTTCCTTAATGATCTAACCTATGATTGAGTTGATGGCATTCTATGATCTAGAAGATAACTATGAGAGAACCTCCAATTCACGATGCAAAATACAACTAAGACTTTGCAGCTTGTGAAAGAGGAGACGATAATATGAAGGCACAAACAGAGGATTATGAATTCTTTTTGTAGCTAGTAATGAACAAGATTTGAGTTTTTTTTAAATCACGTTTGGGAAGTGTTTATAAATGGTTTAAATAATAAATAGTTAAAAATGAGTGGTGGATAAGTGTGTAGTACTCGTGGATCTCTCGAAATATGTGAATAAAAAGTGACATGAATGTAATATTGTTAGTCTATCTAATACTTCGTACTAAAAATGTCATAAATGAAGAAGTAGTTTTACCCTTTTAAAGCATTCCCTATTACTTATCACTCTCGTATAGGTATTCATCATGCACTCGATTCCATGAGTCCAAAATTCATTTTTTTTTTTTTATTTCTAGATCTCAACAAATAAATAACAATGATCTAATAAATACCACAGGTTGAAGCAGCTCCTCAATAATCTCTTTCGCTTGCTTCAGCCTCAAGTCCACAACATTGGCAGGTAATTCTGCCTCTATCAATATGTGCAGCTGCTCATTTAAATGTTCATAGCCTGGTCTTCCCCTCAGGCTTGCTTCCTTAAATCGAAACCATAAATAATGAATAAATGATATTCACAAGGGCAAGCACATTCCCAATGACAAAAATTTAGGACATCGTTTACGTAAATAATTTGAGTAAAAATCAAAAGAAAATTACTTTACCCTGCCAGTATCTTTTATGGAACCCTTTCCTCTGATAAACACACGGCAGCCAGTAGAAGCTTCGACTCGCTTAAGGGAATTGCCTCGAGGACCTAAAAGTCTCCCCACGAAATTGAACTGTCGTCCAAAGAGAATGTTATTAGTCTTGGTTCTAATAACTAATTTAGAAAAATGAGTAGTGATTCAAATTCAAAGATTGTGCTTCTGTGTAATTAAATTAAATTTAAGAGCTTCAAATGACTTACATTTGGATATCTATCAACAGGTATATCCAAGCGCATTACTCGCTTCACTACGAATGAACTGGGACTTCCCCGTGCCGATTGCCAGTCTATGTTCATACCCTGTGGTCCACCCAATTTCTGTTGTACAAAATTATTTTATTATAGGTTGGCATAAAGATGTGTCTTAACCTTGAAACTATGACCAAGTAGGGCATATTAATTGAGTGAACTTTAGAAGCAACCTCTGATTAATGGATATTGTGCATATTTGATTGCTGGAAGCAATGCTCTTCTAAATGGTCTTGCAGTTTTCTCGACTCAAGGTGGACTCATTTCCAGGCATTATTGTCATGCAACAGAATTCCGTAAAAAAAATACATTATGGAGGATAAAGTACAAGTTTCATACAGCTGTTTCATTCACACTTCAATATTTGCAAAGAAAATTCTCCAGCCGATGTTGGGCAACACGTCTAATGATATTGTTACTATAACTCATTCTGTCACTTTCCAAGTATGTTTGGAAATGATACTTTTACTTAGTTTTAAGTAAAAAAATTTATTTATTTTAAAAGTAATCCTTACCTTACAGTCAAAATAAGTAATCACTTATTTCAAACTTTGACCGAGTATGTTCAAACACTCCTATATACACTTTTTTCTGCCGGGACTTTCTCAAGTTCAAGGATCAACATGGATAAAGTTGGCTCATACGCATCAAATCAGACACAACCAAGCAAATAAAAAGAAAAATATCAGTTGTAAAGAACATAGTGAGAAAAATGTGATATTGCCTAAAGATGATATAAAACAATAGTACATTATGTTGGCTATTAAATTTCAGCTCACCTCAGGCTGAATGCCAATCCAACCATTTCCATTCCAGCTACCTAAACCCACTCCAACATCCGGCATCATGTTCAAAGAAGCCACTGGACTAGGACTACCACGCTGTAGTCTATCATAGTCATTAAAAGCTTGGCTAGAGATTTTTCCAGAAACTCGTAATATTTCTGTTATCATAGTAACAATTAAGATTGTTAATAAACTGTAATACACGGGATTAGATGTGAAGGATTTTCTAAGGACAATTCTTCCACATTCACTATCAGTCTCCAAATAGAAAAAGTTTTACAGATTAAAAATAGAATCATCCACAAGCAAATTATTCATTTATCTATAAAAATGAGTAGGAATGTTGAATTAGATTAATCTTTAGAACTTAATCTTTAACTATCGTAATTGCTCTTTTACATGTACTCTTAACGCATAACAAAAAGAATCAATTAGAAGGCACTCTCTTGCTTTAGACATGTAATGTATGAGAAAAAAATTCCCACAAACTTTCAGCGTTACGTTCGATGCCATAAAATCAAGTAATTCTATTATTAGTAAATATCATTAAAACCTTTTGACGTAACGGCTAGCTGTCAAATAAGAACAAAATGGCTTATGAATTGTGCTCTATCTCGTGAAGAATCTTTATCGAAAAATGCAACTCTCGTGACGCACGTAATAAACTCCCTTGACCAACATATTTTTGTCGTATTCTTAATGTAAAATAAAAGAATAGTCTTGAAAATGGTAATCTCGTGCTTTAGACACGAAATGTATGTGAATAAAAATTTCCACCAACTATCCATAGTACGTTCCACGCCATTGAAAGCAAGTAACATAATTCTATTATTGCTAATCAAATCACTAAAACTTCCTTAGCTGGCTATAGATGCTAAATGTATGTTGAAATGGTAATGGGAAATTCATCACAGAAGCACAATGCAACTGTTTTAAAAAGAATTAATCCCAGTAATCTTAGAGATGCAGATTCAATCCTAAAAATCAAATTCAACTATCCCAAACTATTTCAAGAAGCAAAAAATATTAAAAAAAAGCTCACTTATAAGTTAATTTTCTGTTCTATATAAATTCATATCCATTTAACTCATGATATGCTTAACCATCTAAACACTAAAACCAGAAGAAAATCATGACAAATAGCAAAATTGAAATGCCTAAAATACTGAAACCAGATCCAAAATTTGATCATAGGGGCAAACCTTGATCCAAGAGCCTGCTGCATATAGGAAGTACTTGCATGAATGGCTGTAGCTTTTGCCTCTCTGCCAGCAGCTCTGTCAAGTGCTGACTGAAGAAATTGAAAACACCATTAAAGAATCAAAATTACACAACAGAACAGGATTTTCAGATTTTTCAAAAAAAAAAACAGAATCTTAACTCAAAACACAATGGACTGTACCTTTCGACATCTGTATTGCTCCTTATATGTGGAGGAGGAAAACTTCTTGCAGGAGAGAAGTTTAAATTTTGGGGATACAAACTAGACATGACTAATATATGTGTAAAAAAGAAGAATCTGAAAATTTTCTGTAGAGAAGAAGACTGAAGAAGATCAATAAATAGAAGGGGAGGAGGGGTGCAGAAAAACACTGTCTAACTTCTACTGAAAATCCCTGAAAAAAATGGAGTAAAAGGAGGAGCAATGAGGTAAAAATGTGAAATTGGAGGCTTAAATGGTTGTAGATACATATATATATGCACAGGTTTGAGAGAAGGGTAGGGGTGGGGTGGAGTGGGGTGGGGTGAGGGAGACAGAAGAGGCGTCGGCCTCTTATGTAAGATTTTGTTGGTTCAAGGCTTCAATGCATTCATCAGGACAGTCTATCAGTATATTTACTTATTTTGGTAAAATTTGTGGACTACGCGCCATCTCTGTGAGTGGTCCTAAAAATTTAAGCTTCAAGCAGAATTTTTATTTTGATTGTTAAACTTTATTGTGCTCGAATTTGTTACCAAACTTGAAGATTTATGACAATTCGATCCCTCTATTCAAGTTCATTAGTTTGATTTTAAAAATGGTGGTCGAAGTTGTTACCAAACTTAAAGATTTATTACAATCCGATCCCTCTATTCAAGTTCATTAGTTTGATTTTAAAAATGGTGGTCGAATTTGTTACCAAACTTAAAGATTTATTACAATCCGATCCCTCCATTCAAGTTCATTAGTTTGGTTTTAAAAATGGTGGTCGAAGTTGTTACCAAACTTAAAGATTTATTACAATCCGATCCCTCTATTCAAGTTCATTAGTTTGGTTTTAAAAATGGTGGTCGAAGTTGTATGTATATCTTTTTGTTATTTAAATGGACATGGATGAAATTATTGAATTTTAACGAACATTCAAGTGCAATGACTCAATTATAACAAAAAACATATTCAATTACTATTTTGTGATAAAATGAAGTTCATAGACCTACATTCCTGGTTTGATTTTCGTTTTCTAATAGGTGATTTCTTGAAATATTGCATTGTTAAAAAATAGTGAAAGTTATTGGCCCACATACGGAAAAATTTATTTTACGAGAAAAATGTGATTAAAAATGAGTTTGAAGAAAAATGATTTGGGAAAAAATCAAAATCAAGGCGAAATTTATGTAAAAAAAAAAAAATCAAACATAATCGAACTTTCTACGAGCGATTTTCTTTAATTTTTAGTCTTGGAGCTTACTTTTATGAAATGTACTTCAATTTTTTGAGCTTAGAGCGTGTTTGGCTAAGGTAAAAAAATTAAGAAACTTTTTTCTTCAAATATGTTTGATAACTTGCCTTTTCAAAGGAACTCTTAGGGCTTATTCTCTTTACCATTTTCAAACCGTTTTCTATTTTCAATTTTTCAAAACAATTAAAACGCATTCTCTTTCTTAGAAAACGCGTTTTTGAAAACAAGTTAAAAATTTACAAAAAAAATCCAAAACGACAAATTTGTCGTTTTAGATGTTTTCAATTATAATTAAATCAAAATTTTCAAAACGCGTTTTGTGTGTTTTCAAAATAATTTTTCAAAATGTCAAAAGAACACATTTTCAACAATCTCAAAATAGATACTAAAAACACAAAATTCAAAATGAATTCAAAACTCAAAACACAAAATTGAAATATAAAGAGAACAGTCCCTTAGCTATGATGAAATAAGTAAATTATTTTTAACTTTAACTAATAAATTGAAAATTTACTTATGTACTTCTAAGTGGGTATTTTTAGCTTGGTTTGACATGCTCGTTCCAGTTGGCATACAACGTAGATGCAATACATCTCAAATTCTCAATTACTGTTTATGAAGGGACAAAAGTACCAATCTTGACTTGTTGTGCAACATCACGCATGTAAACCAATGAATAAAATTTCTATTATTTTCTCTAATGTTTGTACTGCTTTTTAGGGGTTTCTCATGCTTCGCGTTTCTCTGTTCCTCTTTTTTATATAGGCCTTGTTTGGGAGAAATTTTAATCAAGATTTTAATCAAAATTTTAGTCGTTAACTATCAAATCAGCCACCATTTTTTACTTTCCCTCTCACAAGTGATGCCCATAGACTGACTATAACGGCTATAATTTTGATTAAAATCCCACAAAAATTGCTCCCAAACATGCTCATAACTCCGTAATACCATTAGTGCTAAGCAAAAGACATTCAAATATCGTTAACTGATAAATCATCTTAAAGCAAGCATACGCCATTATTTATAGACCGCTACACAGTATTTTTAATTAATATTGAGACGTAATTCAATAAACGTGGTAACATTAAGAAGTCAAATCTACGGTCCATTGCACTTCATAAAATCTTTCTATTCATTTTTTTTATAATATTATGCATGTAAAGAGCTGTGCTGAATATCGATGTCTATTATATGACCTAACTATGCGAAGTACCCACCGTTATAAATCATAAACTTGTACAAAAACGAAACTAAGCAAGCTCACATTTATGAATTAATTATATATATAAAAAAGCCTTTTAAAACAAAGTCAGCCAATGTGGTCTTCTAGGCCAACAAATATCTAAGCTTATTTATTATCAAGCCATTGTTTCTTTCTATTGATGTTTGATGCTTATTTATTGACTAGACTTGACAAAAATAGCAAATATATTCTTCTTATTAATGGGGGAGGGTCCATTTTCATGTTTGCAAGGGAAGAATGAATGGTTGTAAATCTTACAAGATGCATACTTAGTACTCGAACTCTATCTGAGGCACAACTGATTAATTGATAAAGACTTGTTTTTTTGTTATTGTAATTTGTTATTCAATTTTTCGAGTCAAGATATTACACTAAGGTATCTAATTAATAAACTAGCGATAATTCATGATTTCCCCACAGAACAAATTGAAAATTTAAGAGATTGTTTGAGAGGGATTAAAATCAGATTAAAATTGAAAATATAGTCGTTGGAGTTGACTTTTATTAGACGAGTGGGACTCAATAACGGCTATATTTTCAATTTTAATTGGATTTTAATCATTCCCAAACAAGCTCTAAATCTTACTAAATTTTGAAAACATGTTCAAAATAATATGTTGTTTCATATGAATATTTTAATTCTTATATCCACCTTACTTTCATTGATCAAGATTTGTGAAAACTAGGTCACGACTACAAGTGAATAAAACTTGAAAATATGCTCTAAACTTAGGGCGTGGTCGGTAGGGATTAAAATCAGATTAAAATTGAAAAAATAGCCTTTATTGTTGACTTTTATTAGACGAGTGAGACCTAATAACGACCATATTTTCAATTTTAATTGGATTTTAAGTCGTACCGAACATGCCCATAGTTTATTTTGAATATTTGCATAACTCTTCAAAAACATTACTCAAAATGCAACTCATTTTTATTTTAAAAATTTTACAAGTGTTCATTTAATAATTGATCATTTTGAACTAACAACAACATATTAAGTTCTATTTTCAATAATTATTAGGTATGTTACACAAATCTCCTAATTGCCATGTACTAATATTCATACCATATGATGTAACAATCTTTATGCAAATTGTCAATCGACTTCTTGTGCAAAACTAAACAATAAAATAGAAAAGAAGAAAACAATGAGAGTGACACAAAGAAATTTAAATGGTTCAACAACGTGTCTACGTCCACCGCACTATACAAAAAAAAATCACTAATAACTCCAAAATATGATTATATGATATTGTTTATATTGAACTTTAATTTGAAACTACCCCTTACAAGACAGTAACGTGCTATGGGGACTCCACCTCCTCGGCCCCAACTTATCTGCGTTAGGTTTGAGCCTACCGGCTCATCTCCTTGGCTTCATCAACCAACCCTTGTATACAAAAATTATGAACCTCATTCTTTATTCAGATTTGAGATAGATCGTGAAAAAAAAAATATTGTCGGAAAATTCTCTTCTTCCATTTTGAATTGAAACCGACGAACACGTAAAAAAAAAACTTTCGAGTCACCCAACTTTGAGCAAACTTCATTTTAGTTACTAAACTTTATTTTGTTCCATTGTTACCACTCAAAGAAATTGACAGAGTAGAATTCATTTGTCCTAAATTTAGACATAAAGAGAATCCGGCAGCATAGGATACTCCTGACTCCTGCCCGCTTGAATAGTACAAGGCAGTGCACGTTGGGCCTCAGACAACAATGTGTGGATCGCAATACAACTTTCACCAATTATTAAATATCATACGAATCTTAAGGAACCCTTCCCCTATAACTATTCTTGTTTTAAAAAGGTAATCCCAAAAAGTAACACACAAAATCATGTCTATTACTCTGTTTTTTTGCTACCATTTTTGATTGTACACCATTACCTATGGATTCCATTCCGTGGGGGTTACATAAATAAACAAAAAGAATGTTCAGGTACACCTAACTTAATCAAACACCATGTTTTTTTCATTACGGTCATATAATCTTATGTTAAAATGTAGTTGAAAACTAGTTTTTATTCGGACACAAGGTACTTCACTTTTGGACCAGTTGTGAGCGAGGAAGAGTTTGAGCCCTAGACACAATAGTTCATAGTCACATACTCTTAACATTCTGAACTACAAATATATGATAGTTTAAAACCTGAGTTCTCTATGAAATTATTGAAATTGTGTGTTGCTGGTAAACATTGGATTAAACGATTTTATTGATAAAATAATTACAATCGACAATCAAATGTAAATACAATCAACAAATTGCACTAGTTTAGATGCTTCAACTAGAATAAGAGGAGAAATAGTTATTTGAGAGTGAGATATTTGAATTGCACGCTTCCTTTTTCAAAGCGGGATATTTATAGATTTCCTTCCAAGCATTGGGGTAATCTGATCATTTTGGAAGGGGTGACAAGTGGTGATTCCTTAATGGCCACCTTATAAGTTATAACAAATTCAGTTAAGAAATCACGATTTACTCACTTTGTTCATGTGCCCCTGTTGACAAATTGTAGCCAGCAATCCACAAACTTTATGCAAGCCTTTTGCATCTTTCGCTTCGCCTATAATTAACTTGGTTCTTAGATTGGCCCTTCGAGGGCTAACAATGTGTGTGGTTGGAAAAAAAAAAAAAGTCGTGCGAAAGAAATTTTTGACTTATTTACCTTGACCATGTTGGATCACATATGTTTAAATCAATATTCAAGGCCCAATTGGGCTCGAAGAAAATGCCCTGCATAGCAGCAACGTGGGAAAAAAGGAAGACAATTTTTTGTTGACCGTCTAAGATGCACCTAGACGTAACATCTTTTTGTTTGTCGGGCAGTGTTTTCTTATTTTTTTCAGTGTAACCCTACAAAAACTCCATCCATTATTAAAATTTTAGAATGAGATAACTACACCAAGCACTTTATTTACATTTAAAATTCATATTACTCTACTGTTATTTTTTAATTCAACAAATACTTCCTTTTAAAAAACACACTTGTACACACAAGTTCCTCGCTCTGCCCCTAAATGTATCTCCCCTTCTTCCATTTCCATCCGAAAAGCATGTATACAAATTGGCATACTGAATTAACCTTACAAGATATTACATATAAATTAGACGAGATAGATAAATACTACTACCTTCAAAAATGTTATATGCACTATCTTTCATATTCGGCCAAAACTCACCTCCTCACCCCTTGTGTTAGAGCAATGCTATTCATCCCCACTGGGGTTACATCCCCAGTCTAGGTGACGTTAATGTATCATTAAATGATATGTGAAATTAAATAAGTCATTTAATTTCATCTATCATTTAGCCAATCAATTAATGCCATCTAGATTGGGGATACAACCCCACTGGGGCTACATAGCATTATTGCTTGTGTTATCATCCAGTTAGCTTAAGAAAAATAATGCAAATAATATTTTCTTGAATAAAAAATTAAAAAAATGTTATCCACCTCATTTCACCTAGTACTTTATAAAAAGTTTATCTGCTCTGATTTTATACTTAATTTTGTATACATCTACTCAGTTTTTTTTATAGCTCACATAGTATTATTTAATTAGATTTTTTTTGTATAATGTTCATAAAAAATTCACGTTATGACAATATTGGAAATATGGAACTTATCTGTCCAAAATGCCATTTTGACAAGTGAATTATCTAAATTTTAAAAAACGTACACAAATATTGGCAACAACGTGAATATATGATGTTAAACTCAGTTAAACCAATGATGTACAATTTCGGAAAATTCCCCAAGTACAGGGAAATTCTTCACAGAATTCCTACAGCGCAACACCTGATTAGCAATTTTTTTTTTATTTTTTTTGTGCCAACTATCAATGGAATTGCGCCAAGTGTCTCCCGATGAATTTTGTGAAACTTTCCTTCTGTATATAACATTAATCTTGTCAATTGGTCTGAATGCCCTTTCAATAGGGTTTTACTCA
This sequence comes from Fraxinus americana, assembly GCA_035079005.1. NCBI lineage: Eukaryota > Viridiplantae > Streptophyta > Magnoliopsida > Lamiales > Oleaceae > Fraxinus > Fraxinus americana. The sequence continues at coordinate 3,519,747 of CM068720.1, read as the reverse complement.
TTATATAGAAAGAATAAAGATGCTATACAAGGTAAGTATTTACAGCCGAATTGTTATTCCAAAAATAGATAAATCAAATCCCTAAATCAATCCCTAAATCATCTCTGTAACATCCCTCCTCAAATTGATGCTGGTAGATCAAGAAGCATCAATTTGTCAACCAAGAATTGATGCCGATGCCGAGAAAGAGCTTTAGTGAAGATGTCTGCAGTTTGATGTTCTGTGGAAATGTGAGGGAGAGTAATCACATGTCTGTCAAAGGATTCACGTATGGAATGACAATCAACTTCAATATGTTTTGTACGCTCGTGAAAGACAGGATTAGTGGCGATACGAATAGCACTGGTATTATCAGCATGAAGAGGAGTGGAATGAAGTTGAGGAAAACCAAGTTCACCCAATAAACCACGAAGCCATGTGATCTCGTGAGCAAGACATATAGCACGATATTCAGACTCAAGGATGACTTGGAAACTCTGTCTTGCTTCTTACTCTTCCAAGAAATGAGTGCATTGCCCAAAAACATGCACCAGCCTGTAACAGAGCAACGAGTATCCGCACATCCGGCCCAGTCAGCGTCACTGTACCCCACCAACTGTAAGGAAGATTCCTTAGGAAAGAACAACCTTCGTGTAGAGGTACCTTTCAGATATCGGATAATACGGCGGACAGCGGCTAGGTGAAGGTGTCGAGGGGCCTGCATAAATTGACTGACTTGTTGCACAGCAAAAGAAATATCAGGGCAAGTAATAGTCAAGTAGTTCAAACTTCCAACAAGTTGCCGATATAAGGATGGATCGGAAAGAAGCTCGCCATCCTTCTGTCGCAGCTTAAGATTGACCTCCAAGGGAGTAAGAACAGAATTACCCAACTGAAGGCCAGCTAATGAAATAACGTCCTCTGTGTATTTGTGCTGATGTAACAATGTACCAGTCGGAGTAACCTGTATCTCAAGGCCAAGAAAGTACTGTAAGGGACCAAGATCTTTCATGTGAAAAGAGGTCTTCAGATGCTGTTGTAATTGCTTAATCAACTTAATATCAGAGCCAATAATCACAATATCGTCAACATAGACTAGAAGCAACACAATTCCTGTAGAAGTCTTGCGAAGAAACAGAGAGGAATCAAACTGACTCTGAGTAAAGTGAAAAGCTAGCAGAGTAGAGCGAAATTTATCAAACCATGCACGCGGTGCCTGTTTTAGCCCATACAAGGATCGACGTAGCCGACAAACCTCGGGAGAAGGTGTAGTAAACATGCCAGGAGGTGGAGACATATAGATTTCTTCCCTCAAATCCCCATGTAGAAAAGCATTCTTCACGTCCATCTGTCGGGGGGACCACCCCTGAGACGCAGCGAGTGCCAAAATAGTCCGCACAGTAGTCATTTTAGCAACAGGTGCAAATGTCTCTGCATAATCAATACCATACTCCTGCCGGTTTCCAAGGGCCACGAGACGGGCCTTATATCGATCCAAATGAGCCGTCGGGATCGAAACTTGATGGAGTATACCCATTTACAACCAAGAGGTTTTATACTGTGGACATGTCACAAGATCCCAAGTGTGATTCTCTTGAAGAGCATGTATTTCTTCTTGCATGGCCTGTTGCCAACATGCTTGGGAGGCTGCCTGAGTATAAGAGCGAGGAACAGAAAGAGTGTCGAGAGTGGCAGTGAAGGAGGTATGAGAAAAACCATACTTATCTCATGGATGTGTAACCCGGCGGAGCGCCTAGGCATAAGTGCGAGATCGATGACGGATCGATGTCATTCAAGGAGGCGTTGAAGGAGGACGTCTATGATACACCACACCAGGTCTAAATCGCCAATAGAAGAAGACAGCGTAAGGCATATATCATCAAAAGCAGGGAGAAGAGTAATAGGAGGATCGTAAGAAACTTGAGACTGAAAGAAATATTGATTTTCAAAGAAAATCACATTCCGGGAGATTCGAAATTTGTTCGCATGAGCGTCATAACAAATAAACCCTTTGTGAGTAGGGCTATATCCCATAAAAGCGCATGTGACGCATCGAGCAGCAAGCTTGTGCCGATCAACAGGTGGTAAATGAACAAAACAAATACACCCAAAAGTATGTAAGGAATGATACTTAGGAGATATGCCAAATAATCGAAAATATGGAGAATCAAAATTTAGAGTGGCAAGAGGGCAAGCGATTGATCAAGTAAACATAAAGAGAGATAACGCTTCTACCCGTAACTTAGAAGGTGCGTACGATTCAATCGTTAGTGTACGAACGACATCTAAGAGATGACGATTCTTACGCTCGGCGACTCCATTTTGTTGAGGGGTATAAGGACAAGAACGCTGGGAAATGATCCCTTTTTGCTGAAGATAAGTTTGAAAGGAATGAGACATGTATTCCCCCCCGGAGTCGGAGCGTAAGATTTTGATACAAGTATTGAATTGTGTCTCTACAAGCGCAACAAAGGTTTGAAAAACAGAGAACACGTCAGCTTTAGAACGAAGAAAATAAATCCAAGTAAATCGACTATAATCATCGATAAATGTCACAAAATAACGAAACTGACCATGAGAAATAACAGGACTAACACCCCAAACATCAGTATGCACAATCTCAAAGCAAGTAGAAGCACGTCTACCATGCGTAGGAAAAGGTAATGTTTTACTTTTACCAAGACGACAAGTAGCACAATCAAAAGATACAGAAGATGAAGAAAACGAATCTTTATTGCCCAAGAAACCATGTTTCAAGAGATGAGTCAAGACAATAGAATTAGGATAACCTAATTTCCTATGCCATACTTCATTATTATTGGCAGTAGCCGTACAAGCAAAAGAAACAACATTAGGAATAGAAAACTGTAAAGGAAATAGACGCCCCACTTTAGGCCCCTTCGCGATCACCGTCCCCGACACCTGATCCTGCACAAGACAACCACTACGAGAGAAATGAACATCACAGTTATTATCCACCAATTGTCCAACAGAAATTAAATTTGTAGATAAGCCAGGAGAGACAAAAACATTTCGAAATGAAGAACCCAAAGAACCAATAGCAGTAATCGGAAGTGTATTGCCATCAGCAATTTGAATAGATTGTGTGCCTTGATAATTACGAACACCATGGAGACCCGTTGTACTACCAGTCATATGATTAGAGGCACCCGAATCAACAAGCCAAGAAGAAGTGGAGGTAGAAGCAGTACCTTGTAGGCCTAAAGCCGTAAAAGCAGACACAATCATTTGTTGGACCATGGCAGTGTGGGAACAGAGGACTCGTAGCTATTGTGTGGGAGCGGAAGAAGACGAGGGCTGAACACAGCCTTGAAAGTGCTTGGGATTGGCGATTAGGAGGCCGCACACGACAGTTCTTTGATGAGATGACCCTTTTTCTTGCAGTAGTTACAGACTTTCTTTGGACAGTTGCGAGCAATGTGACTGAACTCTTGACAACCGAAACACTGCAACTTGTTCCTTCCTCTCCCTTGTGCTGCATAGGCTACCCTCAGAAAAGACCTTCTTAGAAGTCATACCCATCTGAGTGGATAATCGATGTTCTTCACGTAATAAATCACCCAAGCAAATATCCAAAGAAGGAGCTGGATTACGGTTCAATAAACCGGCTCGAACATGTTCAAATTCAGGTTGAAGTTTTATCAAAAACTGATCACGTTGACTCTCAGCATGAACCGCTTAAATAGCCGCGGTGGGAACCTTAGCATGAACAATAGCAGAATACTCGCTCCAAAGATTAATGAAACCAGAATAAAATTGCTCAATAGGCAAATTACCTTTAGTGTAATTGCTAATTTCTAGCTCCAATTGGAATTTCCGAGTGCTGTGGTCTTGGTGATAAATACGGTGTAGATAGTCCCACATAGCTTAAGCCGTAGTAAAACACAGAAGATTGGTGACAAGATGGGGCTCCAAAGTGTTCCCAATAGCGTGAGATCACTGGAGCATCCTTGACTTCCCATTGAGCACGTTCTTTTTCATCGCAGAACTTGAACAGACTTATCAATATGTTTGGATAAGTCTTTCCCTTTCAAGAACATTTTAAATTGAAACTTTCCTTGTCTGTATAATATTAATCTGTCCTTCAAAGTCACAAAAGATTGATATAAAGGTTCTGTCATTGATATACGGTGATACAATTTCTAATCGACCTTTCACATTGTTGCAAGATGCACAAAATAAATACACATTGAACTTGCCCCTCAAACCCATTCCCACATCTCCCAAATAAAAAAAGGGAAAAATAAATAAATAAATAACACTTTCTGCTGCTTTCGAGACAATGAAAACAAAGTTAGAGGTAATAACAAAGAGCAACATTGATACAAATTCCAAAACTTCTCTATGGTATGGAAACCAAATCAAAGCCACTGATAGGAAAATCAACTATGTCTTCTCAGATCTTCTGCTGGCATTTGGATATAGGGGTTTGGTGGGCTAATAGTTTCAGGAACCTCTTTGGGCTCGAGGGATGGCACAACGCGAGGAGAGACATCCGGAGTTACTTGAGAAATTGCCCCAATGGGAACAGTAGGAGTAGGAGTAGGAGGAGGAGAAAGGAAAGGCAATGTGCCAAAGGGCTGTTGATTAGCGCCTGTAGAAACCTTAACAGGGTAAACTTCAGTTACCTCTTCACTACCTTCATCCAAATACACTACATCCTGCATGGTGAGCTGGTGGTACTCAACAATTTCTCTTAGGAAACGGTTCTCCCGTGCATAAACTGAATTCTCTTGTGCCAGTCGAGCTTTCTCAGCTAGAAGAGTCTCGAGTTGAAGCCTTATCTGATAACCAAATATTTCCATAAGACTTGCTCAATATATATTATGAATATGTTGAAATCATAGACACCGAAGCATAACAAACTCGTAAGAAAATAAAATAGAAACTGCACTAGTAATGATGGAGATTTACAAATGCATTTTAAGGGATGGGGAGGGGCTTAAATTGCAGGAAAAGGAAGAGATGGTGGATGAATGGTAGTGCAGTGAGGTTATGAGTGGTGGAACAGACAGCAGAGAGCAAGGACGGGGTAGGCACTGGGTACATAGAAGAACAGTGACAATGAGGGACATCGGATTTGGATTATATTTTTATTGCATGGCAGGAGTAATGTCAGAACAAGGGTCCTGAGAGAGAGAGAGAGAGAGAGAGAGAGAGACAGAGACAGACAGGTACAGACTACTTACCAAATCATCATCTTCTGGGTTGTCTCCTTTTTCACGGCTCTCCCTTAGGACTTTATTTTCTTCTTCTAGCTGTGCACAACGCTCCTTTGCAAAAGCCAGGTCTGCTTTGACAGTCTTCAGCTCTCTCAGGAGAAGCTTCGCTTTTGCAGCCATTGCCATTGCAACCTGAAATTTAGAATGGACGGCCTATCATGCATCTCACTATTGTATCACAAGTCTGACCTCAAAATATTAAAAGACGTAGGTGAGATTTAAGGGGAGAAATTTTTCAACAGCTACAATGCTCTTCCTACCAACAGCATATATTCACCTGTTCATATTTCTACCACTAACAGATTTATAGCACTATATTCACACAAATACGCCAACAAGGGTCTCAACAGACAAAAGGCAACCATTTCCTACCAGATGTCAACTTATTCCAATTTACGAATAATACCAACAGAAGTAAATGCATTTTGAAATCCACAAAACACAAACACGAGAAAAAATTATTTTATTTCAGGTGGAAGGAACCATAGAAACTAAAAAATCATAAGAGGATAAGGAGAATAAGGACAACACATGCAACCGAGCATTGTTCCAAAAATAAACATTGAGAAAAGAATACATGATCAATAGATCATTAAAAGATGGGAGAACCAGTCAAGAAAAGTACAAGGCCCCGGGCATTTTAGGGGATGCATCCAGTTCATGACACCGCAATAGATTGGTTACCACAATAAATTAAAAAAAGATTTTAAATATTGGATTAACCATTTAGTATTGACTATTGAACATTCCTTATCATGTTTAATGCTATGCATACTTCACTTGAGATGGTATAAAGAATTATCAGTTAATTTTCTCGAACATGAACTAGTAAAGTAAAAAGACAAACTAGATATGCAAAGTGCCACTTTTACACAAGTGCTACACATTTGCCACCTTACGTCGCGAGATGCCTTCAATTGAGTTTCCAAATCGGTATGCATATGGGTCTGCATCATTGGCTGTTGCCGTAAGCTATCAATATTAGAAGTCTGATTCTGTGATTCGGAACTATTGTTCTTTTTCCTTATCTGAAACTTGCGAGTCTCTTGAATAATGTCGGCAGTGCGGTTCTCCACGGTTGTAAGACCCTCCTGCAAAAAGTATAATTCAACAATCAGTATAGCTAAGGTTTTCTAGTCTGGTGACAAATAGAAGAAATTTCCTAAACATGCACCCAAAGGCAAGGAAAATATTTAGCACCAGTTTGGCCCCCATTACAATGAGAGGAATAGTAATTCTTTGGAAAACGTTTTTGAATGTAAGTGTAATATTATTTTATTGGAGAATGCGTGGTTGATAAAAAGAGAGAAAAATGAATTATAATTTAATGGGCGTCAAATGGGGTCTTAGCCTGTCATTTGTTTCATTTCCATTCTTATTCAGTTATTCATTTAAACTTTTTTTTTCCATTTTGTGACAAGTTTCCTCTTAAGATGGTGTTGAACGGGGAAAAGGCACCTATCCTACAGGTCTGAAATTTCGAAACTAACTCCACATCCTACTGTATGAAAGGTAAGGTTATATTTCACTAAATGGGCAACAAAGGGTGGCGGCCACTTAATAAAGGTATTATCAATGTGTATAGCCATGAATGCTCTTGCAAAAAGTCAACTTAAAATTCCCTTATTTCTTTGAGGAAAATTTGCTTCAATTCTGAACTAAACTCAAATGGCAAAAGAATACCAATTGATCTGATAGATAGTATTCACCATCTTCTAATCTCTGTGAGAAAGTGAACGCAACAACATAGAGGTATTTTAAGTCTCTATTAGAATTGCATTGTAGGAAATATATAATCAAAAATCATAATGCCAACTTCTGCGCACTTTACTCACCAATTCTTAAAAACAGTGCATCTACAGGACAGGAAGAGTACTTAAATTGGACATTCATCTTTGAGACATGTTTGGCACAAATGTATAATGTAACTATAGATGTAATTATAGTTGTACTCGTAAACTATAATTTTGAGACCTGGATGGTTTCTAGGAAATTATTTCTATTCCCAAAAACTATAATATGTGCCATGACTGGTGATAGAGACATTAATGTAATAATTGTCAAGAGTGGTGGCTCTTTCGACTGCTAAGTGGTGATTGGATAATAGTCTTGTTAATTTTCTTCATCCATGCACGATCCTTCAAGTTCAACACACTCTTTTCTCATCTTCCCAAAGGTAATTTATGGTGCTGGTCATTTTGACTGTAGAGTTTCTGCCAGCACCAAGTAGGCTACTGGAGAAAGAGAAAGTAATGATAATGCTAACAGGTGTACATCAATAAAAATTTCACATGGCGACAATATTGATAGGTTGGATTTGAAAGACGATGAACCCCTCGTTACTTACAACGATCAACTACTGTGAAGATCTCCACCATGGTACGGTGTGATAATATTTGATTTAAAAACTTCAAATGAGAAAAAAAAACGTATTCACTCTACTTTCAGAAATAAAAATTGAAGCTGCATGGTTGTATTTGAATGATACAGAACCGTTCATAATTTAAAATGACCCACTCGTGTGAAGATCTCCACCACATAACAAAATTTGATTTAAAAATTGCAAATGAGAAGAACATAGTTACACTATTTCCAGAACAGAATCATAAAGAAACGTACCTCTAAAGCATTACCAATTGTTCCACCAATGTAATTGAGTGACGATGCAATGGCATCTAGTCCCTTTTGTAGTGATGGGCTGTCTGTCTTTCGATGGCTTTGTGAAGAGTTGTATGTATTATGGTACTGTAAATGAAAGAACAAGGATAAAGAAATGGAGTATGCTTTCAGTATCTCCAGACATATAAACAGACAATTCTCACTATATAGTCAAAAACAAAACTTAATAAATCTTGTAAGACAGAGAATGTTTGCCAAAATTAAGAATAGAACCTTTGATAAATTAATAGTAGAGAAATAGGTGGGGAGGACTGGCCTTTTTATCAAAAGTAAGAGTGAAGTTTTCGTAGTATTGGGAGCACGAAATTTAGAAAGTACAAACCGTAGAAAATAGAGGACCCAGTATTCACGAAAAGGAAGTCTTGTAATTCTTGAATTTGTTCACAGGAACAATCTGTTTAATTCAAGAACTTCTTACCTGACTCTTTGATGATTTATCTGACGTCTGAAATTTTGTTCTTCCCAGAGTTTCATTTGGTTGAGCCGCATTATCATCATCAATAATCGATTTAGCTTTCCTAGCCAGCACCCCCCAAAATCCTTGCTTAGGTTCATTCATGTTTTTCATTGATGTGTACTCATGAGCGGATGAATCCTATATTTCCATAACAAAAATATTACTACAGCACAGAATACAGGTTAGCATGGAAGACTGACAAGCAGCATTATGATGTAGAAATAACAGAAGAATATGTAACAGTTATAAATATCAAACATAACCAAGTTCGAATTTTCAGTTCAGATAAATTGGAAATAGCTCAATAAAGAGAACGTGAGTTCCTTGAGACAATTATAAGTAAAATCGAACTAAAAGATGATTCTCCATATTGAACCGATTAAACACCCCAGAATATCCGATTAGTACAAAATGTGTTCTTTAACTCTGAAATTACAACAATATTCTAGCATGCTTTGGATATAAAGGGTCATGTAAAAGTGCCATGCTACTTAATTGACGAGGCAAATGCACGAGGTTGGTTCAGGTGAATATGGGTGGATGAAAACAGGTAGTGTGAAAGGACACCAAACTCTATCCACCTATTTAGTCCTCATATCATACCCAGGAGGCTTGTTATTGGGTTGAGTGATCCCATCAATCTGTATTTGCTACTTCACTTATTGGAATGAAATAGTCAAATGCAAACAAAAAGATTCTGCCCATAAACTGTTTCTGAATGTTAGACCATTTTTGTAATGTTATAATGCAGTTGATTTAAGCTAAACTAGATAATTAATAGACTTTGAAAAAATACTAGGCGAGATGGAGAGGAGAAGAAAGGTGTATGAGCTGGGTATCTGTTTAGAGAAGGAAAAGAGCAAATATGGTAGGTTGATTTGCACTAACTGGATAATTAATAGCCTTTGAACACATACTAGGCAAAGATGAGAGGAGAAAGGTGGAAGAGGTGGCATTTGTTTAGAGAAGGAAAGAAAGTGTTGTCACAATTTTAGGCTGAGGCTTGAAGAGCAGGCACGTGCGGGGAGAGAGAGAAACGGAGAGGAACATAGTAGCAAAAAACATAATATAGGCTGTGGTCTCTCTCAAGAATATGACAACAAAGAATCCTGGTCGCTCATGGCTGAATTAGGAAGAATTTATAAAGCATTCTTAAAACAATAACCAGTAATTTCCCTCTGATGCTATAGAGTGTCATCTAATGTATCCCAACATGACTAGTCTACACAAAGGTTTCGCAGCATCATTAGAAATAACGGTTAACCCCCGATGTTTCAAAATGCTCAGTTGGGTACTAAGGTGTTTTACAAGTCGCATGCTTGAGATAATTCAGTAAAATTATTCAAAAGATTATAAAAGTACAAAAACAAGTTTATAATAACGCAGTTATTCCACAGATCCCATGATATCAAACCAAGCATAGAAAAACAACAAAATATTAAGGTTTCTTGAAGTTTCAAACTACAATTAAGCGGGGAAAAGGCAAAAGTCAAACCTTATTAGAGGAAGGAGAGGAGGACCGAACTGGAATTGACTCCCGCGGAGAAGGGAGGGCGGACTGTCCGTATGCCGAAGAAAGTGACGAATCCTGATACGCCGATGAAGCTCTCATGGCTTTAGCGGCTAGTGAGGAAGAAGAGGACGACGAGGAACTCTCTTTCGGCTGCGGCGGAGGGACAAAATCGTAATTGTAGTTGTTGGAACTTTCAGAAACATCTTCTCTTAGAGATGTAGAAAATCTACCCCCTTGCTGTTGCTGCCTCCTCCTGTACGCCATATACATACACCGAAATCGGAACTAATAATTGATTTCTCTTCTCTATCTTCTAATTATAATCAACTTTCGGCGTTCCTCAAAATCAAATCATGGGTTACAGTTTCTTCTGCTCTCAGATTAGTCTCCGATTTTTCCTCAGGAAGTGCGAAATCCAGCGCTGTGTCCACCTGTGTACCAGCTCAGATTTATTCCAGATCTGATTGGAGAATTTCCTCTTTTTTATTCAGATTCAGAAATTATGTCATTTAAAGCCATTTTGGGAATTTGCAACCTAATGCATCGATTTTGGAATTAGATTCTTAGATCCTAAAGAATATTTAATGCTGAATTTAATATTTTGAAATGGGTTAATTTCACAAATGGTCACTAAAGTTACGTCAAAATCACAAAACGATCATTGAAGTTTAAAACTTGCACTAACAATCACTGAAGTATCATTTGGTTTCATTAATGGTCACTCAAGGACCTTTTCATTTTAATTGAAACTTCATGGACCAAAATAATTGAAGCTCGAACCTTGAGAACCTAAACCGCAAATTAACAATAAAACCCCCAAAAACCATCTTCCCCCACCCCCTAAACTTCATCTTCTTCCATACAGCACCACCGTCGTCTCCATGCAGAGACGTCAAGGTCCACCTCGCCAGATTTGTCCGATTACTCCATGCTAGACCCAACTCAAAGAAAATAATCCTCACAGCCTACACATAGTATTACCAGCAGCAAAAATTCCCTGAATGAAAATTTAGTTGAAAAAGTACAATGGCTGTTTATGAAATCCACACGCAGTAACACCTAGAAAACAGATATAGATACTGGAAGCTTAAAAATGATTTTGATTTTATGTGAATTGTTCAAATCATTGGCAGAAAAAGATGCGCAACCACTCGTTACAAAAAGCTGTTGATTTCTTGTGAACAATTGAAATCAGTGGTGCTGAACCACATAAGAAATCACTCTATTTTCGATCAATTCAAGTACAATCAGATTAAACTGCAGCAGAAAATGATGCTTCAACGCAAAAGAAGAGAAAAATGGTTACTTTTGGAGGTGGGTTTTTGTTGACAATCGAGACGGTTAATGGATTAGGAGGTTTTCTTTGGTGAGTTTGTGGATTAAAAGTGTAAAGGGTTGAATTCCCTGAAATTGGGAATTCTACCCAAATTTAAGATCTTTCAGAAACATTGATAATGAAGATGAAGTTTGTCTGCGTGGAGACGACGGTGGTGCCGATAATTTGGGGAAGAAGATGATGGGATGGGATGGGATGGGATGGGATTTATTGTCAATTTGCGGTTTAAGTCCTCAATGTTCAAGTTTCAACTATTTTGGTCCATGAAGTTTTCAGTGACCATTACTGAAACCAGATGATACTTTAATGACCGTTAGTGCAAGTTTTAAACTCCAGTGACTGTTTTGTGATTTTGACGTAACTTCAGTGACCATTTGTGAAATTAACCCATTTTGAAATTAATTGATCACCGGGTTACAATTAGAATAATGCTCATTGCATAAGTCCGAGGACCTGGATGGAGAAGTGGTTATTGTGTTTTTATTTTTTTCAGTTCAATCACGTGTCAACACGTGTTTCGGATCTATTTTTTAACATTTATGATATTCTAGCTGACACCCTCTTTGACAGCATGATCACAATAAAAGGAGGGGGCACTTTTCTGAAATTTTTTATTCACGTGAATCTCTTGCGCATGTGAGTATCACTTAAGGGGAGCGTCGAACTCTTTCTAACAAAAGAGCTTAATTCTAAAAATTAAACTAACAATTTTATCTTGCAAATCTAACAAAATTTTGTCAACGCTTGGCCAGTTGGACCATTTCGGACCGGGTTGAAATGAGACTTCATGCTTCGACTAGCCTGCCTACCTGGTAACAAGATGTCGTTTTGAATTGAATTCTTTGGATTGTGCCCTAATTGCGGCCTGGGTACACGGATGAGATGCTCCATTCATGAATATTACATGGGCCAGATTGCAGTTTTCTTGTCTTTTCTTTTCGTGTTGGATCTGAGTTACATTGCCAATCCTTTTGATCCATTTGTGCTTGGGCCCAAATATGTCCATACACCTTGTGTTTAAGGTTAGACATTTAATCCGTGAAACTGACCAGATCAATCCAAAGAACCGAATTAGGTACGGTCGATTTTTGCAATATTTCAGTTCGAATTCTTATGGGCTTTTTTCATGAATGCATCAGTTAAAAAATGTAATTCTCATATTACCATATGACGTGAATTTACCTCAGATATACTGGATTGAATGGAAAATATGTCCAAATATACTAGTTACCATATTTGACATTGGAATCTCTAATTTGTAACTGATGGAAGTAATGGATGACCCCTTCACACGTTTTTAATAAATGCATACCATAATCAGTTTTCCATTTCCAAAATGAAAAATACATGGATGAATACCTGCTGTCATATGGACGATGAACGTGGAGTAAATACACAGCAAGAGACAAACAACCTATTGGAACTTTGCTGATCACCTGTAATCGATTTTCTTCCATTGAAGCCATATCGTCTCTTCCACCAGAAATCTTCATATCATCGGGATAGAAACCTGTCACTTGTAATTAGTTTTCATTTCATATGTCAAATTTCGAAATGTTTGTATTATCGTAATATGTAACGTCCCTGTCTTTAGATATAGTATGATCCCTTGATGATCTGCATATATTCAAATTATTCGAACGACCGATTGCCGTGAGTATGTAACGTTACGATGAAGCAACCAAAATTATATAGTCGCAGCTTGTTTATCCTTGTGCAAAATAAAAGATATCCCAAAGTCTAGTCCATATGATGTGTTCATGTCTGTGATCGGTGTTCTTAGTTTTCAGATTTTTGTTGCACGTGTTGTCGAATGGCTATGTCATGACATGTGTTTCTTCTGGGTATGTTAAATTAATTAAAATATGGGCTGATCTAGTACATTCTGAAGCAAACATATATACACCGTGATTTTATTTATTTTATGTTTCAATAAAACAGCACGGATTCTCCACTTGTAAAGATTGAATACCAAATTGTTATTTGAGATCGAATAACAAGCAACTGGTCATTGTTTTGGTTCCAACACTTTAATTCATCAGTAATGAACTTGCAACATTTTTCCAAACAATCTTTTACTTACATTTTTGCAAGTCACAAAAGCAAATCGTTGAGCCGAATGCACGTTCGTTTTTTTCTAGTGAATTGTCACAACACTTCTAATTAACTTTTGGATGTATCCGTAACATTACTGATCTTACACACTGATTTGGTGCTGTAAATATCCTTTACATGGAATATAAATGCTTACTTTTATCTTGAATGTGACCGATTGTAGTCGACGAATTTTTTTTTGTAATATAAGAGTACTTGTACATAATTTTTGACAATACCATTTTTTGTATCCTTGTAGAGAATTATGGATGCAGTGAACGTATTTGTTAGTCATGGAACATATACATTTGGTCTACTTGTTCCTTGTGGTTGCAGTTACGTGAATCTTGTAGATATGATATCGAAAGAACTGGAGGTCGACGTTAGTCGTTACTGTAATTTCATTATAGGGTTGAAAATGCACTCTAAAAATATTAACTTCTCATTTTTTGGTCTAAGACGCCTTAAACAAAACTTAAACCATAACTTGAAGCAAGCTGTAAAAGACTTTTGAGTTATCGTGAATCAAATAAATACATACATTCTTATGTTTCAACTTCAAAATCGGTGATGAACGAGTGATGAACTCTGAGAAAAGAAAGTTAGAAAGATTCCTAGAAACAAGTGAAACAAAAGAAAAAACTATTGACCATCCTTTGGGCAATCACCTGTCCCAGCTGCAATGTCCCACAATATGAGACATAAATCACATTTAAAATAAATATTTACTTAAAAATGTACTAAGAACAACCTAAATTTTTATTAATTTAACATACCCAAAAAAACACGTCATAGCATAGCCGTTCTCACGACATCGCAGAATATAAAACTGGGCATAGGTAAATCACAACAAAAAACTAAAAACGCCACATGAACACATCATATGCACTAGGCTCCGGGATATCTTTTATTTTCCAAAAGGATAAACAAGATGCGACTACTGAACTACTCAATTGTCAGTCCCTTCATCTTCCTGTCTCGCTTCACGCTTCGTGGTAACAAGTCAAAGTCGGTGTCGTATGCTTCAATCACCTTCTCACATCCACGTTTGAGAAGCTGAGATGCTAGACTGGTTCTATATTTGATTGGGTCTGACATCCACGACGCTTTATAAGTAACTCCATTTAGGATGTATTCGGCAAATCTTATCACGTATAGTCTGCAATCTTGTCTGTTCACATTTAGAGAAAATGTTGGTAAATTATGTAAATGGCAGTAGGATTATAGATAAAGCAAAAATGTATTCAAATTTAAAACAATATGTGAAATGTCAGCCTTCATATTATTAAATGTGAATCTATGTAAACAAAATAGCTATGCAGATAATGAAATGTAAATTCCAATTAACCAAAGACTTAACACTACAACATACAATGGAAATACTCTACATCACACTTAGTATTTAACTACTAGAGCTTGACCCACATTTCCTAACATTAATATTACTGCTTATGACAAAAAAATCTAGAATTTCTAAATTTATGTTCATATCAGATCATGCATATGTATATATAATGTTACTGTACTAATCAAAAAATATCCATTAACTGACAACTCAATCCTACATACAACCAAAATATATATTAACTACAACAAATGAAACAAATAGAGTTAATCAACATATATATTACCTGTGACATGTTTTTGTTTACAGTCTTTTTCTTTTTGGTGCTGTGACCTGGTACTTTTTCTTCAACGAGCCTCTTGCCTTTTTGTTGGAATCCATGTTGGAAAACTTCAGTAATCGAATTAGGGACTGTGTGATTTCGAATGCATATTATTCTATAGAGGCTGGGGTTTTTAACCGAACGCGATATCCTAATCAACAGAAGAATCGAATCAAATTGGGGATATGTGTGATACGGTGATTGTGAT
The DNA here is from genome assembly GCA_035079005.1 of Fraxinus americana. Lineage (NCBI taxonomy): Eukaryota > Viridiplantae > Streptophyta > Magnoliopsida > Lamiales > Oleaceae > Fraxinus > Fraxinus americana. The sequence continues at coordinate 3,504,571 of CM068720.1, read as the reverse complement.
ACAGTGCGATATAAGGGATTTAGATGCGGTATGACGAAGGGGTCTCGCATATTTCTTTTTCTGTGATTGAATTGAGAAAAGAGAAAAAAGGGATGAAATTGGGGATTGAGGAGAAGAAGAGGAAATCTGGGGATGCCATGATATTTTAGGTAGAGGAGCGTTTGAGGTAGATTAATTAAGGGGTGTGATTGATGGAGCCTTTGAAGGTATTAGATTAGCTACTATAATTAGATTAAGTAATCATATTTTTGGTTTTACTACAAAAAAAAAACAGTATTAATAGTTAAAAAACCAAGTTAAAGTATATTTTAAATAATTATTGAAAATGAGGTATGTGGCATAATTTCCTCAATTATAGGGAAACCAAATCGGGTTGGATCGATTTATGATTTCATTATTGTGTTATATTTATGGTTAGATATTTCTCACTAAAGACAGCACAACAATTTTCTCAAGGTCCAACTATTTTAAGTTTTTAACCAATTTTTAAAAGAGGAAATTACAAATAATCATAGTTTTTAAATTATCGTTTCAAAAATCAAATTTTAACATTATTCTTTCAAAAATCAGGTATATCATGTCCATCTACCCACCACTCCTTTACCTTAATTCATTTCCATCCAAACAAAATGTTAGAGAACTTCTTGAGAACCTTCCTCGTTCTCAGGATGTCGATTTGTAACACCCTCAAATCTAGATATCCAAATTTAGAAGCATTATCGTTTAATACTCTTAAAATCGTAAATACATAATAATATTAAATTTTTCTTTGACATAATAAATATCAATAACTTATTATTTTAAAATAATTTGTACTTAATAAAATATAGAACAAGAAAATTAAATGTTAACTTTAATTGCCAAAACGAATTCAACATTTAAATATGATATTACTGAGTATGTGTTAACACAAACCGTCATCTCGAATCATCTTGTTTTCTTCATCTAAAAAGTGGAGAGAGAAAACGTAGAATGAGCTAAAACACCCAATAAGTAAATCTCATGCATATGATATATGCTTATGATATGCATATGAATGAAGTGTTTTTATTATTTATCCAATTTCCTTTCATTTCTTTGACAAATTAACATTAATGTTGTGAGTTCATTTGATGTATCGTCTAGCCAATCATAATGTAATGAACAATTATGATATTTAAATGATAGTACCACAGCGGTTAACATTAACATTATCATTGAATATTGAACATTGACGATTGGTTGGGTTCATCGGTCCCCCACGCCCATTTTCGGCTCACACCTTTCATGATATAGACATACACCTGTTAACAAACCATTGGAATACATATCTTTTTGAAATAATCCTTGACTCATGAAATTTGGAAACTTTTTATTCCTTGAAACTTTATGTATGCATATGGATGCATTGACATACATGATTATGTCATGAGAAGCATTAATAACATAAAATGTAATAATCGAATATCCAATTCATATAATAACAAGTTTAGGTAACTCGTTTATACACTTAACGTACCATGAAGACAATATGGGGTTTACTTGCCTAAAATCCTTAACAATATAATTTTAGAATGACAACTATATATGTCCTTAGCAAGTCTCTGTGCCTAGGTCATTAATATTCATTTAAAATTTCAGCAATATTCATCCTAAAAGTCACAATTATAGACATTATAGAAAATGCATTACTTTTCTTTATAAAATTAACACATGCAATTAATTTCTTAATAGCAACCATCGAACTGAGAACAAAGTTTTGTAACACAAATAGAAGGCTGGTGCAATGAACAACGTATAAAAAAGATGAATCGTGATTGAAAACTCAGATTGTTCAAACCAAAATGTCAGTGTAATAGACAGACTTAGGTCTTGATACTGTAACATTGTGTCTACGATGGTAAGAATACTGTTTTCTTTACATCATTTAAATTATGTCTTTCATGTCTAACTGATTTAGTACTGGTAGAAGTTCAAAAGATGATAATAATATGTCAAAATATTTTCAAGATGATAAAGATGAAATTGATCAAAATACTTGTGCATCCTCTTATGCATCTGATGATTTCAATTCAAAAGAAGTTCAAATTGAACAAAAACTTCAAAATTTGACTATTCCAAAGGTAGACAAGAGTTATATATATATATATATATATATATATATATATATATATATATATATATATATATATATATATAATTCCACCAAAATTGCATTAAACACAAAGTCAACCATTTATCAATGTAAATCATAATCTTTTACCTTATTCAAATCCCAAATGGTGAGAAACAGTCCGGCATTAGGCAGGGAAGAAAGTATCGAGTTAATTTACGAAGGAAGTGTAATAAGGCAAAAATCTTGACTCCTAAATATAATGACATCTAATTAGGTATAATTTATACTAATTAACTATTGGGATCCCTTATTTATTCCTATTAACTTATTTAAGTCTTAAATTGGTTCCATTAGCTTATAAATTTTCATTATTTGGTTCAATTATTATCTTTCGATTAATTTACCCATAATGTACTTATTAATAAAGAAGTTTGCCTAGTATAATTTGATATTGTATTATTTAATCTAAGCTTACTATAACTATAAATTTGTTAAACTTAAATTAATAGACAAGTCGATCGTTTAGGGCGTCCAAATAACATTCCTCCATAAAATATATAGTTAGTAATGACAAAAAATAATTATATTAATGAAATGGTAAATGTTACATAAATAACATTAATCTAGATAGATATGATAATCACCAAAAACAACTATTTGGCGTTACAACATCACTTCTCTGACGATGGGCATCGCTGCAATGATGATGGGCTCCACTACTTGCCACGTTGCTCCTCCTCCAATCTTACTAGTTGCTTCGCCGCTTAGCTGGAGTTTTGAAGTAGTTTTTGTTGGTGGTTGTTTGCAGTTTGCAAATGATGGTGGTAGTAGTGCGGTGACAATGGTGGTGATGGAGGTGAGGGGACACAACGTTTGGGTGGTGCGGCGGTGGTGGAGTTGAGTCGTTGAGTCCTGTGGAATAAAAAATGTTTTATGACCAATTATTTGGGTGATTGTAACTAATAAAATGGGTAAATTGTGACCAATAAATGATATGTGATTGATTGTGATTACTAAATAATATGTAACCTAAAAATGGTATGATTGCGACGAAATTTGTAATTGCGGCTCATAATATGTGTTTTTGTGACTTTGACCATATGCGATTTATAATTATGATCATAATTGTGTGTTAGTGTGACATCTAACTTGTTATCGTAACCTTGACTTCTTATTGAGTGGTGACAAATACGACACCTGATTTTTGATACTTTTTCACAAGTTTCTTATTTTTGAAAGTTCATCTTGGAACATTTGTAATTATGCATTTTTTTTTTCTTTTTCCTTTAAAAAGTCTTTAAAATATTTCATTTTTAATGTAGAATATAAATTTAAGTGGTCCAGATTGAATTGGGTCCAATCCCAAATCGGACCAATCCAAAATTGATCTGCTTTGCCTGGTTCATTTTACACCCAATTTCGGGTCAATTTTGATTGCAAGATATTCGAACTTCTCTCTACATTTTAAACCTATAATTCCAGTATTCTACAGTAAAATATTTGCAATCTTCATATTAGCAATTAACTCTTTTGTTGTGTAATTTTGAGTTTTAGTATTTCTATATTTTTTATTTGAGTTATTTCCGTCCAATTCTAATCTCAAAGTCCCACGCTTAGGTAAGATTTTTAAAGTTTAGTTTTTATTTCAAAATATTTTATTTGTATTTATTGTTTACCTCATTTATGTCATAGCTGCGCGTGCCACCATTCCCACCACTGCAACATTATCATCCTTCATTTCTTCTCCTTCTTATGCAGTATGAATATGGTTGTTATTACAGTCAGAACCTTGATGCTTTTTGTTGTCGGAAATTCGACTATCCCAATCGAAAGAACAAATAAAAAAACAGGAAAAACGAAAAAAAAGAAGAAGATGAAGTGAGATATGCCACAGCAAATCTCCTTAAGACAGATTTCACCCCCCCAACAATGTGCAAACGGGATTATGGACGTCTGTCTCCCAAGATACAACACTTTTCCCAAAGTTGATATTGCACGATACCTACCTTGACGGTCGAACCAAATAATGATCGTACTCGAACGAAATAATCACGAAAATATCGAAAGAATTTTAGCAGAATATGGAGCGAGAAGAATTTAGAAATCAAGAATATATTAATTGATTTTGGTGTCCAAAAAACGAATTTGGAGGTCTCTATTTATAGAGATTGAAGTGTCTCCTTGAAAGGATGTGTAACATTTCATGAATTGGTGCACCACTTGATCTGATCTGTTTTAGCCATTGGATCGCACTCTTTCATAATCTGACGGACCAGATTAAACCACGAAATGTAGTGTCCATTCATCATGCCTATTCACCAATTCTGAACAGTCACCAGCCATGCAGTTGCCACGCGTACGTCCAACAGGACCAACCGCCATGCGGGGCCAGTGACGTGACCTGTTACGTGTGTGCCACCTAGGATGCCAACTCATCGAGCCTCTCATCGCCATGTCATCGAACCATGACTCCATTTCTGAAAACTATAAGGCTCCTCAGCTCCTCGCGACGATGCGTACGTGCGAAGTGCGCATCTAAAGCGCCCAATGCGTACTTTGCGACGTGCGCGGGCCCGGACCGGGACCGGGACCGGGGCGTGGCGTGGCGTGAGTGGTGCGAAGCACCACTCTCGTGGTGACTAGTTAGCTAGCCTTTGGCTAGCTAATAGTTAGCCAAGTTGTAGGTCACTTATTAAATTATAACTTATACACATATCCCACTATATAAACAAGTCTATTTTCTTGTAAACTTTCGATGTGGGATTCCTTACCATATATAAGACACTTAAATGGGTTTATAACATATGAGCCTATATTGGAGACTTTTTCAATTCACCCAAATTAATTACAACGGCCCACATCATTAAATAACATATTTAATGACCCAAATAAACATCATTAAATAACATATTTAATGATCTAAATAAATCAATTAATTCCAACAATCCCCCACATGAATGGAAGAAGTCGACTCAAATCAAGGAAGATAAAAGAAGAGTACTATTTGAAAGATAACGCATCAAGATAAGTAGCTTTCGCTTTGAACCTTCTTTAGTAAGAATCTATCGAACTCACTTGGCTAATTAGTGAACGCAACGTTTTGAACTATCAGCCGTTATTGCTAGCTCGGACAATAGACCAAACACATTATCTCTCATATCAAACTTGGTTCTCTATTGTGTTCATTATTTCAGCCCTGAACTACTTGGGTTCTGCGAGTGCTTTAGAGAATTCGCCTAAGTAAATTCTCAAAGAACCGGCCAAGTTCGCACTTAAATAGGTGATGTTCTACAAAGAATACCTTTATAGTCATCATTAAAAGCAAAAACTTATCCTTAATCAACTTCATAGTTAGCACTTTTTGCATCATAGAAATGGGAAGGAGTTAAACTCCTAAGTGCTTCTTATCGAGTCATTCATAATTAGTTTTCCTATTGAACCTAGTCCATGGGATCTCCAATTGCTAGGTTAGGTTTCCACTAAGATGACTTATTGGGTTTTAGGCTTTAAACCCATTTCCTCGATGCTAGCCTATACGCTCTCTAGATAACCCTTTAGTAAACGGATCCGCTAGGTTTTCTTTTGACTTAACAAAATCAATTGATATTGTTCCATTTGAGAGCAACTGACGAACGGTATTATGTCTACGACGGATGTGTCTTGACTTACCGTTATACACAAAATTTTCGGCCCTGGTTATTGTTGCCTGGTTATCACAATGAATACAAATAGCCGGTACAAGCTTTGGCCATATAGGAATATCTTCTACGAAATGTCTTAACCATTCTGCTTCTTCTCCTGCTTTATCTAAAGCAATAAATTCAGATTCCATAGTAGATCGAACTATACACGTTTGCTTAGAAGATTTCCACGATATGGCGCCACTACCAAGAGTAAATACATAGCCACTGGTAGACTTAGACTCGTCTGTATCTGATGTCCAATTGGCATCACTATATCCTTCAATTACTGGAGGATATTTTTTATAACATAATGAATACTCTCTGGTCCGTTTCAAGTATCCCAAAACTCTAAGTAATGCATCACAATGTTGATTACTTGGGTTACTTGTGTAACGACTGAGCTTACTTACCGAGTAAGCTATATCAGATCTTGTACAATTCATTAAGTACATTACACTACCAATAATTTGAGAATATTCTAATTGTTGTTTCCCATTTCCACTATTCTTGTGAAGAACTACATGAGGAAGAAATGGGTTACTCGTTTCTTTAATATTATGAGTCTTAAACCTCTCAATTATTTTGTCAACATAATGGGTTTGAGACAATAATATTCCATTTGATGTTCTAGATATCTTCATTCCTAGAATCACGTCTGCTTCACCCATATCTTTCATGTCAAAGTTATTGGTAAGCATATTTTTCGTTCTATTAATGACTTCTATATTAGTCCCTAATATAAGCATGTCATCAACATATAAACAGACAAGTACGTATGCCTTTTCGAATCTTTTCGAATATACGCATTTGTCACATGCATTTATTATGAATCCATTCCTAATCATGGTACTGTCAAACTTTTCGTGCGATTGTTTAGGAGCTTGCTTCAACCCGTATAAGGACTTAACAAGTTTGCATACTTTGTTCTTTTGTCCTTTTACTATGAAACCTTCTGGTTGTTCCATATATATTTCTTCGTTTAAATCACCATTTAAGAACGCAGTCTTAACATCCATTTGGTGTATTTGTAAATTATACAAGGCTGCTATAGCAATTAAAACTCGAATAGAAGTAATTCTCGTTCTTGGAGAATATGTGTCAAAGAAATCAATCCCTTCTTTCGACGATATCCTTTTGCAACCAATCGAGCACTTGTATTTGTCTATTGAACCGTCAGGTCTTAATTTTCTTTTGAAGATCCATTTGCACCCTATTGGTTTAGTTCCCTTAGGAAGATCAACCAATTGCCAAGTATTATTACTCATAATGGATTCAATTTCACTATTTATAGCTTCCTTCCAAAATACAGATTCTGGACTAGTCATGGCCTCTTTAAATGTTTGAGGCTCTTTCTCAATCATGAAAGATATAAAATCTGGACCAAAGGATTTAGCAACTTTTGCTCTTTTACTCCTTCTTGGTTCAGGTTCTATATTATTTTCCAAAACACTATCTCGTGTTCTCTTTTGAGTATTCGTAACAATATCTCTTTTATTGGGGAACACATTTTCAAAGAATTCAGCATCTCTAGATTCTATAATCGTATTGACATGAATGTCACTTATATCAGATTTATGCACAAGAAATCTGTACGCACTACTATTTATTGCATATCCGATAAAAATGTAATCAATAGTTTTAGGATATAACTTAATCCTTTTAGGAGGTGGAATAGCCACTTTTGCTAGACACCCCCACACTTTTAAGTATTTGTAGGAAGGCATTCTACCTTTCCAAATGTCATAAGGTATCGAACCAGTTTTCTTGTGGGGAACTCTATTTAGAATAAAGTTAGCAGTTAGCATTGCTTCCCCCCACAAATTTTGTGGTAATCCAGAACTTATAAGCATAGCATTAACCATGTCTTTTAAAGTTCTATTTTTTCTCTCAGCAATCCCATTTTGCTGCGGAGTATAAATCGTTGTTTGGTGAATAATACCAAACTTAGCACATAATTCATTAAACATAGATGAATCATATTCACCACATCTATCGGATCTTAATACCTTAATTGTTTTTCCAAGTTGATTTTCAACTTCATTTTTATAAGTAACAAATGCATTCAACGCCTCATCTTTGCTACTTAATAAATAAACATGGCAATACCTACTGTGATCATCAATAAACGTGATAAAATATTTTTTACCACCTCGAGTTTGAACAAATTTTAGATCACAAATGTCGCTATGTATTAAACATAACGGTTCACTACTCCTTTCAATTGAGTTAAAAGGTTTTTTAGCAAATTTTGCTTCAACACAAATTTCACATTTATGTTTGTCTTCGGATTCAAGTTTAGGTATAAGACCTAAACCTACAAGCTTTCGTAAAGAAGCACGATTTACATGTCCTAATCGGCTATGCCATAAATTTGAAGAGTCAAGCAAGTAAAACGAAATTATTAGTTTTATTAATAACTTGCGGATACAAATATGTGGATTTTTTGTCCACTACAACAACATTGGCCTTAAATAGACCATCAAGTAAATAACCCTTCCCAACATACATGCCTGCCTTAGTAAGTACAAATCTATCAGATTCAAACACAATTTTAAATCCCTTCTTACTAAGAATAGCTCCTGAAATCAAATTCTTTCTGATTTCTGGGACATGTACAACTTCATTCAGCGTCAATTCCTTTCCCGATGTGAATTTCAAAATAGCATTTCCAATCCCTTCAATTTTGGAAGTTGTAGAATTGCCCATGTAAAGGCACTCATTATCATTCAGGGTCTTATATTCAGAAAATAGACCCTTATCAGTACAGACGTGACGAGTGGCTCCTGTGTCTAACCACCAATCTTTGGCATTAGATACCAAATTAACTTCAGAAACAACAGCAGATAGGTTGATGTCTCCAACATCTGTAGAGATATAATCCACTTCGGTTATATTGGCTTGAGGCTGTTTCTTCTTCGGTGTATCCTTCTTTTTACTTCGACAGTCTTTAGCCCGATGTCCTGACTTCCCGCAAATATAACAGTTTCCTTTGAACCGTTTTGCATTGATGACTTTTCCTTTGTCCATAGATGAGCCAGAACGTTTCCTTTTCTTGTTCTTAGACCCCGAGTCTTCCACAATGTTAGCCTTTGCTTCCATGTTGTGCACATTATTCTTCTTTTCCGCAGCCCGGTTGTCTTCTTCAATACGAAGTCGAACAATTAAATCCTCCATCGTCATCTCTTTGCGTTTATGCTTGAGATAGTTTTTGAAATCTTTCCATAGTGGAGGTAGTTTCTCGATCATAGCAGCAATTTGGAAAGATTCACTCAAAGTCATACCTTCAGCTTCAATATCATGAAGTAGAACTTGCATCTCTTGAACCTGACTCATTACTGTCTTTGAATCAGTCATCTTGAAATCCAGAAATTTGCCGACAAAGAATTTCTTCGTTCCAGCATCTTCCGTCTTGTATTTTTTGTCAAGAGACTCCCATAGTTCTTTAGCCGTTTTGTAGTCACAATACACACCATATAAGGTGTTATCCAATCCATTGAGAATGTAATTACGGCATAAGAAATCTGCATGTTTCCATGCTTCAATGGCTAACTGAGTATTTTTATCAGTAGCATTCTCCGATGTTTGTGCGGGACATTCTTCACGCAGAAACTTTACCAAGTTCAACGTTGTCAAATAGAATAACATCTTCTATTGCCAACGCTTGAAATCCGTACCATTGAATTTTTCCGGTTTCTCATATTGTGAAGCCGGTGGCACGACAAATTGATTGGGACGAGAATTTGGCGCAATCACAGCACTAGTATTATTTCCACTAGTACTAGCCATTTTCTGTAAAACAACAATTACAGAAAATAATCAATAAGAGAAATGTAGAAGAAGGAAAGGAAATGAAAATCTGTCTTAAAATTGTTGTCGGAAATTCGACTATCCCAATCGAAAGAACAAATAAAAAAACAGGAAAAACGAAAAAAAAGAAGAAGATGAAGCGAGGTATGCCAAAGCAAATCTCCTTAAAACAGATTTCACCCCCCCAACAATGTGCAAACGGGATTATGAACGTCTGTCTCCCAAGATACAACACTTTTCCCAAAGTCGATATTGCACAATACCTACTTTGACGGTCGAACCAAATAATGATCGTACTCGAACGAAATAATCACGAAAATATCGAAGGAATTTTAGCAGAATATGGAGCGAGAAGAATTTAGAAATCAAGAATATATTAATTGATTTTGGTGTCCAAAAAACGAATTTGGAGGTCTCTATTTATAGAGATTGAAGTGTCTCCTTGAAAGGATGTGTAACATTTCATGAATTGGTGCACCACTTGATCTGATCTGTTTTAGCCATTGGATCGCACTCTTTCATAATCTGACGGACCAGATTAAACCACGAAATGTAGTGTCCATTCATCATGCCTATTCACCAATTCTGAACAGTCACCAGCCATGCAGTTGCCACGCGTACGTCCAACAGGACCAACCGCCATGCAGGACGAAGTGACGTGACTTGTTACGTGTGTGCCACCTAGGATGCCAACTCATCGAGCCTCTCATCGCCATGTCATCGAACCATGACTCCATTTCTGAAAACTATAAGGCTCCTCAGCTCCTCGCGACGATGCGTACGTGCGAAGTGCGCATCTAAAGCGCCCAATGCGTACTTTGCGACGTGCGCGGGCCCGGACCGGGACCGGGACCGGGGCGTGGCGTGGCGTGAGTGGTGCGAAGCACCACTCTCGTGGTGACTAGTTAGCTAGCCTTTGGCTAGCTAATAGTTAACCAAGTTGTAGGTCACTTATTAAATTATAACTTATACACATATCCCACTATATAAACAAGTCTATTTTCTTGTAAACTTTCGATGTGGGATTCCTTACCATATATAAGACACTTAAATGGGCTTATAACATATGAGCCTATATTGGAGACTTTTTCAATTCACCCAAATTAATTACAACGGCCCACATCATTAAATAACATATTTAATGACCCAAATAAACATCATTAAATAACATATTTAATGATCTAAATAAATCAATTAATTCCAACAATTTTAAGAAAACTTTTTAAATCTAAAATCTCTCTCTAGAGTGTATCTTTGTAAAGTGAATAATGTTATCAGACGTGTGCGGTGTGACATACGGTTTTCTAATTTATAAAAAGGAAGATATAAAGCAAAGGGATGAGAATAGTGTTACTAGTTCGAGTCCCCTCAGAGCCATTGAGATGAGTACCCGACCGTAAACTTCAGGGTCCCGTGGAATTAATCGAGGTGCGCGCAAGCTGACCCGAACATCCACGGTTATCAAAAAAAAAATAGTGTTGCCATATTTGGTGAGTGCCTAACTTAGTGGAGGAGAATGTGCACGAAAATATGGTAACAGTGAGGATGAATGTGAAATGAAGGAGGAGAATGTGAATGAAATTCTTAAACCACAAGGATGGAATTTGGCTCACCAACGCAAGGCAAATGACATGACATTTCCCTCCTCACGAAATTGTGAAGAAGAAAAATGCATATGAAATTAGAGTGTCTTTGATTGACATGAAAAATATCTTCTAAAAAGAAAATGTTTTTCTTATTTTGAGGAAAAAAACATGACCCCTCCAAGAAAGTTTTTTCCTTAAAAACAAGGAAAATCAGGCATATTTTCAGAAGTTGAAAAATATTTTTAATAAAAAAAATAGTAAACAAACACTACAATGTAGGAATTTGGGTGGAAAATTATGAGATTTTTCTCTTCGTGTTTCAGTTTTTAGTTTTGAGTTTGAATTTATTTTGAATTTTGTATTTTGAGTATTCATTTTGAAATTGTTGAAAACGCGTTCTTTTGTCATTTTGAAAATTTGTTTTCAAAAATAAAAAAAAATGAAGTTTTGATTTGGTTTTAATTGAAAATAGACAACACGACCTTTTTGATGTTTTCCGTTTTCTTTGTAAATTTTTAACTCGTTTTTGAAAATTCGTTTATGAAAATAAGTAAACGTGTTTTCGAAAATTGAAAACTGAAAATGACCTGAAAATAGCAAAGAGAACAAGCCTAACATTTTCTATGAAAAATAAATACAACCAAACATACCATTTGTGGTCTGTGGAATTCGAATTTTGAACAAGAAATTCAAGATAATAAAATCAAAATGATAGGGATCCATGAAAATGAAAAATCAAATATAAATATATTTTTATAATAAATACCTTATTTGTCAATAAAAAAGGTATTACCTGATTGTTTGAGCGAAACGTAAAATCATGGTTCTTATAATTTTCTCAAAATTGTGTTCATCCCATTAGGGGTGTCCAAAAGTCCCGAACCGAACCGGACCGAACCGAACCCGAACCGAACCGAACCGAACCGAGCGGTTCTTCATAAATTAAATACCCGAACGGGTACCCGAATCGAGAACCGATGGGTTTGGGTCGGGTCTCGGGTCTAGACCAAGAACCGAAGAACCGAACAAGAACCGAAACTAAATAATTTTTTTATTTTTTATATTGAATTAATTAAATTATTTTATTTTTTTCCTATACAAATTAACAAATTAATTGAATAAATTAGATTATTTCATAATTTTAATTTTTAAGCCCAAATCATTTTAAAATCCATTAACCCATTTTAATTTGAAGCAAATGAATATACTTTATGTAGTTTTGCTGTAATATTAATATCTAATTTTTGGTATTTGTATGCATTGAATTAATTTTATTGGACGGCTAGTTTTGTATATTTTTTTGAATTGGGCTACGTTAATTTGTAAAAGTTACGAATGAAATGTTATTAATTGTATTTATGTAGTGTTACTGAAAATATTAAAAAAATTAATTATGGTACGGAACCGAACCGAACCGAACCGACCCGAACCGAACCGAACGGAACCGAACCCGAACGGTTCCATAATTATATTTGGACCCGACGGGTCCATTTATTAAATACCCGAAAGTTTTGGGTCGGTTCGGGTATCTTCATAACCGAACCGAACCGACCCATGGACAGCCCTACATCCCATTATGGCCAATCGTGTAATATAACATGCTTTAATTTCTAATGAAATATCTAAGCCACTCACCAAATATGATAACACCATTCTCATCCATTTGTAAAATTGAAAATCATAAATCAATACAATTTCCAAAAGAAAAATATTAGAAATAGACTTTAGATTTATTTTTATTTTTTTAACTATTCAGTTTCCTACTATATGACGACCACTTTAATTATATAGTGTCATATATATTGTTCAAAACAAAAAGGAGAGAGAAAAGGAATGGAAAAGTGAAAATAAAAGAAAAACCGGGAAGGGGCTTTGGTAATTCCATGCGGCTGCATGGAACAAAAATCCGGCCATTGCAGGCCGGTTTCCTACCATTTGCTTTCAATTTTGGTGGCCTTTCAACATGGTTTTGGCACCATTTCGTGAGCTATAGCCCCTGTTTGACATCCATTTTTTATCTCATTCTCATTCTCATTTTTCTACAGTACTCATTTCTAACCACACATTTTTCAAATAAAATAATATTACACACAAACCCAAAAATTCTTCTTACTTTTTAATCACACATTCTTTACATCAATCACTATTTAAAAACTCATTCTTCAAAATAATGGGTGTCAAACGGGCTGATAAATAGAACTTAGTCAAGACAAATGAAAGCGTGATAGATAACATTGTGATTATTATCATTCATTCCATAAAGAAAGAAATCAATTCTTTCTTCATCCATATTCAAATCTTTATTTGTGTTCTTCGAGTTTGGGTGGAAAATATTTGTGCTTAGATATTTTCTGAAAGAAGGCTTGATCAATCCTTCAAATCATTTGCCGAAAATCCTTAAGCATCTCAATTATTCCGAGAGAGGGCAAATATTGTTTGAGGATAGCGATGTTCACGCGTTTGAGCCTTTCATCTTCTTCGAAGTTGTTTGATCATTTGCATCGAGTTTTCTCAATACTTGCAAGGAAGATCACAATCTATAAAAGGGAGAAACTGCAATGTTCGGGAAGCATAAAGATAAGTCCATCTTCTTCTTTTGATTATTTTCATCGTTGAATTTAAGTTTGATCCTGATTTTATTGATGTTATTGCTAGTCTTAATTTTGGTTTCTACTCCATTTCCTCTCTAGAGAAATATTTCCAAACATATAGTGCATCAGAAAGACGATAAATGATGCAATAAGAATGGGAGGAGTATTTACTGGCAAATTGAAGCAAAGATAATTGCAGTGGTGGGAATGGTGGCCCAAGGAGAAAGAGCCATGGAGGAAATGATGGCACATGCAGCCATGACAACATTTCAAAAGCAAAATTATAATCCACAAGAAATCTCAGTCCGTATTAGAATCTCATTCTTTAAAAACATATTTTTCTTCAAATTCATTTTTAATCACGTATTCTTCAAATAAAATATTTTTACACGTAAACTCAAAATATTTTCCTACATTTTAACAACATATTCCCAAAAAAACCCCACTATTACAAAACCTATTCTCCTATAAAACGAGTCTCGAACATTATTGTCTCGACAAAATTGTCCAATCACAATAATTTGGGCTACCAATGGAAAAGGAAAAAAATGCTCCATCCATACATAGAACACAATGTCTCTCTTTGTTTTTATTTAATTCTTTTGCTTTAAAATGGTAAAATTGAAAATTCGAGTGTTTTTAACTTTCCTCTTAAAAAAGCATGGACAAGAAGGACCTGAGAACATATTTCACCAAGAAGTTTTGATTAAGAAATAAATATAGGAGGTGAAATTTGTTAATTATCATATGATGTTCGGTCTAACGTATGTATGATATATAATAAAGTCCCTTGATGTGTATATATTTCGACACATGTCGGACTTGCTAATAGGCTTGGACAAGTTTCATTATAACAAAGAAGTTTCTCGATGCATCAATTCCTGACCTCGACTCTGCATTCTTACGTGATGGTTGATCTTGAAACTTTATCACGAACTCGATCAATGACCACATTCATTACTCATAGATTCTTTTTGATGAACGTGACACATTATATTTGTATATCACATGTTATGTTCCTAGCACACATGGAGACATATAACACATGGTCTACCATTGTAGATAAAAAGTGAACTCGACCATAATGCTCAAATGAAATGACTACACAATGGATGAGTGCATAATTTCTTTCTTTATGTCACATCTCATTAGAACAAAAATTGGGAAAATAGTTTTTGTAAAGTGACAGGTGATTAATGTAATCCAAATTTGAGTAGCCAGGATTAAGTTAGGATTACAATTTAAAGAGAAACGTGCATGTTTTATTCCAAAGTAGATAAATACAAGATATTTATTCAAATGCGAGAAGGAACAATAATCGGGAACTTTCATTAGTTGATGTGTCAAACGGTCTTCGTTTTTTCAGTCTCCTTTCTTCCCAAACAAGTATTTTAGTAGCGAATCACTAGCATATATAAATTAATTTATAAATTGTGACGCTTACTACTTTTCTCGTAAAATTCATTAAGGTACATCTTATTATTCATATTTATAAATCATTTATAAATTTGCCAAATAGAAGTCAATTATTTCTCCCTCTCTCAACTTTCCCTTCGTTATTTAATTATCCTAACTTGATAGGACCCACCACTAACCCTCAACAAACTTGTTTGGGAGTACAAATAGTTTAGGAATTGGAGTAAGGTAGGATAATTTTATCAAATTTGAAAAGGTTATTTCTTTCTAATCCTATAAGAATGACTTAAAAGTTACTTATTGAAAAAGTAATTCAATTGAGGAAAATGATTTAATAGTTTTATCAAATTCGAATACGTTAAGAAATTTCTTAAAATACATGAGCATGTGCAATTGTACTTCAGAGTTACTTAACTAAAAAGTGAGTTATGAATTATATACTTTCTTTTTACAAGGATTCGAAATTGAAAATCCCCTAAACGAAAGAAGAAATTTTCTATAGAATGAGAATAGGTAGAGTTGCATTGTTAACATTTAAGAGAAACAAACTACTATCCCTAGACGGTGCACTATTTATCAAGGATGGCACAAAGATACAAGTTCCTTAACCAAAAAAAGATACCATTTTGCTCCAAACGAAATAACACATTGAAATCTTTAAACTTCTTAAATACGACATACCTCTATCCGTCTGTTATTCTAGATAGTCGAAATTTACAACAGAAATCTCACACCACCAAGTCTTCTAGCTTTCTTTCACTTTATAGCTCCCAGTAGAGAGAAATCCGTAACGGTAAAAATACTTATATAGGTCTAATTTTGGTGTTGTTGATGATTGAAATTACTTGTATAGGTCACATTATTTTGTATTGTATCAATCATAAACGGTTCGATAGTGCCTTTTAAGAATAAATGCCATTCATTCCAACTAGTGCTGGGTATTAGCCTATTAGGTTAGGTGATAATTAAATAACACCGAATGATAGAATAATTTAAATACAAGATCACATGATTCGTTCAATTGAACTTGTTAAGTATGGTTGGTCACTTTGGCTGATGCTAATAGCATTAATCGTCTTTTAATTTCTAATTTAAATTATTAATGGTTTGTTTGACAATTTTATTTATTTATATTTTTTTTTATTTTTGATTTTGTATCTTGTAGAAGATCTTAATTAGGAAGCTAACTTAGTCCAACTATCTCTGGAAGCTCTTCTATTAAAAAAAAAACACTTTTAGAAAATTATTCAAATAAATTTAAATAGTTTCTTAATCTCGAAAATAATTCTCTATTTTCAAAATTCTTATCAAATGCCCTAAGATCATATAACCATTAGTATTTTAAGAATTAACCTAGCGACAACGCGGGTTAAAGTTAGAAGACAATGTCAAAAATTATTATGATAATATTTCTTTAGGTGAAAAGGAGAGATTATTTTCTTCCAAATTTTTTAAATTATTAAGAAATGTCAAACATAGCTCTCGAACTTGACTCAGATGCTGATTCAATCAATATATCATATATCTGGGTCATTGATCGAACTGATTGGTCAATGTTTGTATGGTTGAATTTTAAAAAATCATTAATCGAGCTCCCTCGAATAAATTTTTTTAATAATATTTTTTAAAGTGATTTATTATTGATCGATAAAATAATGAAATTTCCTATGATTTTTATACAATGTACATTGATGTTATTTTGTACATCGTTTCAATAAAAGTCGAACACTGCCCTCCGTTTTTTAAATTTGTGAATAATTTATAAATAGTAAATTATTTTTCTATCGCACATTCTAATAAACTCATAAGTACAATGAACTTATCCAACACTCATTTTTATTTATTTATAAATTAAATCATTTATAAATTATTTCTAAAGAAATGCTAAATTTGTTAACGTTTGATTTATTGTTGATTTTCATAATTTGTAAGATTCAAATATATATAATTGAAATATTGTAAATATCGATTAGTTCAGTTGAATCGATTCATGGTCCAATTACGGTGATCGAATCGAACCAAGGTCCTTTTCATTGCATTATCGACTGATCCTCTTGGGACCTAGTTTATAATAAGGTAATTCACTACCATAAAAAATAGAAGACTTGAATTCAAAATTTGTCGTTATCTAATTTAGGGGTGGACAAAATAATTAAACAAAACCAATCAAACTAGAATCGAACTAAATTGAGTGGTTCGAGTAGGTTCTACAAAAAAATTAATAGTTTTGATTCTTAAAACCAAAAACTATCTGGTTCTGATTTCCAATTTCGACTTCAATTCTAGGACTAGAATCAGAATGAGGAAACTTGAATTTTTTCCCTTTTTACATTGAGGCGCACACCTATGCATGCATAGGACACGCGTCGGCTTGTTCGAGTGCCCCCTTTTTTGGTTAAGGCGCACGCCTTAATTTATCTAATGTGCAGTATTCAATATTTTTTGTCATAACTTTCTCTCCCAATATTTGAGTGAGCCGATTCAAAATACATTGAAAATCTAACTCAAAAAATTATGCCCATGTTTCACACACATTCTTCAAAAATACAATCTTTCTCTCCCAATATTTTTTGTCATAACTTTCTCTCCCGATATTTGAATGAGCTAATTCAAAATGCATTGAAAATCTAACACAAAAAGCTGTAATTATTCTAGAATTATGCCCATGTTTGACACACATTCTTCAAAAATGCATTATTTCAAAATTCATTTTTAACCACACATTTTTTAATAAAATAATATTTTCTATCACATCAATAACTTTTCATTATTTTTTAACCACATATTTTCCATCATATTACTATTTAAAATATATTTTTTTCTCAATAATATCCATGAAACACACCCGATTTAAGACATCGAATAAGTGTAGAAAATACACTTATCCATGTTTGTTTATTCAAATTATGACTATGTTTTATTTTTTAGTTTAGACTTCTGTGAATAAATTTTATTATATAATATTTCATTTGATAATTGATCATTTGAAGTTGAATGTTTGATTTTTTGTAAGGTATATGTTACTAACTCGTGGATATATTGATAAATTTTAATTTATGAAAATTTAAGAAATGAAATTAGAATCAAACCAAACTAAATCGGAATAAAATGGTTCAATTCCTATTTGATTCCATATTTAAAACAAAATCATTCATCCTATTACTAAAAAATCAATGATTAAGGATTCGATTTGATTATCTTAAAATGGAAATCAAATGAAATCTCGTTCACCCTTACCTAATTATCAAAGCTTATGAACTCCCTAAAAGTCCTTTAGATGGTAATGTCGTTATTGAAAAAGCAATAATAAAACCTTATCTGCCAGCTTGGTGCGTCACCCTCGGCATTTCTTAACCCTAGCATTCTTTTGGGCAGAAGTTTTTACAAAAGATTTGTGTATAAAAGTAGAGATACAGATGACGAGATAGAGGAACTGAAAAGAGTATGGCCAAAAGAAAACCCCACCAGACACGTCTTTTCCTAGTAACAGTGTCAGTTTCATGTCTCTCTCCTTCTATGTTTCTCTTACAAATACATCACCGCCTTCCCTAAAATTCCCTGAGGAAAAGTATAATTTTTAACAATCTCCTCTTTTTTTCCAGATTTTGTAGAGATCTTCCCATCGCTTTCTCTGACTCTCATGAAGACAGCGACCCATCGTATCACCCATCTTCTCCCCTAAAATCAGCTTCTCTTCCGTAATTTCTGCTTTCCTTTTTTTTAAAAAGCTAAATCCATAAATATTTTTCTGGGATTTTTTTTCCTTTTTCATTCAATCTTCTCTCCATTATATAATCTCTCCCTCTCTCCCTCACTGTCTCTCTCTCCATAGAAGATCTTTTTATTGAAAGAAGCCATCTACTGAACTGTTAAAGAACACAACTAAGTTAAGTATTTTTCTGCTTCTGGTAATGACCAGGTATGTTTAAATCTCTATAATGTCACTGTAACTATCTTGTGAATTTTAAAGAAAATGTGTTATGTTTAGATTTCTGCTTAGAAAAAGATGAAAGACCAATCACAGTCTTTACAAGATCCTGTGAAATATGTCAATTGATTGTGAGTAATCCTCTGTGTGTTGTCTGATTCTAGAAAAGAAGATGCTTTGTTGGATCTGATCGTTTTACCTTCTTATTTGTTCATTTAGAATCTACCTCAACGGGATTTGTTCCTATTGTTGTAGCCTTTTCAGAAATTAGGGTTAGGGTTCATGCAAGCATTTTCCTGCCTTGGAAATATCAAATCTTTACTGCTTCACGGTAAGATCAAGTCTTAGAATTTATAAAGTGTTCATTATGGTTTAGGGTTTCTTTACATAAATTAAATAAATATCTACACGTCCGTTAGTTTTAATTATTTTTTGGCCTTCACCCTGTGTTTTAAATCTACAGTTCCTGTCTAAAATTTGGCAAATGTTATTCATAACCTAAAATACTAGTTCGTGAATAAAGTTAGGTGCTTTACAACAAATCCTTCCTTAGAGGGAATAAAACCTTAATATACCTGGTCCGTCCAAGACACAAAGACTCCCTTTGAGGATTATAAGACCTTGGCCATCGATGAAATTTCTACAAGTTCTTGAATGGGACTTTTCAGGGTAATGCTGGATTTCCAGTGTTTAAGGCATGTAATTTTATATAATAAAAGTCAATTTATACTCTAGACGATGGTGATTGAAATCAGTAAAGTGTACCAATTTAGAGAATCAATAATGCAAGATATTGAAACAAAATACCAAGAGGGTTTATCACTATCTATTTGTTTAGCAATTGTTAATTTTTACAAATAAGATGTAAACTCATGAGAACCCAGTGAATATTTCGAATGTGTTAATGGTTCTTGGGAGCTTCCTTCAGTCCACTCATGGAAGGGAGAAGGGTTTGAATTGGCTGCCGACGCATTCATTCAAACACAGTAGAAGAATAAGGCTCTGAACTACTGTGAATGTGTGAATGATTCGGGAGACAAATTTCATCCTATTCTTCTCTGTGATTGGACTGAAGGGAGCTCCCGTTTACTAATTTCTTCATTCTATTTCGTAAATTAATTCACCATTCATTCATTATTCCATTTGATCCTCTATCACTGACCATGAACGTTTTATGTTTTTTCATCAGGGTATTGTTCAGCGTTATCTTAAAAGGTTTTTTTGTTTTTTGGTGTATTCATATGTACCTTACATAATTTTCAAGGTTCTTTAATGTTATCATTAAATAGGTTTTACTCGTTATTATGTTCTCGTTTTTGTTTTGAGCTAAATTATTCAACTGTTTAATTGTGTTTTGAACCCACCCCCCCCCCAAAAAAAAAAAAAATAATAATAATAATAATTAATTCCTCCTTGCCTTATCTTCTATTGTTACAAGTGTAGGGGTTCAGTGTGGACCGATGAACTTGTGAGGGGCATTAACACCTAATCCTTCTACATACGGTAACATAGAATCACCGTATATTTGGAAACGGTCTATATTCAAGAGGAAATTTTCTTTTCTCCTGTATAAAGAAAATGTTTGAATTTGCCCCATGGTTTTTGCCTAGCCTTAGCAGTTTTTCATGTGAATCCATTTCAAAGTCTAATACTACTGTTAAATGAAGGTTTTTCTTTTCAATTGTCTTTCTGTCTCGATTTTTCGTCAATCAGTTCTTTAATCCTTGGAGTGACATTTTATCCTTAACTTTGTCAAAGTATTCACGACCTTCCACACTTCAAACAGAAATTTACCAAAGAAATATAGAGAGGGGAAAATAATAGGAAATGTATCTCCATGTGATTATGTAAGAATAATTCATCACAAAAGCAGTGGAACTTCCATTATTGTTCTATTTTGTATTTAAAGAAGTCCGCAATCATACCTGGGTTTCTATAGTTCTTTCAAGAAACCATTTCCCTGCACCTCTTGCTTCAGAAAACTCTTTCATGATTCTTCAGTGGCTTTCACTATCAGTATTTGATTTCTTTCTCAGCACCCTCAGATTCATGGATGTGTCTTTTAACAATGTTCTCTTATGCAGGGTGTTTTTCTTATAATTTTCCTTTTTTTCTAGAAAACATAGACATGTTTTGTATGAGTCGTTGGTAAGCAACCCCCGCGTTTAGTTGCTGTTGAGTTTGAAATGCCGGACGAATTGTTGATCAGGCATGCATAATTTGCTTTCCTCTTCTTTCGACACATTTGCCATGGAGCTAGAATCTTATTCATAGAATTTTGAGTTGACAAAATTAGGTGGAATAATTGACAAATTTAACGACGCTCTAATTCAGTTCAATTTTTGGTTCTATCCACGGGGATAGCAAACCCATGTTAAAACTGACTGTGCTGTACGAATTATGTTATGCTAACCTAATAAAGTGCTATTCATCCCTAGTGGGGATGCGTCTTCAGTTTATGTGAATGTAAATAATTGGTTAAATAATATGTGAAATTAAACGACTTATTTAATTTTACCTATCATTTAATGTCACATTAACGCCACATAGACTGGGGGATGAATAGCATTTCTCATATTTTTTGGTTTCTATTCATGCTCATTTGATAAGCTCCATTTTCTATTGGACCTATGGCGCGTTGGAACTTGAAGCTAATTTATTTTCAATTCCTGTTTGTTGACATTCGTGAACTTTAGTCATCGAATATGACAAACTCCACACATTCCCATGTGTGGGACTGTATATGTATATACGAGTACGTATCTATATGTTACACAGTAATTGTTTTATCCTAAATATTAGGGGAATGAGCCTACTGCATTTTCCAACTAATCAACTGGGTTTAGTTTACCTCGTTTTTTGTTTTAAAGTACAGATTAAACATAAATCCCACTTCTTTTCTTGAGAAAGGCCATTTTTATAGTCCTTTAACGTAGCTTAAATCCGCATTTTAAATTCCACCTCTTTTCTCGAGCCAATACCATTATTATAGATTTATAGTCCTTAATCTGTACTTATTCTTGTGCGTATGAGTTCAGTATGTAGTTGCGTGGATCAAGAATCCAAGCATAAGGTTCTTGTTTTCTTGTAATTTGAAGTGATGGGCAATTTGTAGTTTTCCAATCCCTTCAGATTTTGTCTAAGCAAAAATCTGCTTCGAATCTTTCGTATCACGGCTAGAATACGACTAGACGGTATAATTACAGGATTTTTAAATCTTTCTTTTCTACTTCTTTACTAAAAATAACCTTTCATGTGTAGTTTAGTTTACTGAATAAGTCGAACATTTATTAAGTTCGTTATTTACGATTTTCTTTGTCGTCGTCGTCGTGGAGGTTGGGTTGTCTCGCCTGGTTTTTCAGGTAGCATTTAGCGCTCAAACTTAAAATGCTGTTAATTTGTTTGGAAAGGGGTGGCGCAACGTACTGAATTTCCTAGCTAGTAGAGCCATCTACTCTCTCTCTACGCGAGAAATTCACTTACTGTGAACAAACTGCACGGGAAAAGATCTGCTCAGCCTGGTGTGGGCAGCGCATCGAATGCGGCGCCACAGGTTGGGCCTCCATTTTTCTAAACAAAATTGGATACTGGTGTAGGAAAGGAATAGAAGAAGAGCTACTGAAGAAGTTGAATGAATTCCTCGGTACCACATTCCAATCTCAGAGTTTGACTTGTGGCCTATCCTCAACTCACGTAGCTTTCAAGAACTAGCTTTCCCACTATAAAGTCCATAACTCGAACAAGACAGCTGCTATAGGAGAAAAAGCAAATCTTAGAGGAGCCCTCTTGTTTTATTGACATTGAAAATATGTTGAGCGATTTGATCCTCCAAAGAAAGGCAAGAAGAATTGATGGGCGCAAGCATGGAGCATGTTTCCATCATCTCTTCCGTGTCTTAATGTTGGCCGATGGCATTTTCAATCCATGCAGCAATTTGGTGTTTTAGATCAAAAAAATTGGTGTGAAAATCACCCTTCGGCCCAACTTTAAATTATCACACCAAAATAGGCGAAACACTGTTCATTTGTTGCAATTTTAACAGCTTTTATATTCTTTTGCCCTTCATTTTTGTACTATAATAAATTTTAATTTCTATTAAATGATTTTATTATTTAATGTTTTAACTTTGCATGTATTTATTTTATTTTAATTTGATCATTATTTTTTCTAATATTTAAAATAAATTTTAATCAAGTAATAAATAATAGCTATTGAATACATTGAAGTATAATTGCTCACCAAAATTCAAATGTTACAAATTTCATAAACTTTCAAGTGTAATGTTTTTCTAAATTATTAATAAATGTAATGTTAGTTAATTAAATGTAACCTTTTCAATTTGGCAATGTTGAAAATTTAAAAAAATGAAAATAAAGGAACACTATTTCATGTACACGCAAGTTGGAGTAAAGTTGCACCATTTTGGTGCCATATGTTGGTGATGGTCTTGTTATTTTCTAGCCTAAATTGGGTTGCCTTAGCTAGATAATAGAGATTGTATTTATTCACACCACATTTTTAAAAATATACATTACATTTTAATTACATTAGAGGTCGTTAACATTTATTCATTACAACGCTTATTTTCTCAACTTTTTAATTAATCACATTCTTATTTTTTTAACATTTCATTTATCAGAAAATCTTTCATTAATCAAGATTTTTGTCCAAAAGTATTGTTAACGTGCTTTAAAACGTGGGTCAAATGCTATCTCATTTTTGCATCATTACTTGTTTTGCTTATCACAAAATACAATAGGCGAATGTCTTTCTTTACTGGATCTTAAAGAAAATTTTGGAGAGACGTCATATTCATACAAAATTTATGTTAATTTTAGAATAAGAATGCGATAAAAAAGAGAGACATTATTTGTTTCTATTTCTTTGTTTCAACCACACATTTATCAAATAAAATAATATTTCACATAAATTCAAAACTTTTCTACTACACATTCTTCCATCAATCACTAATTCAAAAATTCTCAACACCCCAAAATGGCTAATATTTTTTATTCATGTGTATGTATTGTCAATATAATATGGTTATTCGAAAGAGGATAATATGGACGGGGTTTAATGTTGTTGCCGAACAAGTCTCTTGGATTTTTTGAGTTGATGTCCTAAAACCCAATTATATTGAGGATAATATGGACGGGGTGGTAGATTTTTTTTTTTTAGTTTTTTTTTAATTGTTACTATTTGTAAATATTTCAAGTTACCATTTTAATTTTTACCCATTTTATTTTGATCAAAATTTGTCGGTCTATTTTTCTTGGTCAACTAACGGTCAAATTCATCCATTTGGACCTTAGCTGCAAATTTCTCAATGGTTTAGGAGTTACGTTGGCATAAATTGAAGGTTATGGTAAAGTCTACTAAAAATTATAAGGGCTAACAATGGTGCTTTTTATCCTGCCAGCGAGGGCTAATCACGGAATACGAACATCCAATTTAACTACAAGTGGTTTTTGGTTTCCTCTATTTCATGTCATTTTACTTATTCAACCACTTGCTTGAGTTTAGCAACATTCCCCATAAGCACATATTTCAGGATGTTACTTTGATTTTTTTTAATTACTTATTTGGAACTTGTTTGCATTTATTTGAAAAAAATTAGGATAATAATTGTCATTAATTTATAATTTTTTATTGTTTAAATATGAAGTTATATCCTTCATTTTAATCGTTTTATTGAGAAAATAAACAACTGAGACTTTTTCAGTTAATTTCAATAGGTAAGGGGGATTTTGTGTAGCATTTCTAATCGTGGGCGTTTGTCCTCTCTCTCTCTCTCTCTCTCTATTTATTAGGATTTAACGACAGGACAGACGAAATATGACAACATGGGGTATTTCGTAAGAGGATACATATTTTGTTAACTTCAGCCGGAGGCAACGAGGGAAAAACGCAAGAAAAAATTAGAGTGATTAAAATGAAACTTGGGTCAAAGTTGGATGATTTTCTCCGCAAAAGCACCGAAGTTGTGATCAATAATTTGATAAATTGAGACCTAAATATAATTTGTGATCAATTAATTTGATGTTTTGTGACCATGGAATAAGTTGTGACTCATAAAATTTGTGATTCGTGATCAATAAATAATGTGACTATTAATTTGATAAATTTGTGACCGTAAAATAATTTATGATTCATAAAAATTTTGATTTGTGACCCAAAAAATAAATTGTAACCTATAAAATTTGTTGTTTGGAACTGTGACGTCTGTAATTGTGATTAATATTTAATTGTAATAATAAATTATATAATATTGTGACCCTAATATATTTAATTAATAAAATATATTTAATAAATAAATAAATTATAAATTAATATCTGATTTTTGAAAAAGGAAAGCTTTATATATCTTAGATTTGAAATACACCATACCAATGTCTCAGTAAGGAAATTTTCCTTTTTAGGATTAGGGCTACGGGCTACCCGACTGAATTACTCAGGCTGCTATTTAATTCCTGTTGATTTGCAACAAATTGAGGGAGAAAAACTTGGTAATTTATTGCGCAATTCGATTTCCTTGTCCTGCTGTTATACGAAACAACAAGCAGGTGCTCTACCTCTTCCTTCTCTGCTATATATTGTTTTTTTCGTTGCCTTGATTTCCTAATAATATGTTTGATTTGTATATTTTTATTTGGTGAATTTTAATCTTTGGAGAAACCCTTTTCTTCCATCTCACAGCGATGTCTTCTTCTCACGGAACATATTATTACGAATACCAACTGCAGCAGGACAATGCCATTCTTCCACATGATCATCCCGCTAGCATTCGTGGTGTATCTGTTTTTTTTAAAGTCAAAATAAATTACATACTGAAAAAAAGACCAGATGATGGTGAGGAAATACTAGATTCAATCTGCAGGAACTTCTATGCGCCTTGGTGTTTTGTCACCGATCCACGAAATAATTTGGATAGGTGGTTTATGTATCATGGGTTGCGTTATGATGATGTAAGGGAAGGATTGCATCACCAAATTACAGATTTTGGCAATCAAATGAAGGCTGATCCATCGAATGCTGGGCGCAGATCATTCCCAGTGCTCGTGTGCATTCAAGTTTACACAATACAACAAGAGGATGAAACTATTGATGCTGCCAAGGACAGGGCCATTGTAGTGGAAAGGTTTGGGGGGCTAAATTATGAACGGAATCTTCTAATGAGGCCTACAGCTACATCTGTGTCTGCAAAGCCAGCATATTTGGAGAAGGTTAAAGTAAAGGTTGATGATCCGGAACAAAGAGAGTGTTGTATTTGTTTGAACAAGCCTTGTGTTGGAGAAGAAATATCGATTCTACCATGCTTACATGATTATCATTCCAAATGTATATCTGCCTGGCTAGTGAAGAGCAAACTATGTCCATTGTGTCGCAAACATGTGCACTGGAATTAATGTTTACACTTCTCGTCTAGAGTACATCTATTAAACTTAATTCAGTTTTAAAAGTGTTTATGATTGTGTATTCAGTTTTAGAAGGAGTGTTGCAGTTTGTGTATACATCTTTCTCTATAATTTCAGCGCAGACACAAGTTAACTAGTGAAAAACTTTTGAAACACAAACAGTATTAAATTTATCAAAAAATTTAGAATTATTTTTGTAAGGGTTTTCATCCTTTGAAAATGTCGTATAATTACATTAGTTTCAACTTTATTAGATAAATGAAGATTTTCCTTTAAAATAATTTTTATATGATTTTCTACTTGTCAAATGAAGCAAACTCTCTTTAAACATAACTACACAAGTTCTGTAAAAATGTAATGCTCAAATTCTTATTAAACAACTTGTGCTAAAATTAAGGATGTCTATCAAACTGAGCCCATGTTCGATTTAGCTAAAAATTGATGAAATATATAATAGAAATGAGAATCAGGAAAAATGAATTGTTAAAAATAAGACAAAGTCTACAAATGTTAGGCCTCACACTTACGAGGCAAATCACATGACAGCCAGCTAAGCAAAAAGCAAAGCAAGAGATCATGCAAGTCAGGACTCATCTGCATTATTCCCCTTGGCTTTCAAAATATCGAAAATTTGGTGATCTTCTATATGAGCGATTGAAACTGACTTGTGACGTGCAAACATGAGATGTCTCATGGGTGGAGGCATTAAACACATGTTTTAGAACAGCATTCTTGAGGGCATCCCCGTGTGAGAAGATTGCTCGAATTCCTCCTTGCATTTTGCCAAGAATATCAGATGGTAAAGAAACCAGCTCTTCAACAAATGATTGATATACACCATCAAATGAAAAAAATTCGTCCAAGTGATTTTAAGACCAACGGATTTTAAGACCCAAAATTTGTTAACTGAAAGAAATCATTGTCCATAACATTCAATCATCACTTTCTTGAACCCATACATAAGGATCAAACACTTTACACTTCCATATCAAAAATCTGCTGTTGATATGCCGAAATGCAAATAAATTTCAAGATATATAGACACTTTGTCCCTTCACAACCAAGTCACATAAACAAATATACACACATTAATATTGAACAGAAAAAGCTTACCTGGTTTATTTTCTTGAATTTCCTTCTACTTCCTGGATAGTAAATGAAAGGTAGAAAGGTGACAAGAAAAAAAAGATTTTCTTCCTCTCAGGTGGCCAACTTTATCAACTTGAAATTTATCGATCAAATTTGGACAACCTAGAGTCAATTTAAAGTTCGTAGAGAATTTAAAATGCATCACATACCATATTCACGAGTTGAACAAATGCACTATGCATACAACAATTTTGAAATACCATTTTTAGCATCTTAATAATACAAGATTCATTAACTGCCAACAAAAGGTCGGAAGGCCATTCAAAAGTGAGGCGTGATAGCTCTTAATTTGTGTATATGAATCTAAGAGTGCTTAAATCGATAATATATTTGAAACTGGTTTGCTGTATTCAAATTTCAATTTAAGTAGAAAATTATCATTATTCTTCCATTCATACGTACCCCATTAGAAATGTTGAGTTGGGTAAACAGAACACAAATTCCATCATTGCTAATGTTAGAATTTCGGTGTGACCTGAATTCTATTGAGAGTTGGTGGTATGACTTGAAGAAGTTTTGAGGGAGTCCAAGACGGATAATGAGAAGTTTTCATGATTTTAGCAATAATATATTCTCCTAGTGTGTTAAGAGATTTTTTGATTATATATAAGTGTTGTACAACAAATATTGAGATTGACCAATTGCCCAATTTATTAGTTTGGTCCAGGGATCCAACATATTGTAATCCTTACTTTTGATATATTGAATTTCTTCGCCTCTGTCCGTGGTTTTTCCTGCATTAAATCTTTACGTAAATCTCGTGTTCTTGTGATTGTTATTTTCTTCTTACCTATTATCCCGTCTTTAATATTCATAAAAATTGATTCAATTTCTAACAGTCAGACTAAAGAACAAATTAGCGACTCATGACAGGTGTAATCGCATTTTTGTTGTAAGAATCCAATTAATTTTCGCCACATCAAACATCTGTTAGGTCTTGCAAATATCCAATAAAAAATTGCTTATTTTCAGTTCATCTATTCATTCAAACAGTGATCCTCAGTTGAGCACAAACACATAGTTAATGTACCCAACATACTTGACTAGTTGGATCAAACAAAAACATAAACTTGCTGCTACCCAAGAGATGTCCCCAAGTTAAAGCATAAACCCATTGTAGTCGCCCAATATTTACACATTCCCATCCTCAACCTATTAATTTGCACATCTTGGATTTTTTATGATGGTTTTTATTCAAGAGGGTTGAAAAAGACTTTCTTGCCTCTCGTATTTATAAATAAGCAAAATAAATAAAAAATACAAGAGTTTGGCAAAATATTTGCTTGTCATTTCACTGCACATTGGTTGAATATTGAATAAATATGGAGACAAGATGTGAAAATTGAGTGAAAGGTACTGACAAATATGCGATGAGAAAAGGTTCATCATGAGTGCCAAAATAAGCAAAGGTTGGAAGACTTTCATCGCAATTAAAATGTAGTATAGATAATAAAAATTTTAGTACAAATATAATTATTGATTAGATCGAATCAATAAACACACTAACAAACGGGGATGCACCTTAAGAAAACAAACGCTTTCTTATTTCATGAACGACCAAAAACCCTACAAGACGTTTTAGAGTCTTAAATACTAAATGAACAAATAACCTACTGGGCCAGCAGTCTTTTAATGAGTTGAGCTACAAAGTAAAATAAATAAATATTGAAAATAATGAACTAAGAAACATTAAGTCCCGTTTTGACTTAACAAACGAATTCAAATGTCCAAAATTCCTCATATGTCATGGCAAAGCGGTGAGTTCAATGAGAATCGTTGCGAGCTTTTCGGAATGGGGTGATGGGCCGAAAACAGACACTATATACAAAAGTTACGCTATTTTCTTCGAAAGCTAACGATCCAAACGTTCCAAATACGCAAGTGCATGTACCTCCACACTAACCTCATCAATTATCCTAAGTAATATTGGGATTTTTAAGATTAGAACACGCTGACAAGAACAATTGGAGGAAGAACGAGATGAAATACCCATAAAAAGTCATGTAGAGGGTCTATTGAAGTACCCATAAAACCAATATCATTTATATTTGTTATGCTTACTATAAAGAGTAATACTACATGTACATAATTTTTTTTACCTAATCTTTTACCTAAACTAACAAAGGGTGTGGCGACCACATTTTGGGAGTTTTTCATTCACGTGGGCCACGCGCACATGTGAGAGGGTGTAACATTTTTTGTAATGAAAATTATGTACAAATAGTTTTATCCTACTATAAAATCCCAACTCAAGAATAAGTGAAGCTTATGAACTCGAGATTAATGAGTGGGCGTGAGTCGGACAATAAGGGTCCGATTGATAGGCAATGGTTGAAAGTAATTCCAATTCCATGTTATTTGGAAAATAAAAACTCACTCAATCCATAGAAATTCGCTTTCCATGAAAACAAAGAAAATGCAGTTTAAAGTGATTGTACCTTGAAATTCGGTTTCAATTTCCACGTGCAATCAAACGGCCAAAGTGGAATTTGTTTTCCTTGGACGTGACATTTTCCATGGAATTCGTTGCAATCAAACAATACCTAATATCTTTCTTCTCATTGGACGAATAAAAAACAAAGGCATAGGGCACGTGCTGCAATTAGGGTAAAACTCAAGAATTCAAGAGTGTAACAACAATGCTTAGTATTTTCCCAAATTTAATCCCAACAGAATCTTAATAAATTTATTAATTTCGCTCCCCTCTCTCTCTCTCTCTTCTCTAAATATACTGTTCAAATTTTTGGAAATATTTAGAAGAAATTCTTCAAATTCTTGAAATGGATATATTCCATAATCTGAAAACATTCCCAAGAAATGCATACTCAGGTCCATTTCGCGAGAACATTCGTCAAATTCTTGGCAAATATGACCAACTCCCGAATTACAAGATTGGACACAGACCAGTTTGGTGTATTACCATAAGGATCTAAAATTCACAAGTTCTTCCATTCTACATCATTGAAAAAGATGTCAATGATTTTTGTAATCACTGTTCTTATGTAGGTACAAGAACGTTTTTCAAAATCTAATTATTTTTTGAATCTTGATTTTTATTGGGATTTTAATTTATTGTATTCTTATGAGACTGTGGACATCTTTTAGTATGCAAGAGAAAATATCACTTCTTAATTCCACCATTGGCGATTGGGGAAACCCAATTAATGATGACGTTCTTGTTTTGGAAAACCATCTCTTACATGGACCAATTCACTGTAATGGCTTTGGTCATTTGCTTTGCATAAAGGAATTGACGACGGTTCTACAACTGTACTCGGGAGCCAGATTATGGGTTTATGGGACCGAATTTGTATTTCTCTTTGAACCAGGTACAGTGTCATTTTATTTATGATGATTAATGTCGTATTTTTCATCAACTTTTAAGATTGGTATGATGTGTTCAAGCTTACTTCATGTCTCATTTTATATAAAAGTAAATGTTGTTGATGTGTCCATTAGGTAGAATATGGATCTTAAACTTCTTTATGGACTTAGTTATGGAGATTCTTGGTTCAAGAGATAGAATTACAAGTTTTACAAAGGATCTTTTGGGGTTAGAGAGCTTAACTACTTCATAGCAATTGATTATCTCAGCTCTCTCAAGCTTGATGAGCTTATTTTGGATTGTTCTCAAGGAAATGGAGATATTGAGCAAATTATCAGCCACTACAGAGGTATCAGTAAGAAAGGATTGATGACAGTTAGAGATATTTTTGGGTTTCTGCTTAATCTCAAGATGAGAATTCCGTTTGGGAGAAATACACTCACTGACCAGCCCCTTGCAAAAAAACAATCCATGGAGTGCAGAATGTTTGACGATGTTTCGGCAGAATTAGACGGCAGATACACATTTGATAAACTTCAGAATATGGCAGACATAATTATAATTATTGAAGTTCTGAATAAAAACAGAGCTAAAAATAAGGTGTGTAGCTGTAGGATGACTCGACATGAGGCATGAGATGCTGCTTGGCTCCATATTGGTGACAAATTGTTCAACATGTAGTGAATCCAACAAACAAGTTCTTAGAGTTCTATGTTCACGATCTAGATTATGAAATTCAAGATGATCTTGAACTGTTAGAGTGTGGAAATAACATGTACGATAACGTGAACGATTTGAACAAAATTCTAATGTCACGCTCTTCAAAATCAAAGAATGTTAATTATTCAATTCAGACTGTTTTGAATAGCAAAAAATTTGTTAAACAATGGGAGTTCACGGATGAATTCGATGATTCGCTAACGTTCCTATGCAGTGTAAAGCCGAATTTATGCGACTTAGTTCTTAAGCCAAACGAAGACTTTCCACCTAATGAATTTTCACCTTGAGAGTATGTTTTGGTTTTAGCTTCTGATACAGTTGTTGATCTAAATGTTGCTGTCCAAAATGCAATGAATGAAATGTATTGTATCAAGGAACGTATGATAGTTACCGAGACTTTGGAGAAAGACTCTATTGATGATAAAAAAGTTCTTTCTACAACACTCTTGTCAGAAGACCTTGGGTCAGAGGCAGCCAGTTAAATTGGGATACAAAATTAAGGTATGAAGAGAGAGTGTAGCCTTCAGTCATTAGGTGCAGGTGCGGGGCAACTGATGACGATAGGGAAAGAATGGTGTACTGCGACAAGTACGGAGATTGGCGCCACACAAGTTGCCTTGATTTTAACAATGATAACGAAGAACAACTTTTTATGCGTGATGCATGTTACGCCACCCTTGCATAGATGTATGGAAATCGTCGGGAGCTTTCCGGAATGGGGTCATGGGCCCAGAACGGATACTGTACACAAAAGTTACGCCATTTTTTTCGAACGCCGACCATCCCAACGTTCCAAATATGCAAGTGCTTGTTCCTCGAATGTTTGAGGATGTTTTGGCAGAATTAGATGACATATACACATTTGATAAACTTCAGAATGTGGCAGACATAATTATTGAAGTTCTGAATAAAAACAGAGCGAAAAACAAGGTGGGTAGGAGTGGGATGACACGACAGAAGGTACGAGATCCTGCTGGCTCCATATTGGTGACACGAGGATGATAGACTATGTTGTCAAAGTCATGAATAATGTGATTGTTGGAAATCAAATTGTTCAATGTGTAGTGAATCCTTCAACTAAGTTGTTGGAGTTCTATGTTCACGATCTAGATTGTGAAATTAGGGATGATCTTGAACTGTTAGAGTGTGGAAAGAACGTGCACATAACGTGATCGATTTGTAAAAAATTCCAATGTCGCGCTCTTCGAAATCGGAGAATGTTAATGGTTCAATTCAGACTGTTTTGAATAGCAAACATTTTGTTAAACAATGGGAGTTCACGGATGAAGTCGACAATTCGCTAAGGTTTCTATGCCGTGTAAACCTGGATTTATGCGACCTAGTTCTTGAGCCAAACGAAGTCTTTCCACCTAATGAATTTTCACCTGGGAAGTATGTTATGATTTCAGCTTCTGAAACAGTCCGTGTTCTAAAGGTTGTTGTCCAAAATGCAATGAATGACACACATTGTATCAGGGAATGGATGATAGTTATCGAGATTCAGGAGAAAGACTCTATTGATGATAAAGAAGTTCCTTCTACAACACTCTTGTCAGAAGACCTTGGGTCAGAGGCAGCCGATTAAATTGGGATACAAAACTAAGGTACGAAGAGGAAGTGAAACCTTTGATCGTTAGGTACACGTGTGAGGCAAATGATGATGACGGGAAAGAATGGTGTCCTGCGACAGGTGCGGAGATTGGCGCCACACAAGTTGCCTTGATTTTAACAATGATATCGAAGAGAAATGACTTTTTATGTGTGATGCGTGTTATGCCACCCTCGCATAGATGTATGGGAATCATCGGGAGCTTTTCGGAATGGGGTCATGGGCCCAAAACGGATACTGTATACAAAAGTTACGACATTTTCTTTGTACGTCGACCATCCAAACGTTTCAAATACGCAAGTGCCTATTCCTCGAATGTTTGACGATGTTTTTGGCAGAATTAGACGGCATATACACATTTGATGAACGTCAGAATGTGGCAGACATAATTATTGAAGTTCTGAATAAAAACAGAGGGAAAAACAAGGTGGGTAGCAGTGAGATGACTCGACAAGAGGCACGAGATACTGCTCGACTCCATATTGGTGACACGGGGATGATAGACTACGTCCTCAAAGTCATGAATAATGTGGTTGTTGACAATAAAATTGTTCAACGCGTAGTGAAGCCCTCGGCCAAATTGTTGGAGTTCTATGTTGATGATCTAGATTGTGAAATTCGGCATGATCTTGAACTGTTAGAGTGTGAAAAGAGCGTGTACGATAACGTGGTCGATTTGTAAAAAATTCTAATGTTGCGCTCTTCGGAATCGGAGAATGTTAATGGTTCAATTCAGACTGTTTTAAATAGCAAACATTTTGTTAAACAATGGGAGTTCACGGATGAAGTCGACAATTCGCTAAGGTTTCTATGCCGTGTAAACCCGGATTTATACGACCTAGTTCTTGAGCCAAACGAAGACTTTCCACTAATAAATTTTCACCTTGGGAGTATGTTGTGATTTCAGCTTCTGAAACAGTTGGTGATCTAAAGGTTGCTGTTCAAAATGCAATGAATGACACACATTGTATCAGGGAATGGATGATAGTTATCGAGATTCTGGAGAAAGACTCTATTGATGATAAGGAAGTTCTTTCTACAACACTCTTGTCAGAAGACCTTGGGTCAGAGGCAGCTGTTTAAATTGGGATACAAAACTAAGGTACGAAGAGGGAGTGAAACCTTTGATCGTTAGGTACAGGTGCGAGGCAACTGATGATGATGGGGAAAGAATGGTGTCCTGCGACAGGTGTGGAGATTGGCACCACACAAGTTGCCTTGATTTCAACAATGATAACGAAGAGAAACAACTTTTTATGCGTGATGCATGTTACGCCACCCTCGCATAGATGTATGAGAATCGTCGAGAGCTTTCCGGAATGGAGTCATGGGCACAAAACGAACACTGTATACAAAAGTTACGCAATTTTCGTTGAACGTCGACCATCCAAACGTTCCAAATACGCAAGTGCCTGTTCCTCGAATGTTTGACGATGTTTTGGCAGAATTAGACGGCATATACACATTTGATGAACTTCAGAATGTGGCAGACATAATTATTGAAGTTCTGAATAAAAACAGAGGGAAAAACAAGGTGGGTAGCAGTGGGATGACTCGACAGGAGGCACGAGATTCTGCTCGGCTCCATATTGGTGACACGGGGATGATAGACTACGTCTTCAAAGTCATGAATAATGTGGTTGTTGGCAATAAAATTGTTCAACGCGTAGTGAAACCCTCAGTCAAATTGTTGGAGTTCTATGTTTATGATCTAGATTGTGAAATTCGGCATGATCTTGAACTGTTAGAGTGTGAAAAGAGCGTGTACGATAACGTGGTCGATTTGTACAAAATTCTCGCACTCTTTAGAATCAGAGAATGTTGATGGTTCGATTCAGACTGTTTTTAATAGCAAACATTTTGTTAAACAATGGGAGTTCACGGATGAAGTCGACGATTTGCTAAGGTTTCTATGCCGTGTAAATCCGGATTTATGCAACCTTATTCTTGAGCCAAACGAAGACTTTCCACCTAATGAATTTTCACCTTGGGAGTATGTTGTGGTTTCAGCTTCTGATACAGTTGGTGATCTAAAGGTTGCTATCCAAAATGCAATGAATTACACGTATTGTATCATAGAACGGATGACAGTTATCGAGATTTTGGATAAGGACTCTATTGATGATAAGAAAGTTCTTTCTACACCACTCTTGTCGGAAGACCTTAGGGTCAAAGGCAGCCGATTAACTCGGGATAAAAAACTAAGGTATGAAGGGAGAGTGAAGCCTTCGATCATTAGGCTCAGGTGCGGGACAACTGATGATGACGGGGAAAGAATGGTAGCCCGCGACAAGTACAGAGATTGGCGTCACACAAGTTACCTTGATGTTAACAATGATAACGAAGAGCAACGACTTTTTAGGCGTGATTCATGTTACACCACCCTCGCATAGATGTATGGAAACTGTCGGGAGCTTTCCGGAATAGGCTCATGGGCCCAAAAACGAACACTGTATACAAAAGTTACGCTATTTTCTTCGAACGCTGACTATCCAAATGTTCTAAATGCGCAAGTGCCCGTTCCTCAAATGTTTGACAATGTTTTGGTAGAATTAGACGACCAATACACATTTGATAAACTTCAGAATGTGGAAGACATAATTATTGAAGTTCTGAATAAAAACAGAGCGAAAAAATGTGGGTAGCAGTGGGATGACTCGACGGGAGGCACGAGATGCTGCTCGGCTCCATATTGGTGATACAGGGATGATAGACTACATCCTCAAAGTCATGAATAATGTGATTGTTGGAAATCAAATTGTTCAACGTGTAGTAAATCCCTCAACCAAGTTGTTAGAGTTCTGTGTTCACGATCTAGATTGTGAAACTCAGGATGATCTTGAATTGTTAAAGTGTGGAAAGAGCATGTACGATAACGTGATCGATTTGTACAAAATTCTAATGTTGCGCTCTTCGAAATCGGAGAATGTTAATGGTTCAATTCAGACTGTTTTGAATAACAAACATTTTGTTAAACAATGGGAGTTCACAGATGAAGTTGACGATTCGCTAAGGTTCCTATGCCCTGTAAAGATGGATTTATGCGACTTAGTTCTTAAGCAAAACGAAGACTTTCCACCTAATGAATTTTCACCTTGGAAGTATGTTGTGGTTTCAGCTTCTGATACAGTTAGTGATCTAAAGGTTGCTGTCTAAAATGCAATGAATGACACATATTGTATCATGAAACAGATTGTTACCGAGACTTTGGAGAAAGACTTTATTGATGATACAACAGTTCTTTCTCCAACACTCTTGTCAGAAGACCTTAGGGTCTGAGGCAGCTGGTTAAATTGGGATACAAAACTAAGGTACGAAGGGGGAGTGAAGCCTTCGATCATTAGGTACAGGTGCGGGACAACTGATGATGACAAGGAACGAATGGTGTCCTGCGACAAGTTCGGAGATTGATGCCACACAAGTTGCCTTGATTTTAACAATGTTAACAAAGTGCAATGACTTTTTATGCGTGATGTGTGTTACTCCACCCTCGCACAGATGTATGGAAATCGTCGGGAGCTTTCCAGAATGGGGTCATGTGCCAAAAAACGGACACTGTATACAAAAGTTACGCTATTTTCTTCAAGCGCCGACCATCCAAACGTTCCAAATATGCAAGTGTCTGTTCCTCCACACTAATCTCATCAATTATCCTAAGTAATATTGGGATTTTTAAGATTAGAACACGCTGACAAGAACAATTGGATGATGAACGAGACGAAATACCCATAAAAAGTCATGCAGAGGGTCCATTGAAGTACCCATAAAACCAATATCATTTATATTTGTTGAGCTTACTATAAAATCCCAGGTCAAGAATAAGTGAAGCTTATGAACTCGAGATTAATGAGTGGGCGTAAGTCAGATTATAAGGTCCATTTGATAGGAAAAGGTGGAAAGAAATTCCAATTTCATGTTAGTTAGAAAATAAAAACCTACCAAATCCATAGGAATTCGTTTTTTATGAAAACAAAGAAAATGCAGTTTAAAGTGATTGTACCTTGAAATTCGGTTTCAATTTCCACCTTGCAATCAAACGATCAAAGTGGAATTCGTTTTCCTCGAACGTGACATTTTTTGTGGAATTCGTTGCAACCAAACAACGCCTATATCTTTGTTCTAATTGGACGAATAAAAAACAAAGACATAGGGCACGTACTGCAATTAGGGTAAAACTCAAAAATTCAAGAGTGTAACAATAATGCTTAGTATTTTCCCAAATATAATCTCAGCAAAATCTTAATAAATTCATTAATCTCACTCCCCTCTCTCTATTCTGAATATACTGTTCAAATTTTTGAAAATATTAGAAGAAGAAATTCTTCTAATTCTTGAAATGGATACATCCCATAATCTGAAAACATTCCCAAGAAATGCATACTGAAGTCCATTTAACGAGAACATTCGTCAAATTCTTGGCAAATATGGCCAACTCCCGAATTACAAGATTGGACACAGACCAATTTGGTGTATTACTTTAAGGACCCAAAAATCAGAAGTTCTTCCATTCTACATCATTGAAGAAGATGTCAATGATTTGTGTAATCATCGTTCTTATGCGTGTACAAGAACGTTTTTCAAAATATAATTATTTTTTGAATCTTGATTTTTATTGGGATTTTAATTTATTGTATTCTTATGAGACTGGGACATCATTTAGCGTGCAAGAGAAAATATCACTTCTTAATTCCGCCGGTTGGTGATTGGGCAAACCCAATTAATGATGACGTTCTTGTTTTGGAAAACCATCTCTTACATGGACTAATTCACTGCAATGGCTTTGGCCATTTGCTTTGCATAAATGGAATTGACGACGGCTCTACAACTGTACCCAAGAGCCAGATTATGGGTTTATTGGACCGAATTTGTATTTTTCTTCGAACCAGGTATAGTATCATTTTATTTATGATGATTAATGTCGTATTTTTCATCAACTTTTAAGATTAGTATGATGTATTAAAGCTTACTTCATATCTCATTTTGTATAAAAGTAAATATTGTTGATGTGTCCATTAGGCAGAATATGGATCTTAAACTTCTTTATGGACTTTCTTATGGAGATTCTTGGTTTGGAAGATGGAATTATAAGTTTTACAAAGGATCTTCTAAGGTTAGAGAACTTAATTAATTCATAGCAATTGATTATCTCAGCTCTCTCAAGCTTGATGAGCTTATTTTGGATTGTTTTCAAGGAAATGGAGATATTGAGCACATTATCAGCCACTACAGAGGTATCAGTAAGAAAGGATTGATGACAATTAGAGATTTGTGGCGCCAATGGGGTTGTTGACAATCAAATTGTTCAACGTGTAGTGAATCCCTCAACCAAGTTGTTGAAGTTCTATGTTCACGATCTAAATTATGAAATTTGGGATGATCTTAAACTGTTACAGTGTGGTACGATAACGTGATCGATTTGTACAAAATTCTAATGTGTTGCTCTTCGGAATCGGAGAATGTTAATGGTTCAATTCAGGCTGTTTTGAATAGAAAACATTTGGTTGAACAATGGGAGTTGACAGATGAAGTCGACGATTCTCTAAGGTTTCTATGCCGTGTAAACCCGAATTTATGTGACCTAGTTCTTGAGCCAAACGAAGACTTTCCACCTATTGAATTTTCACCTGGGAAGTATGTTATGGTTTCAGCTTCTGAAACAGTCGGTGATCTAAAGGTTACTGTCCAAAATGCAATGAATGACACATATTGTATCATGGAATGGATGATAGTTATCGAGATTCTGGAGAAAGACTCTATTGATGATAAGGAAGTTCTTTCTACAACACTCTTGTCAGAAGACCTTGGGTTAGAGGCAGCCGGTTAAATTGGGATACAAAACTAATGTATGAAGAGGGAGTGAAACCTTTGATCTTTAGGTACAGGTGCGAGGCAACTGATGATGACGGGGAAAGAATGGTGTCCTGCGACAGGTGCGGAGATTGGCACCACACAAGTTGCCTTGATTTTAACAATGATAACGAAGAGCAACAACCTTTTATGTGTGATGCATGTTACGCCACCCTCGCATAGATGTATGGGAATCGTCGAGAGCTTTCCGAAATGGAGTCATGGGCCCAAAACGAACACTGTATACAAAAGTTACGCCATTTTCGTTGAACGTCGACCATCCAAACGTTCCAAATACTCAAGTGCCTGTTCCTCGAATGTTTGACGATGTTTTGGCAAAATTAGATGGCATATACACATTTGATAAACTTCAGAATGTGGCAGACATAATTATTGAAGTTCTGAATAAAAACAGAGCGAGAAACAAGGTGGGTAGCAGTGGGATGACTCGATATGAGGCACGAGATGCTGCTCGGCTCCATATTGGTGACACGGGGATGATAGACTACGTCCTCAAAGTCATGAATAATGTGATTGTTGAAAATCAAATTGTTCAACGTGTAGTGAATCCCTCAGCCAAGTTGTTGGAGTTCTATGTTCACGATCTAGATTGGGAAATTCGGCATGATCTTGAACTGTTAGAGTGTGAAAAGAGCGTGTACGATAACGTGGTCGATTTGTATAAAATTCTAATGTCGTGCTCTTCAGAATCAGAGAATATTAATGGTTCAATTCAGACTATTTTGAATAGCCAACATTTTGTTAAACAATGGGAGCTCAAGGATGAAGTCGATGATTTACTAAGGTTCCTATGTCGTGTAAAGCCGGATTTATGCTACCTAGTTCTTAAGCCAAACGAAGACTTTCCACCTGATGAATTTTCACCTTGGGAGTATGTTGTTGTTTCGGCTTCTGGTACAGTTGGTGATCTAAAGGTTACTGTCCAAAATGCAATGAATTACATGTATTGTATCATAGAACGGATGGCAGTTACCAAGATTCTGGAGAAAGACTATTGATGATAAGGAAGTTCTTTCTACAACACTCTTGTCAGAAGACCGTAGGGTTAGAGGCAGCCGGTTAAATTGGGATACAAAACTAAGGTACGAAGTGAGAGTGAAGTCTTTGATTATTAGGCGCATGTGCAGGGCAACTGATGATGACGGGGAAAGCATGGTGTCCTACGACAAGTACGGAGATTGGCGCCACACAAGTTACCTTGATTTTAACAATGATAATGAAGAGCAATGACTTTTTAGGTGTGATGCGTGTTACGCCACCCCCGCACAGATGTATGGGAACCGTTGGGAGCTTTCCGAAATAGGGTCATGGGCCCCAAATGGACACTGTATACAAAAGCTACGCTATTTTCTTCGAACGCCAACCATCCAAACGTTCCAAATATACAAGTACCTGTTCCTCGAATGTTTGAAGATGTTTTGGCAGAATTAGACGGCAGATACACATTTGATAAACTTCAGAATGTGGCAGACATAATTATTGAAGTTCTGAATAAAAATAGAGTGAGAAACAAGGTGGGTATCAGTGGGATGACTGACATGAGGCACGAGATGCTGCTCGGCTCCATATTGGTGACACGAGGATGATAGACT
Organism: Fraxinus americana; assembly: GCA_035079005.1. Taxonomy (NCBI): domain Eukaryota; kingdom Viridiplantae; phylum Streptophyta; class Magnoliopsida; order Lamiales; family Oleaceae; genus Fraxinus; species Fraxinus americana. The sequence continues at coordinate 3,463,787 of CM068720.1, read as the reverse complement.
ATGTTGTCAAAGTCATGAATAATGTGATTGTTGGAAATCAAATTATTCAACGTGTAGTGAATCCTTCAACTAAGTTGTTGGAGTTCTATGTTCATGATCTAGATTGTGAAATTAGGGATGATCTTGAACTGTTAGTGTGGAAAGAGCATGTACGATAACGTGATCGATTTGTAAAAAATTCTAATGTCGCGCTCTTCGGAATTGGAGAATGTTAATAGTTCAATTCAGACTATTTTGAATAGCAAACTTTTTGTTAAAAATGGGAGTTCCCGGATGAAGTCGACGATTCGCTAATGTTTCTATGTCGTGTAAAGCCGGATTTATGCGACCTAGTTCTTAAGCCAAGCGAAGACTTTCCACCTAATAAATTTTCGCTTGGGGAGTATGTTGTAGTTTCAGCTTCTGATATAGTTGGTGATCTAAAGGTTGCTGTTCAAAATACAATGAATGACACATATTGTATCATGGAACGGATGAGAGTTACCGAGATTCTCGAGAAAGACTCTATTGATGATAAGGAAGTTCTTTCTGCAACACTCTTGTAAGAAGACCTTAGGGTCAAAGGCAGTCGGTTAAATTGGGATACAAAACTAAGGTACGAAGGGGGTGTGAAGCCTTCGATCATTAGGTGCAGGTGTGAGGCAAATAATGATGACGGGGAAGGAATGGTGTCATGCGATAAGTGCGGAGATTGGCGCCACACAAGTTGCCTTGATTTTAACAAAGATAACGAAGAACAATGAATTTTTATGCGTGATGATTGTTACGCCACCCTCGCATAGATGTATGGGAATCGTCAGGAGCTTTCAAGAATGGAGTCATGGGCCTAAAACAGACACTGATACAAAAGTTACGTCATTTTCATCGAACGCCGACTATCCAAATGTTCCAAATACACAAGTGCCTGTTCCTCGAATGTTTGACAATATTTTAGCAGAATTAGACGGCATATACACATTTGATAAAACTTCAAAATGTGGCAGACATAAGTATTGAAGTTCTGAATAAAAACAAAGTGAGAAACAAGGTGGGTAGCAGTGGGATGACTCGACAAGAGGCATGAGATGCTGCTCGGCTCCATATTGGTGACACGGGGATGATAGACTACGTCCTCAAAATACTGAATAATGTGATTGTTGGAAATCAAATTGTTCAACGTGTAGTGAATCCTAGTGAATCCCTCAACTAAGTTGTTGGAGTTCTAAGTTCACGATCTAGATTGTAAAATTCGGGATGATCTTGAACTGTTAGAGTGTGGAAAGAGCATGTACGATAATGTGATCGATTTGTACAAAATTCTAATGTCGCGCTCTTCGAAATCAGAGAATGTTAATAGTTCAATTCAGACTATTTTGAATAGCAAACATTTTGTTAAACAATGGGAGTTCATGGATGAAGTCGACGATTCGCTAAGGTTCCTATGCTGTGTAAAGACGGATTTATGCGACCTAGTTTTTAAGCGAAACGAAGACTTTCCACCTAATGAATTTTCACCTGGGGAGTATGTTGTGGTTTCAGCTTCTGATACAGTTGGTGATCTAAAGGTTGCTATCCAAAATGCAATGAATGACACATATTGTATCATAGAACGGATGATAGTTACCGAGATTCTGGAGAAAAACTCTATTGATGATAATGAAGTTCTTTCTACAACACTCTTGTCATAAGACCTTAGAGTTAGAGGCTGTCGATTAAATTGGGATACAAATCTAAGGTACGAAGAGGGAGTGAAACCTTCGATCGTTAGGTGTAGGTGCAAGGCAACTGATGATGACGGGAAAGAATGGTGTCCTACGACAGGTGCAGAGATTGGTGCCACACGAGTTGCCTTGATTTTAACAATGATAACGATGAGCAACGACTTTTTATGCATGATGCGTGTTACCCCACCCTCGCATAGATGTATGGGAATCGTCAGGAGCTTTTCGGAATGGGATCATGGGCCCAAAACGGACACTGTATACAAAAGTTACGTCATTTTCTTCGAACACCGACCATCCAAAAGTTTCAAATACACAAGTGTTTGTTCGTCCACACTAACTTCATCAATTATCATAAGTAATATTGAGATTTTTAATATTAGAACATGCTGACAAGAACAATTGGAGGAAGAACGAGATGAAATACTCATAAAATGTCATGTGAAGGGTCTATTGAAGTACCCATAAAATCAATATCATTTATATTTGTTGTGCTTACTATAAAATCTCAGCTCAAGAATAAGTGAAGCTTATGAACTCGAGATTAATGAGTGGGCGTTAGTTGGACTATAAGGGTCCGTTTGATAGACAAATGTGGAAAGGAATTCCAATTCCATGATAGTTGGAAAATAAAAACCCACCAAATCCATAGGAATTCGTTTTCTATGAAAACAAAGAAAATGCAGTTTAAAATGATTGTACCTTGAAATTCGGTTTCAATTTCCACCTTGCAATCAAACGGCCAAAGTGGAATTCGTTTTACTCGGACGTGACATTTTTCGTGGAATTCATTGCAATCAAACATCGCCAAATATCTTTGTTCTAATTGGACGAATAAAAAACAAAGACATAGGGCACCTACTGCAATTAGGGTAAAACTCAAGAATTCAAGAGTGTAACAAAAATGCTTAGTATTTTCCCAAATTTAATCTCAGCAGAATCTTAATAAATTCATTAATCACACTCATTTCTCCCTCTCTCTCTCTTCTAAATATACTGTTCAATTTTTTGGAAATATTAGAATAATAAATTCTTCCAATTCTTGAAATGGATACATCCCATAATCTGAAAGCATTCCCAGGAAATGCATACTCAGGTCCATTTCGTGAGAACATTCGTCAAATACTTGGCAAATATGGCCAACTCCTGAATTACAAGATTGGAAACAGACCAATTTGGTGTATTACTTTAAGGATCCAAATTCAAAAGTTCTTCCATTCTACATCATTGAAGAAGATGTCAATGATTTGTGTATTCACTGTTCTCATGATTTGTGTAAACTCGAGTTGACTCCCCCTCCCATTGATGGGGAATGGCTACCAAAAAGTACAGTCTATGCATTAGTAGATCTTATGGTGGTTGTTTTTAGCCGCCCAAAGGGACTTTTTAAGGAGTGTAGAAAGAGAGTTCAATCTGGAATGCAAATTATCGAAGGTTGGTTTTGGTAATCGAGATGTAATTTTAATACCTGCATTTGAAATAACCCAGTACTGATCGTGCATTGTTCTTGTATATGTAGAAGTGAATGGATGTTGATATATTCTCTCTCAAATTGTTATCTATATGGATGTATATTTGGTTATTACCAATTTATTTGTTGCCAAAGCATAATATATACTCTGATGTGAATAAAATTGAAAATGGTTTGACTCCTAACTGTTCTAAGAGAAGAAGCTTGTTAGAGTGTGATCAATGTGTTCCATATTGTGCGACCTGGGTTTTTTTTAAGATTCCGAGAAGTACATTATCTTCCAAGTTTGTTTTCCCTTCGTCTTTGCTGGTTTTCAATTGTTCCGGAATAGTTTGGCCTCTTTACCTTTTGATGCTACATCAGACTGGTGCTATTACTTGGATTGTCAAATCCAATTGATAGAGGCCGTAGACGGATATATTAATTACGTGCTTGCTTTTCTTATGGTCCTGCATGCAGTATTTGGAAGGCCATTCCATGGGTTTTCATCAATTGCAGCTTATTTTGTTTATATATGCAACTTGAGTTGCTTAACCATACAATCTATGCAGCGATTTAACACATCAAGGCTAAACTGTGAAGAAAGATAAAATTTATGAAACTTTACTAACCTCCGATGACTGGATATGAAAGGAATTGGTAAATACATGCTTTTGAAAGATTTTTGCAGTTTGTGCTCAAATGTCGATAAAAAACCCTTACACGTTGTTTTGATTGAAAGTCATTTGGATAGTTGATGAATGAACAAATGTGTTGCTTAAAGCTTGTAAAAAATTGTAATTCAGTGTTAGATGCTCTTGATACCTGAATTATTCTCTTTCTTGTAGAGGAACTGGTGCAACTTGGGATTACTGATGGCATTAAAGGTTAGGCTTCCAATTATATGGGTAAATCATGTTTCTGATGCATAGTATTAGTAGTAAGCTCTCGGTGAAGTTTTCTATGAATTACGAACAATTTTTCTGGTGTTGAGATATTTCTCGATCTTAACATATATTTTTTTCCCTTTAATCTACTGTATGGCAGAAGTAGAACTGCAACACTCTGCAATATGATCGAAATAAGCAAATTATCATATCACTATTGGAAAACTAAGAAATTATTTAATGAATACCGTTCTAAATATTTGCAATCGACCTTTCCAGACAACTGAAAGCTTTTGTCGAAATACACAATCAATAATACATCACTATATGTTATTTGTCTTAAAATACTATTTCGTGTGAACATCAATCTTCTATATCACTACATTTCATAGTGAGCGAGGAATTACATCCAAAATGAGAAAAATCAATTAAAAATTTTAAGGAGCCAAAGAAATTATATTTAATTTACATTCATGTTTGGCTCAATTTCAAGAATATCCTTATATATAGATTAATTTATAAATAAATAAGTTTTAACAAATATTCTTTTTATTGGCAAGATCAATCTGGAGCAAGTTTTTTATTTTGATCATAACATTTATTTCATGATCAAAATTCGTAAATTCTTTCTTACAAATATGATGAGTAATATATGAAAACATACGTAGGAATAAAAATTAATTAATTACTTTAAGCTTAGTAAAACATGAAGTATCTCTAACTATTAAAATGAGTAATTTATTTTTAGATTTGATCAACACAAATTATCTATTATAAAATTTACTTAATTAGTATAAATAAATTTAGTCAAACATGCATTAAATAAAATACTTAATTTGACAATAAGATATTCACATTTCATGAATGTCATTAAAAGAGTATTTAATAATTGTAATATGTTTAACAAAAATTGAATAATTGAGCATTGGGTTTGGATTGGGATTAAAACTAGAGCTCAGCTAACACAAATATTTGAGCCAAAATTGAATAGTTTATTCTTTATTTTCCATATGGGCTCGGGGTACGGCTGGGCTATAGCCTAGCTCTGCCCCCTACTACATCCGCCCTAAATGCATAAAACATTTTTTTTTTGAAATGGTCTTCATTCACTAAAATGAAGTTACAACTGTAACTTAACAATACAGGATAAACCCGACTAAGCCAAACTACGCATTTGCATTTGAGCACCCCCGCACACAAAGCGACAGACATTGTCTAAACTTCTAAACCTCTCCGAAAAGCGGGAGAGCACTCTAAAAAGCTAGAGTCTCAACTTTGGACTCATAGTCCAAGAACCAAACACGACAAATACAAATAAAACACCAAAATAACAAAACAGAACATAAGTCGACGACAAAGAGGCACGACTGCTCGTCCCAGACAGGCAACGGTATCGCGACAACGGGGTGACACGAGTACCCGGCTCACGCACAGAAACCACCTCCACTGGCCGTACGGCTCCAGCCATACCTCGTCCACCACTCACGGTCAGCACTAACCCCAAGGTGCAACCAAGCTAAGAACCTCTCTGGTGACCGTCAGCACAACACAAAACGAAGCGGCACCACACAAAAGACCCTGACTGAGGGTCCCAAAAAAACCAACAATGGAGCCAAACGCCACCCACCAAAACAGTCGACAAACCACGAGCGAACCACAGACAAAACGGAAAGAACAGAGGGAGAAGGAAAAGGAAGGGGGGAGCCGAAGCTCCCACCCCCGATGAGCACACAGGAATTTAGGGCAGTATGAGCTAATAATTGAATGTGCAAACGTATGTATACTTGTGACATGGGAAATGGCATACAACATTTTTGAAATACCATTTTTAGCATCTTAATAATACAAGATTCATTAACTGCCAACAAAAGGTCGAAAGAACATTCAAAAGTGAGGGTGATAGCTCTTAAATTGTGTATATGAATTTAAGAATGCTTAAATCAGCTATATATTTGACACTGGTTTGTTGTACTTAAATTTCAATTTAAGTATAAAATTATCTTTATTCTTCCGTTCATACATACCACAGTTGTTAAGAGATTCAAATTTACTAAAGATTCAAAGGGGTTTCTTTAATGGGTTTTCATTTTTTATTATGTTTGACATTGTGGTTTTGAAATTGGGTGATATTGTGTTGTTTTGAGATTTGTGTGGCAGTGGTGGCGATTGTCGTAGCGGTGGTGGCCATGGTCATGGTCGTGGCTATTACCGGTGCGACAACATGTTGGTGGATGGAGGTGGTCAGCCATGGCTGTAAATCAGTCTCATTGGTCGGAGAAGATAAAGATGGGTGTGGTGGGGTAGATTTCTTTCTTTTTTTAGTTTTATTTTAATTGTTAATATTTGTAAATATTCTAAGTTACAATTTTACTCATTTTAATTTAGTCAAAATTTGTCAAAGTCTATTTTTTATGGTCAACTAAAAGTAAAATCCATCACTTTGGACTCTAGCTGCTAATTTTTCAAATGTTTAGGACCTACGTTGGCACAAATTGAAAGTTCAAGTAAAATCTACTAAAAATCAAAAGGTTGGAGACTGATGCAACAATTTTCCCTATTTTGAATTTTGAAGGTTCCTATGTCATGCAAGGTCAGATTTATGCTACCTTGCTGTTGAACCTAATAAACACTTTTCACCTCGAGAGATTAACATGGTTTCACCTTTTGATATGGTCAGCAACCTAAAGGTTGCTGTCTAAAATGCAATAAGTGACATATATGGTATCATGGAACAGATGATAGTTATCGATATTCTTGAGAAAGACTCAATTGATGATAAGGAAGTTCTTCCTACGACACTCATGTCAAAGGACCTTAGGGTTAGAGGCAACCGGTTAAATTGGGATACAAAACTAAGGTACGAAGAGGGAGTGAAGCCTTTGAAAGCAAGGTGATGAGGGGAAAGAATGGTGTCCAATGACAAGGACAGAGATTGGCACCACACAAGTTGCCTTGGTATTGATAATGACAACGAATAGCAAAAAAAAAATTATACGCGATGCATGTTTTGCCATCCTTGCATAGACGTATGTGGACAAATTATATATATATATATATATATATATATATATATATATATATATATATATATATTATTTTATTTTTATTTTTTTATTTTTTTTTGGACTCATGATGTTAGCTTGTTGTATTGGCTATACGATTATAAAATTTGCGGTTTTAATATGAAATTCATGGTATTGAAATGCGTTTTTTCACATTGTAGTGTTTTATGCTAATATTACTTTTACAAGTTGATTATTACTAACATAAGTTCCAATCATGTTTAATTATGAGGGAAAATATAGTTCCCTAATTTTTGATCTATGATTTCAGAACACTCCCACAAACGAGAATCCTATTTTACCTAAGGTTCATTTCGCGATAATATTTATCAACTTCTTGGTAAATGTGCCCAACTTCTGAACTGCAGGATTGAGCATGGACTCGTTTGGTGCATTATTGAAAAATCAAACGTTCTTTACTCTGCACCATAAGAGAAGCAAAAAAATGTTGTTTAGTTCGGAATAATATATCTTTAACTATGAAGTCTAAAAAAAAATATTATAATACATTTTTAAAATTCTTACTTTCAAGAATTATGTCTCACCCTATTTCTAATTTGGTTAGTTCCGAATGACGCATCTTTGACCTTTTATAGTGTCACTTCCTTTAAATGGATGATGGAGGTTGATCCAATTTTATGATTCATATTTTTTCTATATATGTTTTCACAAATTTCTATTAAACTTTTACAAGTTTCTTTTATCGTTTCAAATGGGACATATTGTTAACAAAATCCTTTTGATCTCTCTTTTTTATTCTTGAATATTTCAATAAGTTCTCATATATGCTTCTGAAGTCTTCATCGAATGTCTTCAAAGTTTTGCTAAATATATAGGTCAAACGCATACATTGTTAGCTAGTTTTAACTTAAATCCTTTGCGCCTCACACACCTAGACATTTGTCGCAAGGGGTTTAACAACATTATATTAAAGTAATATTTGGAAAAAATAAATCGTAACTACAACGTATATCCATCGAATTCAAGTTTTATATAAACCAACGTGAATAGTTCGAGAACATCACCAATGGAATTGATGGTAAAGTGCAAGTCGACACTTTGCTAGCTGAAGGTTTAAAATTCAATTATATTTTGTACGAGCTAATTCTCTCGAATGTGTATAATTGCGAGGGAAAATTGAATTCCCCAATTTTTTACCACTATAACAATTTTATCTTTATTCCAAATATACTATTTTAATTCCTCAAATTTCTCTTCTATTCTATTTCTCATTACATTTATCAGTTAATATTTTTTTAATGTAAAGATGTTATAATTTTTTGTGCAAATTAGTATAATTATGGTCGATTTTCTTTTAAGGGTTATGTTATAACATGTTGTAGACAATTATTTTATTTTATTGTAAAACTGTTCGTGCAAAATATTAGATATTGAAGAATAATGAAATGAATACAATTTATTAAAAAAATTGATAACTCCTATAATTAACGTCACATTTTACATTTTGAAAATTGAGACATTTTTCTAGAATATTAAGACCTTGTTTGAGCCCTATTTTATCAAAAAATTATTTTTTCAAAACTCATTTTCAACCACACATTTTCTAATAAGATCATGTTTGATTGGAATGAATTCCATGGAAAATACCACATTCGAGGAAAACAAATTCCAACTTGACCGTTTAATTATAACGTGGAAATGGAAACCGAATTCCAAGGTACAACCACTTTAAATTGTATTTTTTTTATTTTCATGGAAAACGAATTCTTATGGGTTTGTAGGTTTTTATTTTCCAGCTAACATGGAATTGAAATTCTTTTCTACATTTGGCTATCAAACGGACACTAAAATAATTTCACATAAAACGAATTTTCCTTATTTTTTAATAACATATTCTCCAAAAATTATTATTCAAGAATACAATTTTCCCCCAAAATGAGGCTCAAACACGGGCTAGTATCGGAACCGATTTGATAGGTTCCCTAAACTAGAAGATTTGTATGAGAACTAAGGGTCCGTTTGATTGCAAGGGTGGAAAATAGGTGGAAAGAAAATGTTTTACAGGGAATTGATTTTCTTAGAAAATGTTTTACTAAGAATTGTAATTAATTGTGTTTGATTTTCCATGGAAAATGTTGAAAGTTTAGTGTCCATTTGGCTTCGTTTTTTATGGAATTTGTTCATTAAATTGATAATTTTTTCTACCATTGGGTCTAAAATGTGTTCCAATTGTAAAAAAAAAAAAAAAATTTGAAAAAAAAATTTGAAAAAAAAATAATTTACCATACCGAATATTCTTCGTTTGACTTTGTTTTGCATGGAAGTTGTCAATAAAAGTGAAAATTTTTTTTACCATTGTATCTAGAATTTGTTCCCATTGCAAAAAAAAAAAAAAAAAGCTGGAAAATATTTTTTCACCTAATAGGTGAAAAAACATTTTCCACCATTTGTGCATCAAAGGGTTGTACCTAGAAAAAGGGAGGAAAACATTTTCCATGGAAAATTTCGCATATCAAACAGTCAAAAAAGTGGAAGTAGGAAAATATTTTCCTACTTCCATGGAAAATTACGCGAATCAAACGGAGCCTAATAGGTGGTACGTGAAAATAGTTTCTTACTTTTAAATCTATCCCTACAAAAATGCAAATCAGACATTTTTCTCTTTTTTCAAAAAAAAAAAGAAAGAAAGAAAGAAAATAGCCAACGACATCAACATTTGAAATCTTTGCAAATTATGGATAGACATTAGCAATGCTTGAAGTACAGGAGAAATTTTATTTCACCACAGGGAGCTGCCAGGTAAGACACAAGTGGGGCCCATGCAGATTTTTATTCTTTTTCAAAATGCAGGTGGGGCCCGCGCTACAGTGAGGGGCCTGTGATCATTTTTCTTATAATAAATAGAAGAAATGTTGAAGGTATGTTATAGCGTTTGTTATGCTGCATGTAACTCCTCCCATGTCATCAGACGACTCGATCGTGATCTCGGATAAAAGTAAACAGAAAGTTAAAAAAATCTTAAACAAATGTCTTTATGCAATATTTTAAATTTCAAACGTTGCATTTTCAATTGCTGTAGAGGCTTTTTGCTAAGAGGAAGGGACCTACAAAAATTGGTTGAATATACACTCGTATAAATTACAGTGCAATCGATCTGATGTACATGACAAACAAGAAATTCAATGGCGAGATACCTCAATGTTTTGCTCGTCTTCCCCTAGTACTAACCCGAGTGAGGGTATTTATGCCTCTAGTTTGATGGAGGCGTCGATGGAATCAACAGTTGTATTCTGCTGTGCCCAAAGTTGTGCATATCTTCCAGCCTTCGATAAGAGAACCTCGTGTGGTCCTTGTTCTACTACTTTACCATTCTCAATAACTATAATCTGTATTCATAACAAAATATGCATAATGCAACAATAAAATCGACAACTGCCACATGCAAGAAACACATTGAAACTAGATTTGGCAACATATAAGACGTGGATTTCTCAACAGATAGGAAATGGCACGACAAGGCACATTTCTTCAATTGTTAAAATGCTGCAATCTACCTTAGCAAATGGAAAAAACAGCCCCCACATTTTCGGAAAAAATAAAGAAAATGTGCAAGAAGTACATGAAATTTCTGTAGCCCCGTGTAGGAAATGTCATGAAAATGTGTATAAAATACAGCCTACATTATCGTTTGATATATTCTTGTTTTTGATATCGCAACATATCAAGGATTAAGAGCCAAAGATACAGCACCGAAATAGTTGAATACAACTTTATAGGAAGAATAAATGCTGGAGCATTATTTAATACGTTTACTTATTCTTCTTTTGTATTTTCCTTTTTCAATGTTAAAGAAAGGTGGGGGATACATGCTGAGGGTAGGAGAAGAAATAATATGAATTTATAACGTGGAAAGGGGACAGGTACACAATATAGAGCAATTGATTAGGTATCAGGTGACAAACTAACATATAGCCATAAAAACAAGACAAAAGGATCAGGAGAAAATCCATAACCATGAATCCAACAGGAGATTGATATTTGCTACCCAGAATGTGTACCTCATCACACTGCATTGCAATTGTAAGCCTATGAGCAATAAATATTGATGTTCGATTATTTGAAAGAGATTTCAGTGCATTCAAGATCTCTGCTTCTGTTGTGCTATCAAGGGCACTAGTAGCTTCATCCCAGAACCTATAAGTACAAAAACGAATTGAAGATGCCAATTTTAAGAAAGATGGAGAGAAAAGAGATGTCAAAAAGAATGCTAGTTTTTCATTCTACGAGAGTCTTAACAAAGAAATGCTTAGCATCATGCAACCACCTAGTTTGAGTAATCCCCTAAAACATACACCAAATTTTATGACCAAAAGAATGTGAGGTTTCATTATCTATATTTTCATTTGTTCTCTAGAATTACATGTATAAACATGCATTCAGTTAATTGCTAACATAAGAAAAACACTAATTCTGAATCAAGATTGACGGAAGTAAAGTATAGTTGTCAAATTTTTTATTTAAACATGATTATCAAATAAAAATTAGCTATGTAGGATGTTCCTCAAAGATAAGCGTAGGAGAGGAAATGCTTTAGGCATGTCAAGAAATCAAAAGTGACGTGTATACAACAGTAAGGCAACAAAAGACAAAGGGCTGGAAAATTTTCATGCACCGTCATTAAAAATAAGAACACTACTGAAAGTATGGTTACAAGAAAAGAAACAAGTATCAGATCACATTGGAGGAGGAAGCACTTTAATAGCTATACACACTCCAACGAAAAGACAACTACGACGGAAAATGCATGAATAGTCCCTGAGTGTAAGGAAAAGCGTGTCGAACCACGAAAGCATCAAGATAATTCCTAAATGATGGATGATTAATTCTAGATCAATTCCTTTTAAAATATGTTAACAAATAATGAACTTACAAAATGTTGCCTTCTATTTGAGGCAAATTTTCAGGATTCAAGGAGGTTTTGGATCAAGGATGGGCTCTTGATCACCAGAGGGAATTGCCTCTACGTGCCCAAGGTTGGAGACTTAAGGAAGGAGATCTTAACATGTAGTCCATTTACAGAAATACTTCAATTGAAAAATAAATTGGTCGGTGAAGTCAAAGATACTTACAGTATAGGAGGTGCTTTCAAGAATGCACGTGCTAGTGCTACTCGTTGCTTTTCACCACCACTTAACTGCAGAAGAAAAAAGAGGTCTATAATTTCCTTTTGGACGTAGTGCCAAAAATAATACAAGAGTCAGTCATATAGGCCAACTATTTTAACTCTTTATTCCTAATTAAATGGCTTCTCGCACCACTGACCACATAACCAATTCATGATATACAAAGACCATACAACTTTTGAGAAAGTGCTTTAGCAACACAGCAATCATATAACATACTTCTCTTTCAAAGCAGCAACTTGGAAGACAGTAGTAGGGGCAAAATATAATTCCTTTTAGAAACCAAATAATCTGGCAAGATGACCAGACAAAACAAGAAAATAACGTGATTTAACATACAGAAATCAGGACAATCTAACTTTGTACTAGACCCTAAAAAGGGGGAAGAAACTTCTATATCCAGCAAACCTACTACCTACATGTATAGATAAGTCTTCAGGCAACCACAAAAATCAGTTTCATTAAGTTTGTAGGAAGGTGGGGAAGGAAAATTAAAGTCCCACCTTAAGTCCTCTTTCCCCAACCACAGTCGAATATTTCTCTGGGAAATTCATGATAGTATCATGAATTGAGGCCCTCCTAGCAGCATCATACACCTAATTTAAAAAATCAAATGCTAATGTTACAAAGTGTTAGAATTGTCAAGCTGAGAAAGAAAAGTGATTTAACAAATAACACCTCCTCCTCTGTTGCTGAAAGACGGCCATAATGAATGTTGTGATATATAGTGTCATTGAATAGTACCTGAAAACAAAACAAAAGTATATATCATACTCAAAAAATCAGAAGAAGGTGTTGCATGCCTAATAATATAGAGAAACAAATACTAAAGAAATTCCTCAAGCAAGTGCAAACTCACAGTATCTTGTGGAACAACACCGATAGACTTCCTAAGGCTCTCAAGTGTTACAGCCCGAATATCTTGACCATCTATATTTATCTGTCAATATCAAGGTGCCACTAGCACTCAATAGAGAAAAAACAGAGCAATAATATCAAAACATAACAAAGAAGTAACTAAGATTCTAACTTGGTGCTCTTTATACAACATACATTTTATTGAAGATAAAGAAGTAGAGATTGCATTTTCTTTTTCCTAATAACATGATTTGAAATGAATAGCATTATGATTAGCTTTAGCTAAACATGAAAACCATCAACGATCAAAGAAAAGGAGATAACGCTAGAGAAGGACAATTGAGATTATCAGAAGAAATAGAGTGGCTTATAAAAGTCACTTCTACACCGAACAACTACACCCATGATTTTTATGTAAAGGTTCAGCGAAATAGAAGTTTCTGATCTTACATTTCCAGTATGGACGTCAAAAAACCTGAAAAGCAATCGTAGAATGGTCGACTTGCCTGCAAACTTAACCCATCAGCATCTTTTGCAAAAATAACAGCAGCAAAGAAGGATAGTTGAGCACAAAAACATAAAAAATTAGAAGACAAGGATAATAGGTTTCCCCAAATAACTAAGTGAAAAAATCAATGTCTAGTAGTCCTTAATCCCATTGCAAAACTCTCTTATTCTGTCTTCCCAAGAAGCGTGTCTAAAGATTTAACTAAAATGCATTAGTTAAGTCAAACTGAACCATTAAGTCTTAGTCGTTGAACTCCGTAAATTTTATGCAATCTTTTACTGCAACTAATATTTTAGGCATATTTTTGCTAGTGAAACAGTTCAACCAAAGTGAATATTCAATTAAACAAAGGGAAAACCAATCTCATAGAAGAGAACTTTTCAACATTTTACATCTGGATTTAGAATTCCTAGATGATCTAATTTTTCCAGACAATTCCCCTTCTTTTCTTTATTACTTGTTAAATTTAAAAGACAGATCTCATCCCTTAGAGCCCAGTGATAACATTTAGAAGCAATGCAAGTAATCTTGACAGCTTCTGGTAATTGATAATCAATTGACACCTGCTAATTAAAATAACAAGGATACTTTATCCATTTTAGGAGGAAAAATTCATGAAATACAAGCCTTAATGGAGGTATTCAACCATAGTCAAATACTCAAAATATAAGATAGAGTTAGTGATGTCAAAAATAATTTCTATGATATAAACTTTACCGCTGCCACTGGTTCCAACAATAGCGACGCTTTTCCCAGCTGGAACAACAAATGATATGCCATCAAGAATCTTCCTTTCTGATAGATAACTACATAAGAGAACAAGCTATGGACATCAAAGAGGAATCTTGTACAGATCTCCTAAATCAAATATAAAGAAACTTATGAATTTATGGAAATCATACACATTGACAACTTAGACTTATTTGAATCAGAGACAAAGGAAACTTTGAGTGGACATGATTGTAATGACAGATATTTCAGTTCTTTAAAGCTCTTTTGTCCAAGATACTTGAAAATAATAGGATCACATAAAACAATGATAAAAATTGGATACTGGATCATGGTCATCCATTTAAGTGAAAAAAGTGAAACTTAGTACTCAAGCACACAAGGTTGTCATTCCAGATTGTACATTATCGACAAAAACCACTGCACATGGGGTACAAGTGTAAAGATGAAATCATCTAGAGGTAACGCTGAAAGAATGATCCATCAAATATAGAAATCAAGCGCTAACAAAAAGTAATTTAGTCATAGATTTCATGAGTAATGCGAAGGAATAATGCAAATGCAAGACCAAATAAGATTATATTCTGAAATCCTGTGATATGAAGGGTCCGAAGATGGGGAAACTGCTGCATAAATATCTACAATATCCCTCTCCCTATTTCTTCCTGTAAAATAGTTTTCCTTTCTCTTTGTCCAACAACTTTCTTTTTAGGGAAATTTCAAAGGTGGTTCCCAACCTATGACCTCTTCAGTAAGTTGATCCACATGCTTTATAAAAGAGCATTTTGGTCCTCACCCTCTCATTATTGTTGCACAAGTACGCCCAATGGATGGAAATAAACATTAAAAAGGTATGTGCAAATAATTTGGGGGCACTATTGTAAGGATAAATCGGTCATACGCAAAATACTTTTAATAATAAAAAAAAGTGTAGCAAGAAAATAAAAAGAAAAAACAGCCATCCTCTCCACCCCCGGCTTAGCTATCTTTAATTTTTCCTGAACTTATTTTTCTATTCAATGATTTTATTATTAAATATTATTTATCTTAAATCAAAATAACATTGTAATTGTCTTTTTAACATAAAAATTGACCTTTCAATAGTAAAATGGACTGTTTCCATCCATTGAGACTACTTGATTAACAGTATTGGAAACTGAGCATTAAAGTGTACTATTTTAAAGTTTGAGGACCAACTTGCTATAGAGGTCATGGGTTGAGCACCAATCGTGCAATTTTTCCCTTGTTATATACAAGAATTTTCACCAGATAACATAATTTTTGTTTTCTTTTTAGCATACCAGATATAATGTTTATTTCCCTGTACCACTCAACAGCACTAAACAGATGGCTGCCAGCCAGAGTTTTGAGCATGATGATTCAAAAGATCGTGTATTTGTTTTGCTGTTTACAAGTTGCCATCTTGCCCAGTGAATTACCAACTAGAGAATTGAAGGTGCACCTGAAGTGAACATTGTCAAACTGAATGCCTCCGTCATCTAACTTCAAAGGCTTGGCACCGTCTGCATCCCTAATATCAGCCTTCTCCTGGTGATGTCAATCAAAATACATAATGGTCAGAATCGTAAGAAAAGTAGTACAAAGATTGAGAAGACTTGGGATCTCTAATCTTTAAATATGTTACTCGTAGGAAAAAAAAAAGCAAAATAGTGTGGTCAAATTTTTTTCGCAAACATCAGTATAATAAAGTTCAACAGTAATTCATGTTTGCAAATGCATAGTTTGACAGCCTAGATGGAAAATGAACTTCTCAAATACATAATGTTGATAGAAAAACCTATAGAGAGTACCACTTCAGAACTGGGGGGTGGGGAAAAAATAATACCGACAAACAAAAAAACAACAAAATACACATTGTCCATAGAAGAAGCATTATAAGGTTTGTTAGGAAGGATTTTGTCCTATGTCTTGCACATTACATAAATGATAAGCCATTGGAAAGTATAACTTACACCACAATGGAGAAAACAAAAGGCAAGATACTAAGGACTCTTTATAAACCATTCTCCTCGTTGAAGCTAGTTTATCCAAGAACCTCCACAGCCAACTGCCACATTCTATTCCTTTTTGTGTACTTCCTCTCCTATTCGTGATGCTTCTTCTCATTTCCTCTCATCAACTTTTCCTTTTCATTAATACCTACAAGTACTATTGGCTACAAACCTTCGCGATACCTGGTTAGTGCATTCGTAAATTGATGAATCTCATATGATATTTTCTCATGACGTTCAATATGTACTTGTATCCAATGATGACTACCCATGCACATTCCTTTGATGAACTGAATATCTCCGAGAATGAAGATACCAGCAGCACACACAACTGTTGGAGTTTTATGTTTCTAAATTTCGAAGATATCCCCTCCCTCCCTCTCTCTCTCTCTCTCTCTCTCTCTCAGAGTAAAAGAGAAGCTTCTGTTTGTGGGCACATTTCACCTTATTGATCTATTTACTGCTCAAGTCACTAGTTCAGGACGATATAGAGACACTAGTATTAACATGATTGAGCTCAGAGCTTATAAACTGAAAAGCGAGGAAATCCAAAATGAGATGATACCTCTAGTAACTGAAACAAGGACTTCATGTCGACCAAACTTTGAATTGTCTCCCTATAAACACTTCCAAGGAAGTTGAGTGGAAGAGATAGCTGAAAAAGTAGCCCATTTACCATGACCTACAAGGAAAAAGTTTAAGCATCAATATCGCCAATCATGCTGACAGTAGAAGTGCTTCTTTTTTCTTTCTGGATTTGAAAATTGGTAAACTGAAAGAGTAAGAAGATTGAAGTATACCAAGTCACCAACAGTCATATTGCCATTCATAATCCCCTGGGAACACAAGACCATAGCTGCAGAGAGTGCTGTGCTAAATATCACATTTTGGCCAAAGTTCAAATAGGCAAGGCTTCGTTGAGTTTTTAAGGCAGCATCTTCATATCCTGAAATATATTACATAATGAATTTGAATCCAATATATTACACTTGCAAAGAATTGAGTAGGAGTATAAGGAGAGACGTGACAAAAATATTCATCAGTGGGTCAAAACTCAAAAGTACTAAAAGCATGCAATTGATCACAAAATCATTTTTAAGCTTCCGTGAGACCCCCAGAACCACTGCAAAATGTATTCAGGCTATAATATTTAGTGCATTTTCAGACCAAGCTGTTTTGAAGATCAGACCTGTTGAAGTGAATTGTTTTGCAACAAGAACATAAAAACACTGCGTCAATCTCTAGTTCACAAGGTGACCATATTATTACGATGGCTACCATCCAGCCATGCATAGCAAGCTTGATTTAAAATAGAATTTTAACATTAAGAACTGTAATATTGTCAAAACGATCAGAGTCCGCAAACTATTACAAGAATCAGTTCTGAAACTCCAGCCATTGGTCCTAGGCCCATCTCCAACTTGTTAAAGATCCAATGATGACTTCAATAACAACCCCTTATCCAAATAATAAAATAGATTTTAAAAAAAAAAAAATTTTATCATTGTGGATAACCTGTCTATTGAGAATTAGTTCACTTGTTGTACTAACCTATACAAGATAAGATTAATCATATAAAGGAAGACTTCTCCAAATCTCAAACAACTTACTTTTCAGAAATTCATCATATTTATCAGCTTCAAAAGCCTCATTGTTGAAATACTTCACAGTCTGAAAAGAAAATGTATAAAATAACCATTACTTTGGATAATTATCAATACTGCAGAAAAATTATAAGAATTCCCGTATGAAAACAATTGTGAACTCACCTCATAGTTAATTAGAGAGTCGATTGCCCTTGTGTTAGCATCATTATCAGCTTTGTTCATCTCCTTCCTAAACTTTGTTCTCCACTAGAAAAAAAAAAGGAAAGTGAGGCCTTGAGTTGAAAAATATCGGAAAAATAACACCATCTTGGCAAAATTCTTTTATGATTTTTTTTTTAGCAAAACAACGAACAAAAACATAGGGTGAAGAGCTCATGGGAAGAGGAGGGAAAGAAAAAAATTTGCAATAATCAGAGAACAGGAAAGAGATAGAGGAAACTATATTCTCTGGAAAAGGGTCAGGACTTTCCTTTTCAAAGAAATAATAGATGAGACCAAAAACATCACTGGAGGCATAGAAGGAAAAATACCTGTGTCACAGTCAGTGTGAAAATTATATATGCAGCCACAGACAGTGATGTAATCCATGCAAATGGTGCTCCAAACTTATACGCAAGAATACCGGACACCATTGATATCTGAAAGACCACTAAAGCCATTAAGGTTGTTTCTAGAAAAATGGAAATGAAAGCAACAATATTAGAAAAAAATTGTATTACCAGAAGAAATAAACATAGGTGCACAAGCAAGAAACAAAAGGCCTGAACGTAATGAAATCATACCTCTAATATAGTTGGTACAACATTGAAGACCATGGATGAAAGTATAAAATTAATAGCACGGCTACCACGATCAATTATTCGATTTAAAGCACCTGTTTCACGACTGCAAAAAGGAAGAAGTTGAAAGTGGAGATTAGCTATAATTGAACTCTTGAACTTTAAACAATATTCTGAGACCATGCAAGTATCATGTGCAGTATTCTGATTTGAATTCTCTGTACGAAATCTTCTCGTGATCTAAATAAGCCGTAAAAGCGAAGGGTAGAGAGAGAGAGAGAGAGAGAGAGAGAGATCTCATCATAGGACGGTTTGCTTTGCCTATTAGGACACGTTGACTGAAGGCATAGCCCTTCACTTACAGTACAGAAAGGAAACGAAGACTCTGAAGATGTAATAAAGATAGAGAAAAGGAGGGAGAAATCTAACAAAAGACAACTAAGAGGTAAACAAAGTGTGCAGTCAAATTTTAGTTATAACCAATGTGCTACAGGGAATGTAGAATATAAAGCTTTTCTAAGAAGATTTTTCTTATGAATACCTAAGGTGAAACCGTAGGTCGAGCTCGTGGAGATGTGAAAAAACCTGCAAAAGATGAGTCAGTTATGTCAGAACGAAAAAGATGTCAGGATGCAACTTTTTCAAAGCATATGTTGAAAATTTGTTACTTGATATAACATGGTTAATGGAAATTTTTGTTTAACCATATTTACTTAACTATTTCCATGTGAGAATAACATGAATGTTTTAACTTCATCATTAGCCAACACCAGAATTAGCTTAGACATGATAAATGAGTTGATAAATGAATTAAACTGACAAGAAAGCATTTTCACTATTAATTTCCCATTATTGCTGGCTAAACTTTGGTTAACATCATGGCAATATCTAACTTGATTTTTTTTTTTTTACCACTGCCAAATCCAACCAATTATAAAAGAGAAAGAAAGGGTTGATCTTCCTCTAGCTTAAGAAAACACTTTCTTCAACCAATGGGACTTGATTTGCTTGTTGAGACCTAATTCTATCTTCACTACAGCACCACTCAAAGGTGAATGAAATTTGATGTTCACAAAAAAAGCCTGATTACTTTATTATTTTATAATTTTCTGTCTTCCATATTTAGAAGATGGTTATATATCATGTAAAAATGTCGAACAATTGGAGCCATATACAACAAGCATACTGTACGCCACTGAAAAGCCATAAAGAATGAGAAAGATAGTTTACTCTGGCCTTTCCCCTATGACAAAGAGTACACATCTAATTTATATTCATTACCCACTCAAAATTACAAATGAAAGCTCATAGTGTTCGGTACCAGCATTGACCTCCATTTTTCACTTGTATTAGACTCAAGGTAGTTATTTACTAATAAGCTGTTCATGCATAAAATTGAAGGATAACAGCGAGCACAAAGCATGTCATCGACACGAAAGGAGATCAGAAATCTATCCTCTTGCATTATTTGATCTGTAACAGTTTTTTATTCATAAACACAGTTTGGACATGAGGGAAAAGAAAACGTGAGCGAAGTAACGGACCTTTCGGGAAACCTGCCTGATTGTTCTCAATGCCACCTTAGAGAACACCGCAGTTCGCAATTCTAAAATCAAACAAAGTGCATTAAACACCATAGAAAATATACATAAAAAAGGAAGAAGAAGAAATTCTCATTTCCCCAGCCTTTTTCGTAGTACATAAGGAGGGAAAAACTATAAACAGAGAAAAGCACTAAAAAACTCCTACTACAAAATTTACCATTGAAAGCAGAAGCCCCTGCACGTGCTATACCATACCCAATCAAAATCGCAGCAGGGCTAACAAAAAGTGCTAAAACAGTTGAATTGGCAGCAGTAAACTCGGCTAGAGCACTGGCATTTCCCGTTGCGGTTGTCAACCAATCAACAGCAAGCTTAAACAAGAATGGCACCTGAACATTCAACACCTACACACAGCCCAACCCACCCCCCAAAAGATCATATTGTTAAGCACCTGTATACGGTAAATACATATGTAATAACATGAACGCAAAGATAGGTTTTTTATTATTACTTTTGCACCAACTAAAAGGCCCAATGCAGCAATGACACGGAGCCGAAATTCGAGATTATCCTTCATCCATAGATATTTTGCGAGAGTTGCGATGATTTTAGTATCTGGGAGTTGGTCTCCTGAAGCTTCAGTTTTCTTCAACGACGTCCTAGGCGCTTGCTTCGGTGCTGGCTTTGCTTCTGTAGAAAACAACGCATAGCCATCTGATACCGAGCTCTGTTCACCAAGAATTTCCCAGCAAAGTTAACCAAAATACTGTAAAACGTAAAATCCAGTAGAAGTATTTAATAATTAATTCAAATTAATAGAACAAAAAGGAAAAGTGTGCATACGGGGTTCTGGGGTGTTTTGGAGGGAAAATCCGATAGAAAAGCATTGATATGAGGGAGTAAAGACGGCTTCTTTCTGCCCGAGCTCCATAAGGTGCGTACAGTAAAGATTGAATTTTGCTTGAATTCAAAGCCAATTTGAGATGGGTTTAATAATTTAGAAGAATACGTTATCAAATAACCATTAAAACAGCGAGGCGGAATTGAATTATTCAGAATCTTCAAACATCTGGACGCAACCGTAGCCTGCATCTTCTCCTTGACACAAGTTCAATAACTGTATATTCTGACAGGTGTTCGAGAAAATGCTGGACCGAATAAATATATACTTTGGGGTTAACCTTTCGTACACGGCACCTTCGGCTCGCTAACAAACGACTTTGATGGAGAGATAATGAGAATGTGCAGTGCAAAAACAGTATCAAATTCGAAGTGCCACTGTTTCAGATTCTGGTATTGTGGCACATATTCATCCAACTACTTTGTTCGTGCTCATCTCTCCATACATATTTTACTTAATTTTAATGTCTGGAAAATTATTGCATATAAGTTAATTTAATTTATTTTTAAGTGCGTCCAAACATGGTATTGAAATAGGGGTGTCAAAATAATCAGTTGAATCAACCTATATGGCACCGTGTTCAATTAGACTTGTTGCATGCATGAACAATCCCTATGTTAAAAATATAGTCCGAACTGTCCTTCAAATTTGAGGATTGATTTGCGGACAAAACTCGATAACCCTTTCAATTCTACTTTTACCTTTTAATTAATCAGTCAAACTAACAATCTCCATCCTTACGAGTCATCGTGCTGGATAATTAAAGCTGACATAATCCGTTCTACGAAAACATATCTTTCTATTGGTCCCAAAAGGCAAGATGCTATCGAGTTGGATAAACTCAATAATAGACCCTTCATTGTGACGTACCAATTCACAAATCAGCTCAACCTGATCTTCGTATATTTTTTAGCAGAGTTGAGTTACCATAGACTTGGATCACTCGACCCGTTATGCACCACCATATTAGAGTAATTTTTAATTTGCAGATCGGTTCAATGTGAAACTCCCAAATTGAGAAACTGATTGGAATATTAACAAACAAGAGAGGATAACAAGTGTTACAAAACAATTCTATGAAATAAAAAAATATGGGAAATGCTAGAGGTACATTAGGGGTGACATAAAGGATAACATAATGTGAGTGAGGTGGGTCTCATGCTACAGTATCATGGGCCCCACTCTCACTAACAATCTCAATGTACAAGTAGATCAATCCTTAAAGTATAGCAAATTCAATGTCACCACAAGTTACTATGTGAAAGTTCCTGAAGGCATCACAAGACCTCACAAACTATTAACAAACTGAAAAAAAGTGATCATCATTACAAGTATCTTTTATATCACACTCCTAACAACCTCACTATTTGAGAAGAGAGATTTACAAAAGAAACTCCATTGCTAAAAGGATTCTAGGATATTATCTACTCTAGCCAAGGTAAATAAACTACCCTGAATTCATATTTAGAAAGTAATATTGGATATGACTAACCATATAATGAACACGATTTTGATTTCTTTTTCTTCTTTAATATTGTCAAGTGAATATGTCGTAAGATTAGGATGGGAAAATTATGCCGGTGTGCCTATACTTGCCACGAAGAGGGAAAGACATGCTCTCTCGTCATTTTCCAGTTATTCCTATCCTCGAATAGGAAAGGAATATCAACTTACAAGTGGGGAACTATATCTTCCTCTTCCCAAGCCTCCCAATGTCCAAATCCATAAGCCTTGCTGATGATGGCAAGGGTGATGGAGCTGACAGACCGATCGACTCAGGGATGTCGAGATTTACACTCCGAGGAGGGCCTGCAACTGCTCGCTTGATGTCAATTTCACTCGGTTGGTGAACTTGAAGTTTTACTTTCTCAATCTGCTCATTTATACATGTTAAAATGAGGACCAAGTGCCAATATTAGAACTATTATGGGAGTGTTTTCTACAGATCAACGTCGTGGTACGAGATTGATACAAGAGTCAAAGGCGTCCTTACCAGTTCATTATGATGAATGGATGAACATGCAATGGAGAGTCTTTGCTGTAGATCCTCAACTTTCCTCCTTTGATACTCGAGATTTTCTTGTTCATGCACTTTCTCGCCAGATTGCTGGTACAAAGCTGCAGGCAGCGATAAGGTAAAAAGAGGTACAACGAATGAGAGATATGATAGACCAAAGCAATTTAAGCTCGAAATGAAAAGGCGGCAATAACAGATGTTTTTGCCCTGCCTACTGCAGGCACAAATCTTTAGCATATAAGATGCTTCTCCAAATTGTTCTTCATCATTGACAGCAAAATTCACTTATTCCAAATTGGCATAATTTATGTCGACCTTAATTCTTTCGTTCTCTATCTTCATAAGCATTCTAATCAATACCGTAAGGCAACAACTTGTACTGAGAAACTTCGCAAGTCATTTGTCCCACAAGTGGGCTGCACTTATTCAACGTCATTTCTTAAGAGCATGTTTGGTACGCAGTATTCAATCTTCTTTAATACTATTAGGTTCTGTCTAACCCGCCTTACCAAACAAATCAAGGTATTAGATACGTCTCTGAATCTATCACAATTTCAGAGGACAAATAGAACATGGATAGATACAGTAAGTAGCAGCAAGAATACATAAACGCATTGAAACCCATTAACTATCTATCCATAATTGAAGAACCAAATATGTGATATACCTGTCAAATTGGATAGAACCCAGGTTTGAGTTGGGATATCGTAGAGTTTTTTCGCCAATGTTAAGGCGGATCTCAAGATCTCTCTAGCTTGACCTGTGTCATGTAGTGCAAGTGCCAAATTTCCTAGCACGGTCAAATACTGCGAAACAAGTTGAAGATTCCCCAAAAAGGTATGCGTAGTTTGCAAACCAGAGGCTAGTCGTACTCTGCGTCAAAGTTATGTACAATGTGAGAAAAGGGAGGGGGTAGAGATGTAGTTTCGGTTAATTTCAACATACAACTTTGGTTAATTCAATCACTCATATTTTGACACATGGAAAAGAAAATTTCTAATGCATTTTACTTCCATGGATTTCTTATTTCTTGTGGCACATGTCAATATCTGAGTACCTGGGTGTTAAACGCATGATTTAGCAAGGAATACATCATCAGTACGGATGTGGACTCATCAAAGATAGTCACGAAATCAATTGGCAGGAATCAAGACAGATACAGATAACTAAATTGTGTAATCTAATATTACACAACACACATTTTCTAGTGAAAAAATGATGTTGGCTCACTTCAAGTTTCTTGCAAGACTACATAAAATTTTAAATCTTCCCTACTTTAAAATCGACTACAGGAACTACTGTGCTCCAGTAATAATCTAAGATTTGACTTAAAAAAAGAACTACTGCCCTAGAACTAGAAGGTTTTCAGCTACAAATTTCAGGTCAGCCACTCAAATTAGATAAATCAAAAGCATGTTCGGAAGATTTCTAGCAGCACAAATACCAGACAAACAAGCGAATGAACAAAAAGTGAAGCAATCAATCTACATCGTGACAACGCACAAGTTCCATTAATTTCTTCGAACTTTCGAAATTAAGCTAGGCCACTTAATAGATAAGAAGTTTGCCCAAGGGAGTTCGATTCAAAGTCAGTATATAATCAAACTCAACAAATTTTTTTAGAAGGGAGGAAAGAAAAAGAAAACTAACTCTTAAGATAGTTAGAAACTGTGACATGTCAGATGTCGAGTGCATTTTGAAAACAAAACAGCCAACAATTTAATCTCATGGCCTACTACAGTTTTTCTCCAACTCAAGAGCATGTCGTCTACCACCACGGATATGGTACGTCTAATGACCAAAACTTATTGACCCAACTTCACAATTAAATTCTTGTTTGCAAATGAATACAATCACACAAAAATAATAAAAAAATAAAAAATAAAAATCACACCTTCCAAAAGATATAGATATGGGAATTATAAACACAAAACTAATAAGGACAAGGGTAAGCAATTTTATCCTACAGAGTTTACATAACATATTTTAGATTAGTAAAGAGATACACTAATCATGCACTAGCAAAGGTATATTCATACAATATGGGAGGACAAGATGTAATGAAACAAGAGTTGAAACTTCTACCTGGCTTCTTGTAGATTCTGCTGCCTCATCAGTAGAAAGCCATAAGCGAAAAGGGCACTGGTTTTCTCTCGCACTCCAACAAAAGAATCGATGACTCCCAAAACTGGTCCAATCAAGTCAACAGCCAGTAGAAAAGCTAGTCCTAGTAAGAAAATCTAACAATGTCATCTACAAATATAAATTCAGATCTTGGCAGGAAATACAATACCTTCACCGAGGATTCAGCATCTCCAATGCAGATGTAAGAGATTGCTGCATAAATGTGGAACATGGCTTGCATTGATTTGCTTTCTGTTAACTACATACGAGAAACATATAGATCAAGCAGATAAAATTCATTAATAATGCTCATGTAGATTTGTTATTATAGATCAAGAAAAAAAAATTATCCTATATGATTTCCAAACTCAGGTCTACGTGTGGGGATCAACAAGTATGTTGGTAACAATTAACACCAAGAAGAAAATCATCTATGTAAAATTATTCAGAAAAGAATGCGTAAATCGGCATCCACCTAGATACCAGTGCCAGCAAATAATTACCTTCGAAGCTTCGAGGAAATGATAAGTAGCTTCACTATAGCAGCCAACAGAATGAGCATACTGCCCTTGTAGCATCTCAATGATACTCTCAGAGGCCTGTAAGATTGTTGGGAAGCGAATAAACCAATTTCTCATCTGCATCAAAGCCTGCAATGATACATGGTTCTTCATTAAATTTACATTATACAATGTTTTATACAATATTTTATCAAAATTATACAATGTTTTATTTCACTTTCATGGAAAATCAGTATCCCATTTGACAAAAGTAAAATTCCCTTTCAAAAGTATCTTCCAACTAACAATAAACATATGGTAAAACAGTTAAATATGATCTTCAGTATTGAACTTCTAAATAAAATGTAATTTTTTTCATTTTTTCTTCTTGTTTTTTGGTTCTGGAGGGAGGGTATGTTGCGGATTTCACTGACTTAGGATGCCATCAAAAACTGGATCAAGGCTTTTCCCGTAAAACATAAATACCAACAACCTTGCAGAGGCCTTTAATTTAACATTGAACAATAATGTCTTCTAAACAAGAAGTAACAAAGAGAGAGAGAGAGAGAGAGAGAGAGAGAGAGAGAGAGAGATGACCAGAAATATGGTCAGAAGTTTTTTAGCGATGAATTGTTTTGAATCATTCTATCAACTTGTTCAACTAACATGATATTATAAGTTAAGACCTAAATTAATTGAAAATGCACGTTTAACTAATATGGCAAGTGAGCAGGAAATAACCAACCTCTTGTGCCTCAACAAATTCAGTTCGCGTAAGATCGATAGTTACTTTGTTTTCAAGGAACTGCATTAGAAGCACCAAATAGACCCCAGCCATCCATATTGCAGAGTGTTGCAGTTCTACTTCTGCCATCCAGTAGATTAAAGAAAAGAAAAATATGTTAAGAGACCTTAGAAGAACATTTTTCACTATTTTCCTACAAAAGATCGAGAAATATCTCAACACCAGAAAAATTGTTCGTAATTCATAGAGAACTTCACTGGGAGCTTACTAATGATACTATGCATCAGAAACATGATTTCCCCATACAAAGGGAAGTCTAACCTTTAATGCCATCAGTAATCCCAAGTTGCACCAGTTCCTCTGCAAGAAAGAGAATAATTCAGGTATCAAGAGCATCTAACACTGAATTACAACTTTTTACAGGCTTTAAGCAACACATTTGTTCATTCATCAACTATCCAAATGACTTTCAATCAAAACAACGTAAGGGTTTTTATTGACATTTGAGCACAAATCGCAAAAATCTTTCAGAAGCATTCCTTTCATATCCAAAGTCACCGGAGGTTAGTAAAGTTCTATAAATTTTATCTTTCTTCACAATTTAGCCTTGATGTGTTAAATCACTGCATAGATCGTATGGTTAAGCAACTCAAGTTGCAGATATAAACAAAATAAGCTGCAATTGATGAAAACCCATGGAATGGCCTTCCAAATACTGCATGCAGGACCATAAGAAAAGCAAGCACGTAATTAATATATCCCTCTACGGCCTCTATCAATTGGATTTGACAATCCAAGTAATACCACCAGTCTGATATAGCAACAAAGGGTAAAGAGGTCAAACCATTCCGGAACAACTGAAAAAAGATGAAGGGACAACAAACTTGGAAGCTAATGTACTTCTCGGAATCTTAAAAAAACCCAGGTCGCACAATATGGAACGCATTAATCACACTCTAACAAGCTTCTTCTCTTAGAACAGTTAGGAGACAAACCATTTTCAGTTTTATTCACATCAGAGTATATATTATGCTTTAAATTGGTAATAACCAAATATACATCCAAATAGAGAATATATCGACATCCATTCACTTCTACACGTACAAGAATTGCAATTTAAAATGCATGATCAGTACTGGGTTATTTCAAATGCAGGTATTAAAATTACATCTCGATTACCAAAACCAACCTTGGATAATTTGCATTCCAGATTGAACCCTCTTTCCACACTCCTTAAAAAGTCCCTTTGGGCGGCTAAAAACAACCACCATAAGATCTACCAATGCATAGACTGCACTTTTTGGTAGCCATTCCCCATCAATGGGAGGGGGAGCCAGCTCGAGTTTATCAGCCCATGCTCGTTTAACATTTCCAAAATATGCAGGTTCCAAAGGCATTTTCCCAGTTAGACTCATCCCACTATAATTACCAAGTCGTTCTTCAAGCTGGGCTTGTTTTTCAGTAAGAGCAGATTTGTCTCTGTAGTTCAAATCAGAGTGGGAGAGACTGTGATTTAGTGCATCAAGCTCTTTGGTGAGTTCTCGCATATGTTGCATCCGTACCAAGTCAGACTTTATAACAACATCCAATTTGTCAACATGTTGAGCAGCATTCTTGTAATCACATATCCGGAGTAAATAGAACAATTTCAGCAGCTCATGATAAAATAATAAACCAACGCACTGTTGTTTCTTCCCGATACAAGCAGAGGAAAACAGAAATCTATGTGTCAGTTGATTTTACATGTAGTTCTTCAACCACAAAAATGCACACATAATTGGTATGGCTTACAATATTCATCCAATCAGACAATACATTATCCAAGGACGATTTGAAATCATGAACAGGGGTTGTGCAATCCATTAACAAAAATGGGCATAAAACATTTGTGTATCTGTAGAATTTGTCAGAAGTTATAATCTAGACAGTCACAGGAGTCCCTTAAGGGAGAGAAAAAACTGAAGTTCTTTGGATTAAAGAGATATCAGCAGACAGAAGCATAAAATGACTACATCTTGCCTTTCCACCGGGTACAATCGACCTTAATAATAATTAATAATTGTGGCAGGTCGAAGAATTATAGATTATTTTGATACTAATAATGAATTTTATTTATACTTCTCGTGATGGAAACAAAAAATCACAAATGTAAATTTTTGCACAAAAGAAAACTATTTTTGGTATTCAATTTTTGCTTTGCTATAAAAATAACTAATTTTCTTCCAAACAGTAGATTTAGAATCAAGATAAGGAATGAAAATAGAAGCTTCTTTAAGGCAAAAGAAGAATCAGGAAGCTCTTCCAAGAACAATAAGTGGAAGCCGGGGTGTGGATCTTAGCTGAGGGTCGATATGGCACTACATGTTAATGTGAACCGCAAAAGTTGTTCTTAAGGAAGATAATGAGGTGTAGACAGGGGAGGAGAAACACAAGCATATCCTATTGACAATTGAGATACTATTTAACTCGTGTGTATGTGAATTAACTTAAAATTGCAAGACATATACACGTTGGAATGTTCACTAAACAAGTGATACCCAGGAGGGATTTCTATTATAAATAAATGTTATAGATTGTAATTAGTTAGGTTTAATTCTATATTCCTTATTTACATACTTTCCTAAGATAGTTCCTAGGTTTTGTATATATATGTATCGTTGGTTTCTAATTGATATAATAAGAAGATGAGAATATTTTATTTCCAATCTTTCCCCTGTTAACATGGTATCAGAGCCCTAAATCAATTTTCGAACCTGTGTTTTACTTCGTGCACTCCACCTCTGTTTTGTTCGAAGTGTGGCCCATCGCGTTCTCCCTGCCAGCGCCGTTTTCAAGCTACCAAGTGCAGTCGTGTGGCGTTCAGGGTTGTGCTTCATAGTTCCAACATCTCTAGTGGTGGCTCAGTATCTGTGTTCTTCATTTTTGAGCTTTCCGTCGCTGTCATGGTTTGACACAACGTCTCTGGACGGTCGCTTCTCAGTGACGATTGTGTTCTCCTGTGCGATCGTCGTCGATTGTGGGCTATTAGGGTACTGGAGAGTCCGTGTTTTCTGCCGGCGATTTGCACCTCGACGATATTGGAGTCCGGTTGGTGATTGAGGATTTCTTGGTGAACCCGACGTGATATTTGAGTGCTTTGGGCTTTGGGTCAATTGTTTTTTTTTTTTGGGCTGGGCTTGCTCTGGGTTTTATTTTTGTCTGTACCGTGGGCTAGGGTGCTGTGTGATATAAATGGGCTCGTGATTTGGTTGGCCCATCTTTGGTGGTTTAATTAGTTATTGGTTGTTGGGCCTGATATATATTTATTTGGGCTCAATTTATTGGAGGAATACAATTGTGTTTGAACTTAGATTTTATTGGGTCTAAGTTATTTGTGATTAATTTGATTGTTGGGCTTTTGGGTCTTGTTGGGTTTCTTGCCTTGTATCTCTGCTTCGAAGTTATGGCTGAGAAGAAATCTATTGTTGGGTCGGATATGGTCCCTGTGATGTCCAAAATCACGGACCATAAACTTAATGGCTCGAATTATTTGGATTGGAGTAAAACTGTTCGACTTTATCTACGGAGTATTGACAAAGATACCCATTTAGTTGACGATCCTCCTACAGATGATTCCAAACATACGTGGCTTAGGGAAGATGCTCGTTTATTCCTGCAAATTCGAAATTCTATTGATGGCAAGGTAATTGGATTGATCAATCATTGCGAGTTTGTTAAAGAGTTGATGGATTATTTGGATTTCTTGTATTCTGGTAAAGGAAACCTTTCTCGCATGTTTGAGGTGTGCAAAGCGTTCTACCGTGCAGAGAAACAAGATAAGTCTCTTACGAATTATTTTATGGAATTTAAGAAGACTTATGAGGAGCTTAATATGTTACTGCCTTTTAGCCCTGATATAAAGGTTCAACAACGCCAACGAGCAAATGGCATCGTAGTTTTCTTCACGGCCTTTCCTCCGACTTTGAGATCGCTAAGTCACAAGTTCTTTCGGTTCTCGAGATATCATCTTTACAAGAAGTATTTAGTCGACTTCGCACTGGAGGTACTCCACCTGTTCAAATCAGTGGTGCTCTGGTCAGTCGAAATAATAATTATGAGCCTGGGAGATCAATCAATCAACGTGGAAACAACGGAGGAGGCTCGCACGGGTTTGAAACTCGAACACAAGTTTCTGGAGGAATTGTGTGTTATTACTGTCACAAGCCGGGACATACGAAGCGTGATTGTCGAAAGCTCCAGTACAGGAATCAGAAAGCTCACTCGGCCCATGTTGCTAATCCTAATTAACGAGACTTCTAAAAGTCAATTCTTCTCTCTGCAGATGAATTTGCCAAGTTTTCACAGTATCAAGAATCACTAAAGTCGTCTTCTTCCTCTGTCACCGCTATTGCTGATTCAGGTAAACCAAATACGTGTCTTATTTCCTCATCTTCCAAATGGGTCATTGATTCTGGTGCCACGGATCATATGACAGGTAATTCTGGACTTTTTTCTACTTTTAAGTCACACACTTCTACTTCTACCGTTACTCTAGCCGATGGGTCACCATCTTGTGTTCGTGGATCTGGCTCAATTAAACCTACCCCCCTACTTCATCTGTCATCTGTCTTACATTTACCTAATTTATCCTTTAATTTGATCTCTGTAAGCCAACTTACTCGCACTCTTAACTGTTGCATCTCATTTTTTCCTGATCATTGCTTATTTCAGGATCTTATGACGAAGAAGATTATTGGTAAAGGACATGAGTCTGGAGGCCTCTACATTCTTGACACACTACTACCTAAATCTGTTGCTTGCTCTGGTGTAACATCTCCCTTCGAGGCACATTGTAGATTGGGTCATCCATCTCTTCCTTTGCTCAAGAAGCTTTGTCCGCAGTTTAGTAAGGTGTCTTCTTTAGATTGTGAGTCGTGTCAGTTTGCTAAACACCATCGTCTTAGTTCGAGTCCTAGAATCAATAAACGTGCTGGTGCTCCTTTCGAATTAGTTCATTCTGATGTTTGGGGTCCTTGTCCTATTTTATCTAAACCTGGATTTAAGTATTTTGTTACCTTTGTGGATGATTATTCTCGTGTCACTTGGTTATATTTAATGAAAAGTCGTTCTGAGTTGTTTTCTCTTTTTTGTGCATTTTGTGCTGAGATTAAGACTCACTTTAATGTTTCGATCCGTACTTTGCGTAGTGATAATGCCAAAGAATATACGTCCGCTTTATTTCAATCTTATATGGTTCAAAATGGCATGCTCCATGAAACTTCTTGTGTTGATACTCCATCTCAAAATGGAGTGACAGAAAGAAAGAACAGACATCTTCTTGAAACTGCACGAGCCCTATTATTTCAAATGCATGTTCCCAAACCTTTTTGGGCCGACGCAGTTTCAACGGCATGTTTTCTGATTAATCGCATGCCATCCTCTGTTCTTCATGGTAAGATCCCTTACGACATCCTTTTTCCCAATAAGTCATTGTTTCCTGTTGAACCTAAGATCTTTGGTAGCACTTGTTTTGTTCGGGATGTTCGTCCGCATGTAACCAAATTAGATCCCAAGTCTTTGAAGTGTATATTCCTTGGTTATTCTCGTCTTCAGAAAGGTTATAGATGTTATTGTCCTAGTCTACACAAATATCTTATCTCTGTTGATGTTACCTTCATGGAAGACACACCATATTTTCCATCTTCTCCTCCTCCCGCCCATCAAGGGGAGGATGATGATCTGTTAGTCTATGCTATCACATCGTCCGGATCTGTCTCGGAACAAGCTCCCCGTGCCTCCTATAAATCAAGTCTACTCGAGGCGTAACCCTCTTGATTCATGTCCCGCACCTGCTCCTCCGTCATCAGATCCCGTCCCAAATGATGATCTTCCCATTGCGTTACGCAAAGGTAAACGCCACTGTACTTATCCTATTTCTTCTTTTGTTTCTTATAACTCTTTGTCGTCTTCCTCGTCTTCTTTTATTGCATCTCTTGACTCTATTTCTATTCCTAACACGGTCCATGAAGCCATATCACATCCTGGTTGGCATCATGCAATGATTGAGGAAATGAATGCTTTAGATGACAATGGTACTTGGAATTTGGTCGATTTACCTTCAGGAAAAAGGGCTATCGGGTGCAAATGGGTGTTCACAGTTAAGGTCAATCCGGATGGGTCGGCTTGCTCGGTTGAAAGCCCGTCTTTGCCGCTAAAGGATATGCTCAAACCTATGGAGTTGACTATTCGACACTTTTTCAAGCAAATTGACATCTGTTCGCTTGTTTATTTCTATGGCAGCTACTTATCATTGGCCTTTGTATCAACTAGATATCAAGAATGCTTTTCTTCATGGTGATCTTCAGGAGAAAGTGTATATGGAGCAACCTCCTGGTTTTGTTGCTCAGGGGGAGTCTGGGCGAGTTTGTCGTCTTCGAAAATCTCTGTATGGTTTGAAACAGAGTCCTCGTGCCTGGTTTGGAAAATTTAGTCAGGCTGTTGAGAAGTTTGGTATGATGAAAAGCAAGTCTGATCATTCTGTGTTCTATAAACAATCGACGACTGGTATCATTCTTTTAGTTGTGTATGTGGATGACATTATCATTACTGGAAGTGATACTACAGGAATCTCGTCCCTTAAGTCATTCCTTCATACTCGCTCACACGAAGGACTTGGGGATCTTTGTCATATTTCTTGGGTGTTGAAGTCACAAGGAGTAAAAAGGGGATCTTCTTATCTCGGAGAAAATATGTCCTCGACTCGTTAACCGAAACAGAAAATTGGGGCGAAGTCAGTGCTCCAACGACTCCAAACATGCACCTTACAGACGATGGAGAACAAATTGAAGATCCCGAGAGATATAGAAGCGTTGGTTGGAAAGCTAAATTATCTTATCGCGACTCGTCCGGATATCGTATATTCTCGTTGTTGTTAGTCGGCTTATGTCATCCCCACCGCTCATCATCGTTGGGCGAGCGCTAGAATGCATTTTGTGCTACTTGAAAGGAGCACCGGGACGAGGTATCTTGTATGCGAGATCATGGGCACACTCGTATTGAATGTTTTTCGATGCGTATCAAGGTGTTCCAAAGTGGATAGAAGATCCATATCAAAGTTATCAGTGTTTTCGTTGGAGGAAATCTGGTCTCATGGAAGAGTAAGAAGCAGACCGTTGTGTCAAGATCAAGTGCAGAGGCAGAATATAGGGCTATGGCACAATCTGTGTGTGAAATAATGTGGATATATCAGCTATTGACTGAAATAGATCTTAAAATTTCAGTACCAGCAAAACTGTGGTGTGATAATCAAGCCGCTCTTCATATTGCATCTAATCCTGTGTTTCATGAGCGAACTAAGCATATTGAAATTGATTGTCATTTTGTTCGCGAGAAAATTCAACAAGGTTTGATTTCTACAGGGTATGTGAAGACTGGAGAACAATTAGGGGATATCTTCACGAAAGCGTTAAATGGGGTTCGGGTTGATTACCTTTGTAACAAGTTGGACATGATTAATATCTATGCTCCAACTTGAGGGGGAGTGTTATAGATTGTAATTAGTTAGGTTTAATTCTATATTCCTTATTTACATACTTTCCTAAGATAGTTCCTAGGTTTTGTATATATATGTATCGTTGGTTTCTAATTGATATAATAAGAAGATGAGAATATTTTCTTTCCAATCTTTCCTCTGTTAACAATAAATAAATAACTGCTGGGTGCTAAATCATTTAATTTGAATGCAAAGCACAGATGATTCTTCGGTTCTTCCAATTTTCTACTAAAAATAGAGGTGATTAAGTTGTAAATATTAATCATATAGGTACTCTATAAATAAATGGATCTTTCATTTGAGAGATGGTGTCTTTCTATCAAAGTAATAATATATGCAGTACTTCTTCAATGTCTAATTCCTTCATTTTGGTGTTTACCAACAATGCTTAATGAAGTACACTTATCTAAAATACATTACCAATATTTTGATTCAACCTTCAAATTTAATGCTATTCTCACAAGACAAATGGTATGGATCAATATTCATATGCGGATATGCAGTTATTGTCCTTCACTTAGAATTATTAATCGGTACTCTCAAAACAAACATATAAGCATCTAGAAAAGGACGAGGAAATTGACATATTTATTCTACAAAACCAATTTGATAAATCTTTTCCATCTGTCGAAGCATATAAATAAACATAGCAGATGTTCAGTAACATTTGATTAGTTGAATTTACATGGACTTACTATGAAAAAGAACAGCAAAGAGAGAATAAATGAGGATTTTGGCTTACTTTATCTTGCTCAATAGATTCCCATATCACATGGCATCTATTAACAGATTCCTCTACCAAACTTGTGCTATCCCACTGTACAACACGCACGTGCAAGATTGAAGTAGCAAAGAACATCTGATTCACCGACAGAAAGAAAAAATTAGAGGTTTGCAATAATTTCTCCTAATAAACCAAATGAGCATGAAAAATATTTATTAGGGAATCTTAAGAGAGCACCTCAACAACCTCGAAATATGAGCAGCGTATGATAAACAATTAAAAGGAAGCAATACCCATAACACTAAGATAACTCAATCTGATATACTTTAGAAAAGGTTTTTCTCTACCTCACTTGAAAATGTAATATCCGGAGCTGCCATAACCTTAGCTCATTATGCTACTGTGGCACGCAAACAAGATTTCACAACCAGAAAGTCATTATTTTTAGACAAACCTGTAACTCTGGATAACACATCTCCAATGCACAATTTAATCCTTGTTGCAAAGTGGAAATTGATCCCTGATAGTCTCCCTCAATTATTAGAGCATTTGCAAGCTGAGAAATGAAGTTGCAAGACCATAACCTTCCTGCAAACCTTCAAGGAATAAACCACAAGCAGCCATGAATCCAAACTTGTTAAATTGAAAGCAAAATGAAAAATTAGCATCCTTAGTTAAAGCGTTATCTGCAATATTAAAAACTAATAAATTCCGAACTTTTCATGCAATTCAAAAGATTTGATGTTCTCGCAGCTACAGAGCAACTTATATGAAATGGTAAGCATTCAAGAAAGTCCCCTAAAACGAATCTGATATAACCTGAGACAGATCTTTCAGAGAAAAATTTTGAAACTTCTACCTTTCAAAGACAAAAATCATGATAAATTTAAGATCACTTCATTTGGTACAACAATTTTCAACAGTAAAATTTCATGAAAGGCTCAACAAATCAATAAAAAGTATTTATCATTGATTTTTAATATTTGAAATAATCAATTTTTGAAACTGGAGTACAGAATTTATGCAGATTCATATTTGGGGTTTTGGATGAAGTAAAATCACAATCTTTTGGCGGTATCCTTTGCTTTGTGATAACGTGAATAATTTGGGCATAGACAATTACACTTTACAAATTCAATACATGCTGACTAATTTGGTGAAAGATAGCGCATCTCTCTTCCCTTTGAACAGCCCAATTGAGAATTTAGGGATCGATGAGATGTCTCCTGTAATCGTTTTCCCTTTTATATTTAGCATAAGGATCTATCTGTATGCGCTTTCACATTCTATCAATAAATCCTTCTATCTTTCTAAACAAGCTATAAATTCACTATCTTCAGGCAGAAACGGAAGGAGAAAAACTATCTCATACCCATCTCCAGAAATTGCAGAAAGCTCTAAACCCTTGTTCAGTATCTGTTTTTGAGAATGAATGGCGCCTACGAGATGGTAGCACTGGCTCAACAGGCTATATGCTCTGCACTTCAGCTCAAAGCATGAAGGAATAGACTTCAAGAGAACTTGCTGCACCAAGAAGAGATCAGTTAGAAATGCAATGCCAGAATAACATTGCCAATTAAAGATAAATTGATGATGCATAAGAAAAGACTTGCCTATTTAATACCTCTCATAAAAAATTGACAACATACTACGAATGCAAAAAATATGTTCTTTTCAACTAACTATATCTATTTGTATATTGAATCTAGATGGTTAGGGTAGATTAGCATTTTTCAATAGGTTTCTTTATACAACACACTAGCATTTTGACGAAATTACATGAATACGTGTTAACAACTACCTACCGTAAACATTAAAAATGAAGATTAATTTTCGAACAATAACAAATTTATATCCACTGAGTTCATGTGAGGTTCCACATTGTTAGGGTGAAAATTCTAGATCTAGATAAAGCCATAAAGGTGTACATTAGGACCAACGCAGAACAATGGAGAATATCATTTAAGCAGCAGCTTTAACCCAACTAAATGGTCTTTAGTGGTCCCAAGTGCACTTCGTGTTTAAGACTTATCTCCCATCATGTGATGTGATAAATAAACCTTAAAATTCCAGACCTTACCTTCCTTTTAGCATGAAAATGGGTCTTAAAAAAGTAATAATATAAAAGTATCAATTATTTACATGCATGCTATACACACGCACACACAGGCACGGACAAAATGTTCATACTTGTCTTATAATTTTTATATCAACATAAGATGAGTACTCATTAAGTAAGACTAGAAAGTTCAACATTTGATTAGTTTAAGTGTTTAAGTTAAATTTTGATACGCACGGATAAAGCATACAAAAAGAATAAAAATAAATAAAAAACTACTTAATTTGTGTTCCTCCACTATATAATTTTCCATTTGTCTATTTGCATCATATCTATGATCTTTCTCATACTTCATAAATGTCAATAACTCTGCCTACGTTTCTCCATAGACAGACTTAGACTAGGATAATGGAAACGGGTTGAAATGGGTTGACATTCAGCGTGAAACCTTATCACATTTTATGGGATCAATAAATTTCTACTCCACAGACGATAAATATAATTATCGATATCTATAAACCAGACACAAATATAGGCAAAAGAAGTCATTGCTTCAGTTCCAAATATCACAACTGAAAATAATTAAATTTCTTCATAAAGCCTTGGAAGGATGCAGGTATTGAAAGTCTACTACTACACGAGGTTTGAAAACTGTTTCCATTCGAAGAGTGCATAACTGCAAGGATCAGCTCAAACAGTCCGTTTGGACCACTTGAGCCTATTACTTAGGCTCATGGATCACCTTCCAAGTACCTGTTTTATTTATGTATTGCTCCAGGTTCCCCTGACGGGATAGAAGGGACTTTCCTGAGCGAAATGAATCACCCAAATCCCAATTAGATTTCTACAGACTATTGTCTGATGCTTCATATCAACTTGTTCTTGGGATGAGACCAAAGTAAGGCTTTTATCAGGATATGCCCCGTGCGCAAAAAGATTGAGGACAAAGGAAAAATAATATTAAGGTCAAAATTTTAAAAATAAATAGAGCAATACTCACCAGTTACTCGGCTAAGTTTAAATTAAATGAGCCCCAGTAAAAAAAATTCACCTTCCCACGCCCCCACATGGCTGCATCAATCATCCATCTTCTTATCTTCTCTTCATCAACCTGCTTTAACAACTCATCAACCCACACCATCCCATTTCAACTACCAACTTAACTAGGATATTTTTTTTGAACACCATTTTTCTTCCTTCCCATTTGTTTTCTTTAAAATTATCTTGATCGATCTCTAATAATTGTATGTACATTTTAAGATTGGTTAGTTACGTTTTGCTTTTTCTCTCTCACAAAATTTCCCCAAGTATAACCTTTCTTTAGGAATGCAGAAACGGGAAAAACAAAACATCACCAGTTCATCTTGGCAAGTATGAAAGCTATG
Organism: Fraxinus americana; assembly: GCA_035079005.1. Lineage (NCBI taxonomy): Eukaryota > Viridiplantae > Streptophyta > Magnoliopsida > Lamiales > Oleaceae > Fraxinus > Fraxinus americana. The sequence continues at coordinate 3,425,521 of CM068720.1, read as the reverse complement.
TGCACAAGCATTGTATCCTATATTAGCGTTTCAGTAGAAGAACTAAATTAAAATAATTACACCACCACCTATTCCTCATACCACTGTAATCTGCGCAACATTTGTGCTGAATCAAGCCCCTCCAAACTCCATAGTACTTCAATTAATTCAACAACAGATATAACACAGATACAGACACTTTTCAACAAAAACCCAAATTCAAAACACAAGGGAACTTAGTTTTCTACTGTAATCACATAAATATTACTTCAAATTTATGGAAATCCAAATCACATGAGTTGCACAGAAAAACAAGGAAATTCTGAAAAGGGAGAAGAAATTACAGAACGTTCGAGGTGGGTTTTAGCCTGATTAACATTATGGGAGTGCTTGAGAAGCAGAGTGGCGATGCGTAGCCGAGTTTTGATGTCGACAATAGGGAGGAACGAGACTGGGCTTTGGCAAATGGCTTCCAAGCATTTTACAGCCTTCCCTATATCCCGTTTCTGCTCGTGGTAGTCAGCCAGCGCCCACAACCCCTCCGCCACCGCTTCCATCGGCGGTTTATCAGTGTTCTCCTCCGCGCTCCGGTGGTTTTACTAGCTGGATTTCAGCATAGAGTCAAATGCCCGCTTATTACAATTGAAGAATTGGGAAATAAAAAGGCAAAGTGTGAAAAGGGTAAGAATAATGCTAAGTGTACATAATCTTTTACACAATCTTTTACACCTCTCTCACATGGAGGGGGCCCACACATAATAAAATAATTGTGGACCCCCCTTCATGTGAGAGAGGTGTAAAAGATTGTGTAAAAGTGTGTGTGTACATGTAGCATTACCCAAAGGGTAATTGACAATGGACAGGACGACATGAAGTTGGATTTGATTGCAAGAATACAATTTGGATTTGATTGTAAGAGTAAAATTTGAATGAAAAGAAAATGAATTACAGATAATTGAATTGCATAAATTTTATTTTACTGAAAATTATAATTAATTGTATTTGATTCGTATAATTTTTCACTTGAAAAATATTGAAAGTTTTATATCCGTTTGATTTCGTTTTTCATGAAAATTATCTATTAAAGTGATAACTTTTCTTACCATTAGGAACCTGTCTGGTTAAGATTTTTTCCCCCAAAAAATCGTTTTTTTGCCCCTTTTTTTCAATCTTTTGGGCCCCACTAAGAGAAAGTTCAGTCCAATGTTGCGGCTGTACAGTATTTTCAACAGCTAAAATTCTGATTAGTAGCACAAGCTGACAGGGCCTAGGTAGTGTTGTTGATTTTCTTTTTCTTTTTCTTTTTAATTTTAGAGTATAGAATAGAATGCGACGTTTAAGCATATTGTTCGAAACAAACTAGCCAAGAAAACGTGGCATAAAATATGTTCAGTGAAAAAGAAACTTTGGACCATTATATTTCCTGAACCGAAACGAAGTGACAAGAACCATTGCTAACCCGTAACACTATCCTAAATGTCACACATTTAGCACAAATTAAGCTCCTGTTTCGGATCTATTTTATGAATTTTCGAGGATAATGTATTTTCGAATAGTTATTTTTTAAAAAAAAAAATGCATGGTTAAAAATAAGAAAAAAATTAAATTTATGCGTAGTATTATTTTATTGGAGATTGTACGGTTAAAATGAGGGGAGAGAAAAATATATTAAACTAATAAAGACCAAACGGGTGCTAAATCCATTGACAAAGAAAAATGTTATTTATCCGCACTAGGGATGCATCCACAGCCTATGTGGCGTTAATGCGGCATTAAATGATAGGTAAAATTAAATAAATCATTTAATTTCACCTACCATTCAACCAATCATTTAAATCCACATAGACTGGGGATGAATAGCATTTTTCATTGACAAAAGTGGTACAAGTTACATTATCATTTACATCTGTAACCCTCTTGTCGGACGAACAGCAATTCCTTATAAAAAGCTAACCCTTCGACTTCCATCAATGAGAAAGAGCTAATGATTCATCTAGCCATTGCAGCAATCACTGTTCCATCGTGATTCCTCACCATAGCTCAACCCCCATTGAATTCTCCCATACATCCACCCTTGCATCTATGAACTTAAGGAAATTAGCTCTCAAATGATTTACCAACTCTGACTCCTCGACTCCCGTATTGATTAGACACAATTTCCACACCACCACTCCTAGAGAACCCTCTGCTAGCTTGATCAACACCCTCGGATGGTATCGTTTTGAGATTATATATTTCTTACTTTTAGAAAATTAAAGAATATATTCAAGCAAAAATAAATTTATTTTTTATCTTGCCTTTTCATCTTTATACTAGATTAATTTTTATTTTTATTTTTAAATTTAAATAACATCTTCTAGCTCATGGAAAGTTTTTATTTTAGGTAAAGCGCGCTCTCACTCACTCTCGTACAATTGATATCTCGTCCAAAAAAGTCGAATTTTCAGAAGAAAGGAATACTAGAGGTCTTTTTTCCCCTAGCTTTCCTTCTTTTAATTCACGTTAGTTTCTCTTTTAGAAATTAATATTTAAAAAATCAGCCCGAATGGCTCATCGTAATATCGCAAATGACATTTTGTGACGGTTGTTGAATTCTATTGATCAAAAATCAAATTTTCTTAAAGAAAGGTCTTCCACTCCTTGCCAAATCAGGAGAAAAGAAGCAGATGAAAAGCTAAATATATAAAAAAAAAAAAAAATGAAATTTTTCTCATCTGTCACCATTTCTTGAGTAAAAATAAAATCCCGAAAAATAGGTTTACAGTGCGATTTTTGGTTACCATAATTTTCTCTGTGTTGTTGGGCTTTTTGAATATTTCATTTCAGTTATTAAAAAAAAAATTAAAAATATTTTTCTTCCAAATTAGAGGTCTCGAATGATAACCAAACCAAAACTGCCACGCCAAATCTCAACGGGGAAAAAGCTCATCAATTTCATTAGCTTTCAACCACCATTTCTGTAAGATCAGTGCATGTTACTGTGTGTGTATGTGAATTCTTCTTTGATCTTTAAAGTCAGTAAGATATTGCACGCAAATGCGTTTGAATATTGAAAGATATAAAGTTTCATGCATTTGTGAAGTTTTCTTGGAAATTTCCATTTATTTTTGTTGGATCTCATTCCAGGAAGAATAAAGATGTCTGATCCTGTAATGGGTGATGAAATTGGAATTGGTTCTGAATATTCTTCAATGGAAAAGGTTCATGAATCCGGGGTCAATAATGGCCATGGCCAGGACTATTATTCTTCCTCGTCCGATGATGAACACGCACATCGACAGAAGTTTCGTCTCTTCGGCCGCCAAAAACCAATTCATAAGGCTTTCGGTGGTGGCAAACGTATGTCAATATTTATTTTTAACGTATATATGTATAACAATGGTTATCAACCATACTGTTCTCATCTGGTTTCTGTGTTGTTTCTGAAGCTAGACCAATCAGAAGGCCGGAAATTTTCATTTTACACTTAGAATAAATTCAAATTAAAATGCGGGTAATGGTTTTTTGTTCAGCTGCGGATGTTGTACTTTGGAGGAACAAGCAGATGTCTGGAGGTTTGCTTGCTGGTGCAACTGTGATATGGCTTCTGTTTGAATGGATAGGCTATCATTTGATTACTTTTCTTTGTCATTCTCTTATTCTGTCTTTGGCCACTCTCTTCTTATGGTCCCACTTGTCCTACTCTGTTAACCGGTGAGTCTTGTTTTTCCCTACTTGGTATACTGTTAATGGATAAAATCTCATATCGAATAAAGATGAAATCATTGATCAATTTATAAGAGTTTATGTTACTCCTCTTAATAAGGTTGACATTTTAAGATGGAAATCAAAATCTTAACACTATCAATAGATCAAGGTTACATGAATCTTTTTTCTTTGTAGCTACATTGTTCGTACTACTGTTTTTCTCTTGATATTATGGACAGGCCGTTACTGTATAGTTACTTTTTCTCCATTCTGTGCTATTCATTGCTACATCGACTCATACTACTGTGTTTCAACTTGGTTCTATGGATAGGTCGGCTTTCAACTTTCCCCAGATTGTATTACCAGAGGATTTGTGCATGAGTATTGCTCTCCTATTGAGGGATAGATGTAACCAGGCATTTGGTATCTTTCGCCAAGTAGCTACAGGAAATGATTTGAAGAAATTTCTCTCTGTACTCCTCTTCATCTAATGAACTCTTTTACATATTTCATATTTCGAAAAATCAGTTTAAGATATGTACAGTGATTTCCTACTGGTTCTGGATTAAACTCCGGAGCAATCCTCTGTCATGTCGAAATTTTCTGCTGTAAGTTTATACTAAACTGTGAAATGCAGGCAATTTTGGGCTTGTGGGCTGTGTCTATAGTCGGCAGCTGGTTCGACTTCTTGACCCTTGTATACATAGGTGAGTGATCTTCCTGTCAACCCCCTTTCAAGATAAGGTTCTTTGGTATATGCCTTTATTTTTTTGCTTTTAGTTCATGAGGCCATTGGAGGAGAAAAGGGTAATTAGACGAAGATGTAGATGAACATTAACGTGGTACGAATTAGAAATTGCTATACAAGCATATAAGAATTGGGGTCAACGAAAGAGGGACTGAAATAGGTTGAGGCAAAGGTAGACCCAAAAAAAAAAAGTATTAGTACAAAAATTTGGTGGCTTCAGCATAATTTCTAACCGTGCCTTGTGTTCTATGCTGGCAGTATTTGTAATGCTCTTGACAATGCCATTGTTGTATGAAAAGCACGAAGATCGAGTTGATTCTTATGCTCAGAAGGCAACAATCAAACTCAAGAGACAATACAGCAAATTGGATGAAAAGGTCCTTCAGAAATTACCCAAAGTTCCTTTCATCACAGACAATAAGCAGCACTAATAATGATCCAAAAGCTATGCTCGAGGATTTATCGGCTTTACTTTCTGATGCTAGAAACACTGCCAGTATTTTTCTACCTTAGTCGACTTGCTTTTTTTATGTTTCATTACAGCTGCAACAACCAATTAACTGCAGTTTTTCATTCTCTCATTCAAGCTTATGACTTGGTTTTCTGTTTGGGTTGTTTCTCGTGTTTACTTTTTTCCAACTTTAATGTGATTGCAAAGAATTGAGTTAAGGCCTGTTTGGTAACAATTCTCCTTTTCTACAGTAAATCACTTCTCATTTTCAACCACACATTCTTCAATAAAATAATATTTTCCATCACATCAATACTTTTTTCTTCTTTTTCAACCACACATTTCCCATCATATCACTATTCAAAAATCAATTTTTCTCCTTAAAATCCCTACCAAACACACTCTTAGTATTTCTTATATCATTAAACTAAGCATGATTTCACTGATCTGGTAATGCTTACATCTACTTTTTAACTCAATATTCTCAACCTCAACAACTAACAATGTTTTAGTAGACAAAAACTGCAGGGTATGTCTACATAATGCCACGCAATATAATTCATACAATATATGCCTTTTCCTGAAGCCTTAAAATAGAATTTACAAACCACCTCCAAAATGCAAAAGTTTCTGATTTTATTTACCTACCAGCAAAACAACCGTGACAAAGTTCAGAATTGCAACACGCTGTCACACTCACAGAAATACTACAGGAGTATCGCTTCATACCAACGACTCCCACCAACCAAATTCATACTTAGAGAGTATGGAGCCGTCCACTTCTCTGGCTTTTCAAAGGCAAGATCAACGGGATTAGATGCCAAAGCATCTTCTATACTGTCAGCTTCAAAGCTTTCTTGCAAAACCCGGTCGAGTCTTAGTTTCATGTATCTATCCATATGCAAAACACCCGAGGATTTAGAATGGTTCAATTAATCATATACAGAATCATTTTAAAGTAGGCGCACTCATTTCTTCATTTTTCTTAAGTACTATTTGGACAAAGGTGACAATGTGGCATTATGGTGAACCTTGGGAGTTCATGAACGAAGCAGCTACAAGAAATGTGTAAATTGTTCGCTACAACTAGAAGATCTAAAGCAACTAGATTCTTAACAACACATTGCTGGAGGGAAACAACCCAACAAAATATTTATTGGGACTCGTATCGCAAGATTTGATTAAGTTTTACAAAAGCGTAGGACATGCTTTGGAAGACAAAGGTAGTTCTCCAAAAGAGATGTGAAAGTTGAAATGATTACCAAAAATCAACCTTCCAAGTACCATGTATTAGAATCAAGCAATTAGATTTAGACCAAACATTTTAACGAAAGATAGATCATTAAGCACTTAAGTTTCAAGTGTGTGTTCTTACGTTATCCAGGGGCCATTAGTAGAAACAAGGGCCACGGCGGGCCTCCTTAGTCTCATGGTAATTTTCGGAAACTTATCCAAGAACTTGGGTTCAATCACAAGCCAGAAATCTTGTTCTATATTACGCTCTCCATAATTCCGAAGGCGCTCAAACATTAGCTCCTTAAAATGTTCTTCCTCATCCAACATGAATTTCGCATTTGCTACAACAAAATAATACTTCTTCTCAGTTTGCTCATGTTCCTGCAAAGTAATTTCAAGAATTATCATGTGTGAATGTGCATGTTTGGCTAAGCGTATAATTGAGTTTACTTACATTTCAAAATAAATAATTTTATATTTATAAGAGACCACAAACGTATCAATTTTTACTTTAAAATTAGCCAAACATGCTATACTCTCACTATCAAACCCAATATTGAACCGAACCAAACTCAATAAAACCTTATCCCATACTTATCTATACCATCAAAATCGATATGATTGAGAAAAAAACTTGTTATGGGCCTATGTCAGACCCAACCTTCGCCGCCACTTGTCAGTAGAGGTGGTCCACATCACGCCACGTGTCTACCGAGGTGACTGTGCATGGGACGAGCTGATTATATATGCCGAAATGATTGCGTGAGGAACGAACTGAACGCGGGTCAGCAAAGGAACCAGACTCATCCACAATTACACCGTGGATGTAAAGGCCCGCACTCCGCTTCTACAACGCTGCAACGTCTCTCCTGCCTCGCCTATCAAAGATCTCTTGTACAAAGATCTTTCCAAAGTCAAATATCTAACTGATGGGACGTGCGGCAGTACTTAAACAGTCAAATCAATTGCCTTTGTTAGAGATATTCAATGCTAGCCAACCCATGGAGGGACGGATTGATACCGAGGATGGGATGAACCTTGAAGATCTGGTAACACGTGTCTCCTCATCCAACGGTTCTCACATTCTGATCCTTAGTATAAATATCTCATCCTTGTGTCAGAGGAAGGATTCGAATCAAGATTTTCTCCTACTACATTAAAAACTCGAGTATTATCCTCTCCCTTAAATATTGGCATTTTTATCACTACAAATTTTATAGACCACTTTCTGGCGAGTGTTCTTCAGCCGACGAACCTTTTCCGGTTGAACCATAAACTAACTTGACCGTCGGAGTGCTCGTGGCCACTCCCAATCCCTACTGGAAAGGCCACGGGTAACTGACGCCATGCTACGTGTGCAGGGAATAGCTAACTTGAAGACATTCTGTTGGCCATGTTGGCAACGTGTTAGAGCCATTTTCTGAGGTCAACAAAACTAGTAACATTGCTGACAACTACAATGGATGGTTATGGTTTAATACGTAAATGTGATATGAGAAAGAAGTGACTGACCTTTTCAGTGGGATCAGAGGAATCCACCGCAGCGACGGATGTTTTTACAGAGGTGGCTGATTTCCAGGCGGTGGTGCCGCTGAGTTTTGTGGGGAAAGTTAACGATTTTGTTGCAGGGAGTAAGAAAGATTTGTGTGAACTGTGGATGGGTGCATTCAATGTTAGGCCACCCAAAGAGCCTACTACATTGAGAGATGTTGAAGCTAGCATGTCTATCAAGAATTATTGATAATTTCTTCTACAAAAAAAAAAAAAACACCCTTTTTTCTCCTCTCTTTTTGCAGTTTCTGGGTATAAAGCACAAGGAGAAATGGTGAAAGAAGATGAAGATGAAGATGAAGATGACGATGATGAGGGGAAATACGAAAACCTTATCTGATTTAAATATGTCATTTTTAATCATACTAGTGTGCATCGTGCGTTGCACGATAACCGTTATAATTTTTGTAATTCCAGCATAAGAGATTCAACAATACAGAAGCCAGAATATAATAAATTCTCAATACAAAAACAATAGAGAGACAGCATCTGAAATTCAACAAAGCGCACAGGCATAGCAGAAGATGATTCCATTGAATTAATGCAACTTGAGAAGCTAGAATATAATAAATTCTCAATACAAAAAATTGAAAAGAAAAGAAAAATCATTCACAGGAAAAAAAATAAGTACGTAGCAGTCTTAATAATTGTGTACATAATCAAGGAACAAACAGTTTTCAGAAAAATAAAATATAAAATCTAGCAACAAACAATACCAGCCCCAATTCCAGATGAATGCTCTATCCATTCCCCAGTTTCGACATGCAGTGTAGTTCCCAAAAGATTCAATGAACTCCTCAAGTTCCATAACTTACGAAGAGCACGTAAAGCAGCATTTTCAAATCTTGGATCACTGGTTAATCGTGACAATGCCCCCATTTCAAGAATCAGAGAACCTAAATCCAGATTGGAGAAATTTGGACAGCATCAGAATATGAACACGGTAAAAAAAAAAAAGAAGACATGTGTCTAAGTGTTGTGTTTGTGTGGGAATGTACATACAAGGCATAGAGAAATTTCCCCACCACAACCAGATGTGCTTGTTTCGGCTATCTTGTTCTCCGTCACGCCATGCTATCACGACAGAATTTTACATTGGTTTAGTGTGAAATGTCTATTACAAACAATACAGATGCACCATATCCATACTGAAGATAATATAAAAAAGAAATAAATAAATAAATAACAAAAAAGTAAAATTATGAAAAGGACTATTTATCATGGCATAACAGTAATCCATGCACCATTATATGATATAAGTGTCATTTATCATGCATCTTAGATCTAAAACTTATTCAATACAACCAACGTTCACAAATTACATAGAATGGCATCAAGTGGAACTTACCTATTTTTTCATAGTTCCTATTATCTTTCAGGGTAAAGACACTCGGGACAATAGAACTGTGAATAACCCACAAACCAGAGCACATTTTTTCCAAACTGTAACGGTTATCGTGCAACGCATATTTTTGTAATTGGAGAAGCATTCATCAGTCTATTCTTCCTGACACTAAGACAAACTTGACATGTTCCTCCAGGACCATCAATAAAGTATATTCCATTGATTTTCTTGAAGACATCATTTAGAATTATATCGTATGCTTTTTTTGTTCTAAATTTAATTTTGATTCACTTAACATATCTTCATCTGAAACTATTATCTCTAATTCGTTTGTAATTGTTTTCGCAAGAAGGTTGTTTTCTTCAAAGGAAATATGATGTTGAACAATTTCATAAGCATTCAAATTTCTACCCGAAAGTTGTAATATTTCATTCAAATCACTCAACACCTTTAATTCGGCTACTTTTGTATCTAAACCATTGTCTACGTAATCTTCTATCATATATTGCTTAAAATGATTCCATAATTTTTGGGGATCATGCGGATCGCACAATGTTAAAATTGTAGCAAACAATTGACGCAATGTTGATGGCATTTGATATTGTGAAACCTCTTGCAAACACATTTCACAATCAGTATTACCGTTAGGCAAGCCATGTAATAATGCAGCTTCACGAAATGTCGAAGCATGAAATCAGCTATACAAAAAGATGCAAGACATTCTCAAAAAAAAAAATATGTAGGTACAACCTAAAATCAAATTACCATGCCTTATATTCATAGAAAAATCTATATTTACTCACCAGGAGACCTTTTGCCACCAGTGACATCATGTTGCCCAACATAACCTGTACAAACAAAAATTAAAATCTTCATTATATCAACAAGTTAATGCATTGATGTCAGTGCATCTATTGCCATGTGATGTGAATATTCATTACTACATCAATGGATCATTCTAAAGCTATCATAAAAACAATGACAAAAGGAACCCACCCATGAAGTCAAACAGTTACTGAACCTCCCCAACCCACCTAACCTAACGAAACACACAAATAGAGAGAAAACTAACCACTCTTGTCCAGATCTTTAGAAAGATTAGTCCTAGAGCCCAATCCTGATACAAAAGAAAAACTGGACTTTCATCCACAGGAACCCGCATAGGCACAATTACCAGAAGTTCAAATAGCAGTCCGAATAACACAAGAATGACGAAAATCTGCAGCACAAAGTTAATGCGAGTTAACTTTAAAAACAAGTGCAATCTTATTCAAATATAACCGAGATTGCTCATTCTTACCCATATTGACAACAGTGCAGAACTCTTGAGAATGATGCCACACCATTTCCATATCTGGCCAAGCAAAACTCTAGTTCTCTTTTTCTGAATATGGCCAATAAAATACTTTGCTCCAGCCAAGACAGTCCAAATAACATAGCTTCCAATGAAGAAAGCATAAGATTCTAAAGAAGAAAGTCACAGAAAAGTTCTATGGCTTTAGTTTCATTACAGGAACCTTTAGTTTCATTTAATTACAGGAACCTTGAAAAACTTACAGGAAACTACACGGAACTGTAGATTCGAGCATCTATGACTGGCACCTTGGGAGAGGATTAACTCCTGTGCATCTGCCAGTGTCATCCATCGGTTTCCCCATGCATTTTCCGCCCAATATTTCAGTTTCTCCCCTTCTGCTTTTCTAGATTGTTGCACACGAATCGTTCCTGCATAATCATCTTCATAAACAAATAGTTTAGAAGATCAATGCTGAAATACATCAACTGCACTGTCACCAATTAAGAAAAAGAAGTATGTAACAAAAGCCCATATGAATAAGTTGTAGGTGTGACCGTTGGTACGTTGATAAAATAGGCAACAAAATAGTTACACAGAAACACGACAAATCAGAAATTCTTGATGAATATGATACTTCTTGAACACAATACCCACGCTTGGTACCACCTAATAAAGTTTTCTCCAAAAAATTATAAGATTCATTTGAACTGTAGAATAAAAAATAACAGAAAGCTTGATGTAGAGTAATAAAGTGGCTTACTCTATTGACCAAAAAGACAACATTGAACAGAAAATAGGTACAAAAAGACGACAATCCTCCAACTTATTTTGAAATTTTTTTTATATGAATTGGTAGTTAAAAATCGTAACAGTAACTGAAATACTCCAACTCATTATTTTGTACCGATCCCCACCTTAGACTGCAACCGAAGAAAGTAGCATGCTAGCTTTCATCTCTTCCAATCAGGAGTTGTATTACTACTAATAACTTATGGCTACAATAATCAGATGTCATTCTCACCAAAGCTCCGCATTAATAAGAACTCTCTTCCGCATTTTTTGTGGTGCGACTTTAACTTTGAGCATGCACCAGCATATAAGCCACAATTTTAATGAGCAAGTAAAAAGCTGATAGTAAGGAATACCTTTCGCAAGGGCAATTATGTCTTTCATGTGCACCTTTTCACAGGAACCTATGCAATTTGGAACATATCATCTTTCGAGAATTTATATATAGGGGAACTAAAAAATAAGAATAATGATTAAATACCATCAATCTCCAAAAGTGGAGCTTTAAGTAGTTCAATCACCCTTCTATAAAGACTAAAGTCCCTGTAAAACATAAACCCGACATATACAAATTAGGTATCATCAATGCGTTGAATGATGTTAAACAAGAATGTAAATTCCTGCTGTATCAAATGAATTAGTGTCTAGCAAGCTAAAAATAATAAAAATGCCAATTGAAAAGTAGAAAGATGCAAAGAAATGTTAACTTTGTCCAAAAAGAACAATTAAATCGGGAGACTGCTGACTTAAACCAGCAGAAGAGAGCTTCATTCCTGCAGATTCAACAGTAAAAAGATAAAGAAATTTGCCCTTTTCCACCTAAATTTGGCTCTCTACTCACCAAACTTCAATTGCACGCAGCCATAGCACTTGATACCTACCCCACCCTACCCCTGGACTGCCAACCCACGGAGACACGGTCCTGTCTTCGTCTCGCACGTGTAGCTCACATTAGCATACACCTTATTATCATCTTTCATGAATTGATTCCTATAATTTGCATAATTAAACAAAAAATATAAAAGTTGTAAAATATATATTCTCATTAAGTCATTGATATAAAAAAAGATACCTCACCGCAGCTTTTAGCCAGCGGATTGGAGTTCTGTATCCTTTTGGAGCTGATATCAAACAGTTCAACTCCATCCCCTTTTTGGGACAATGATGTAAATAGTCACGTTTCTTATGCTTCGTACTATGAAAGCTATCGTAACATCCCAAATTGTTTGAAAATTGGTCGAATTCAGACCAATATATATAAGTTTTGGGTTGTCGGCTTTAAAATAACTTGGAAATCCTGTAAGTTAGTTAATGATTAAGCCCATGTTCCTGTAAGCCCTCTATTATTTATTATAACCTAGTTTCTCATTTTTCCCACACTAAAAGAGACTCTCACCCCATGCCACCCCACCCCGACCGAATAAAGATTAAATATTTCTCATAACTGAATGTAGAAGATGCACATATATTGAGCATCAATAACCATTATCATATCACATTTACATTGTTTAGACAAAGAATTTTGGCAAGGAAGGGTGATTACTAATTAAATTCTATCACATGGAACCAATTAAATTTGATTATTATACAGAATAATTTAGAAAGAGATACATCCAAGATTTTTTTGGCTCCAAACATTGACAACTCCTTAATGCCCTAATCAGAAGCCATTCATGGTAAAAGCACTTACCATCTGAGCTATACGATTCTTAAGCTCATTTAGGACTTCTGGGTCTTTTTCTTCTTTCATCTTTTTCTTTAGTGCCTACTGATGCAAAAAAGAGTAATCAATATGGTAGAAGCAGACATAAAAGTAATATTATATAATTTAAATACCGAAGTGCTACCTCTTTCTCAGCAGGCAATTCATTCTTATATATAAAATCATCTATCTTCTTAAACCTGCACATCCAGGGCATAAGTCATACAATAAAAATC